>CM062627.1:36685801-36872182 GCA_025617555.3 Puccinia polysora
TAGGCCCCCAATGGAGCATCTGTGTACCATCCAGAAAGCCAATGGTCACAATAAAAAATCAATGTAACCAGTGTATTACATACCATACATATCATCATACTCTGGAAACCCAACAAGACTAGATCTGGCACCCATCAATGATGATACAAGATTTAAAGGAGTCTTGAGATCAAACTACTCAGGATTATCATCAGGTCAGGCAGGAACCCATGGGCTAGCCCATACCAAATACCTTTTAGTTCAGGTTTGGCATTACCCCTACCTAGTTTTTGGGTGAAAAAAAGAATCAGATTTTGAGGGAAAACTCATGGTTTTCTCTGAAGCTTTGATCCAATCAGTAGATGGGGATTTTTGAGGGATTTTTTTTGTGTGGGGGAACCTCTGGTTAGAGATGTAAGCAGTAAGAGAATTTTTGAGGCAGGGTTTTTTTGGGGAATTAATTCTCTCATGCCCCCAAACCTTTATTTCACAGAATTTTACGTCTACTCACCATTGCATGCCTCTGCTGCCACAAGGACAAATACTTTATTTCATGGTATTTTCAAGAATTTATTTTTTGAATTCTGACCTCACTGTCCTTTAGTTCAGTTTTGTAAAACCCCCAAAAAACATTTTTGGTAATTTAGGAGGCAATAGAACCCCTCCAAAAATTGAATCAAAAAATTCCTCAAAAACCAATTTTTCCATGGGTTTTTGAATCCTTATTTGGGATTTTTTTGATTGTTGTTTTTTGGTTATTTTGGCTACCAATTATTTAAAACAACATTCAAAAAGCTTTCAAATATTTTTTCCAGATTTTTTGGATGTAACCTTTTACCTTAAAAAATTTCATCAAAAAACCAAAAAATTCAAAAAATTCAAATGTCTCATTTGACATTTGCATCCTGTCATTTTCCTTTTTATTTCATTTTTATGGTAATTCAAGCTATCAAGAAGCTTCACCAACAGTCAAAGAGAATTTAAATATTTTTTCAGATTTTTTTGATTTATTGTATTACCTTAAAAAATTCCTTCAAAAAAGCAAAAGATTTGAAAAATTAAATTCATTAGACTTTTGGATCCTTTTGTTTGCCTTTTTGATAATTTTTTTTGTGTTTCAAGCTTTTATCAAATTTAACAAAAAATATTAAAGGTTTTTAAATATTCTTTTAAGAATTTTTTGATGTATCTTGGGCCTCCAAAAAGACAATCCAATGTAAAAACCTTTCAAATTAACACATCTATTGCAATGTTTTTGTTTTAAATCTTAAATAAATATTTCCACAAATCTTTTTTGATAATAATTTAAAATATAATCCAAAGAATAAAATAAAAAAATTCTGACTGCTTGTCACATTTTTTACCCCTCAAATTATAAATGACAATGAAAATGATGCCAAAGAAAGGGTGGTCTCTTTTTGATGATCCTTTGTTGATTTATTTTTCTTGAAATAAATAATCATGATCTGAGATATTTGAAGCTGCAGATTTGAAGGGATTCTCTGAATCTTTCCAAAAAACCTTTTTTGAAAATTTTGCAGGCACTATCTGTGTCTCAAAAACCAAACCAAAAAAGCATCAAATGAGACCCCTTTTGGGTTCTGGGACTCTTCTTTGAGCCCTTCCACATGCACATATTCAACATGACTGAAAAATGTTCTCCTGGGCCCTGCACCCATCTTGGAGAGCTCCAATTATCTTATAAAAAACCCCCTTGATTTCTAACACCCTCCCATCACCCCCCACCACACCATCCAACTACCATACCATACCACACTACACCATACAACACCACACCATACCTGTCATGACCAAAACTTGACTCAGTCTCCTCAGCCATACTTAACCCTCAGCCAGCCTCAGTCCTCAGTAAAATCTAACTTCTACCCCTGGATCTACATGCAGCACCTCCTGAAGTATCCCCCTGCATGCCCTGCCGGTTCTAGTCAACTTTTACAGGCTCCCCACTCCCTCTCTATGGCTTGGTGTATCCTCATCTCTCCCTTAAATCTATCTGGTATGAGAAGTACATACTTTACACCCACAGTGCATACTCCTGGCTGGCCAACCCATACTCCAGTTCAGTACATGCCAAACCCTTCTGGACAGGCCCATTACCCAATCCCTCAAGCCACTGCCTCAAGCCCAATTGGTCAACATGTGATACCATGGGGCATCCCAGCCCCAGCACCAGTCAACCCTCCTCAAGGCCTCCTCTCAGTTCTCAAATACACTTGCCTCTATTCCTTCTTTGACTAATACCCCCAAGGAATTAGTATACTACTTCTTATTGGTTAGTCCCTCCCAATAGTTGTCATCTCAAAACAAGAAAGCCAACCCAGCCTACAGTACTCATCTCACCTATCCCTCTGGTGTTACTTTTATAGGATTCAACATTCAATCTCCTTCAGAGTCTTACTCCTGGATTCTCTCCTCCATTATCATTTTCATTAATCTCCTGTCATCTTTGAAATCATTCTCTTCTCTCAATCCTGAGTTCTGTGAGCATTTGTGCCTGTTCCCTCAGCCCCTTGCACTTTTGGGGTAGTTTTTACATTATACTAATTCCTTCCCCTTGATGACTGCCCTTCTCTATATCTATATAGACCTATTCAATTCATCTCATTCCATCTTACGGATATCACTACCTACAATATTTGTGGGCTTGTGCATGATATGTGCTAAAAAGCATTGTAAGACTCCAAACGGTGCTAAGCCGCAGGCAGTTCTGCAGAGGGGAAAGTTCCTGTTTAGGCTGCCCTCCTAAGAGTTACAATAATATTTAAATGTAACCAGAATCAAGGTCCAGGAACTTGTAAATAAGGAATCAATTTAAGGGATGAGTTTGAGAATAGTTGGCAGCAAAGGAATCAACACTATCTGAGACAAGATGGTGGAGGAAAAGACTTGAACAAAATAAGTCAAAGTTCTGTTCAGAGTTCAATGGAACAAGACAGTTGCAAGTAACAATTCCCAAAAGCTAATAACTTTGGTTTTCAGCAGAAGATTAGGAAAGATCAACTCAATCCCAACCAGCCTCCAGGTTCTCAATGAACCTTCCAAACTCTCCGCAATCAACCTCTTGAAGGGTACCAGATAACTGTGGGTGGCTGTAAAAAACAAAAGCAATTTGTTTGTGAAGCTCTAGAAAGCAAAGCAATAAAAGATTCAAACAAGAATAACCCAACACTTCTCAAGGGACGCAAGAGTAGCATGGCGGAATTCAACTTTAAAGAATAAAGGGAAGTATAAAAATCCAGTTTTTAAGCTTAATAAGATCTCTTCAATCAATCGTGATTGGCTCCAGAAAGATGATCAGGAAGGATCAAGACCAGTATGGTCGGAAAAAAGGGATCAAGGAGTGGTACAACACACTCAAGAATTCCAACAGACAGAATTCTCTTCAACCAGCAAGGCTATGGTTGGTGATAAGGATCAGGGTCACAGATGGACGGATCAAAAATTGAAGTATGGAGGCTCAAAGGATCAAGGGGCAATCAACAGATATACCCAGGATAAAGGTTGCAGATGAAGGGGAAGAAGCCCTTCAGAATGATCAGATTTATTTATTACTATGTTGAATGGATCAGATGAGATGCCTGCAAAAAAGGCAGGGGAGAGCCCCTACTTTTATAGACCAGAGCCCTGTAGGCTATTTACAAGAGAGATTTACAAATGAGAGCAGAAAAGAATTTTTTTTTTGGAATGATCAGGGAGATTGGCAACAGGAACCCCCTGACATGGGAGAGAGAGATGAAAAAGAAAAAAAGAAAAACAAGGTATGAGAGGTGGAAACCTGCCCCCCTCAACAACAGCAGCAGTGGATGGCGGGTTTTACTGGCCACGGCTGCGGTAGGGTTGAGGGAGGGTTGAGGTAGGATTGTTGGAAGATTGAAGTAGGATTGTTGGAGGGTTGAGGTAGGATTGTTGGAGGATTGAGGTAGGATTTTTGGTCACGCGCGCAATGGTGATGGTTGCGCACAACCGTTTGTGGCAGTGCAAAAGTTCCAATGACCACAAGCAACACTTGAAGTCATCCGCCAATAGATTGGGCAAAGGATGATGGGTCATGGTTGGGCGTTCAGTGAATGCTGGATGGGAATTTCATGGGAGTCCAAGGTGATCAATAGGCAGAGGAAATTTTGTGTTTCATCGGTTGGATGACCAACCAATGTGCAAGATTGGTTGTGGGAACAATCAATTGAGGATTGTTCCCGTGACCAATCACGCACAGGTGATCAGATGGGTGATGGGGGATGGCCATGGGTCTCTGTTGGGATTTCACTAGTTGGATGTCATCTGCGCGCCTCAGATCTTGCGGGAGACCATCTGTCACTCACGAGAGACCATCTTTCATTGAATTTCACATCCTCAACACTCTCAATCTGTTCGACGTGAGATGGTCTACATCAATAGTCAACAATTATGATTGATCAAACTTCATGATGAATCTACCTCCTCACTCAACAGCAATTATCACCTAACGCTCTCTACCTCACATCCTCCTCTTCAAGTTCAATTCCCTTCCTATTTCTGTTTATTCTACTCTTGATTCTTAGTTCTTTCTTTCTAATCCCAAACTCAAACCTCAGAACTTACCGGCATCATCTCTCAAACCTCAAATCCCAAGACTGCCTGGTGAGATTCATTGTCTCTGTCTGACACACTTCTCATTCTGAACTGTTCTTTTCACCTAGTGACTTCCAGCCTCAAAACCTCTCCTCACAAATTATCCTTGAATTTCATCCTTATCCTAGGCAGTCTCCAGTTCCTGTTGGTTCTATTTTGCCTCTTTCTCTCTTATTTCATTTCTGTTCTTTTGACGTCATTCTCATCTGGTTGTCTACATTCAGTTCTCAGTCTTGTGGTTAGATCAATTGTCAATGAATCCTTATTACGGTTAAAAGCCAAAAGGCCTCTCTCAACAGATCACCAACACTCAAGACTCGACCCACAGACTGAGGAAGGATTCAACTGGCCATCATGGACTTCAAACAGACGATGCTGAAGACAGCTCTCAAAACCATTCCGCTGCTTGGTGAAGAGAACTATGGCATCTGGCAAGACAAGATGGACGCCATTCTGGACGTCAGGGGTTGCGCAAAGGTCATGAATGACGAGACTTCTGATCTGGATTCTTCAATGAACGACGAAATCAAACTCTTAATTATATCCAAGCTCGATTCTGCTGCTCACAAAAATATCATCATGGCCGAAAACAGAAATTCTGCTAAACTCCTGAGTAAGGCCATCATTCAAAAATTTGCTTCATCTCAATTGTCAAATCAAGCTTGAGTTTTCAATAACTTCTTGTACCTCTCATTCAACCCCAACAACATAGTCAACTTCATCACTAAGGTCAAAGTCAGTCTCAAGAAGATGGCCAAAGTTGGTATTAAGCTTCCTGATGACATTGTGGCGTACCTCCTTCTGTTCAAGTTTCCTACCACCATGGACAACTTCAAGAGACAGATCATGCATTCAGACAAAGAACTCTCCATCGAGTATGTACTGAACCACCTCACGCAGCTGAAAAACAAATCCATGGCACAATCCTCTATCTCTAACTCAAACTCCAAGGGAGATGTTGCTTTGTTTGGAAGAAAGACATTAACGCACTCAAATTCTTCTAAGGGATCCAAACCCAAAAGATGTGTTGAAGGATTTCATCATCCAGGCCAAGACAAGAATCATTCAGCCTCCGACTGTTGGCATCTTCATCCTGAGGTGGCTCCGGAATGGTGGAGAGACAATCAGGCCAAATGGAAGGCGAAGAAGAACGGATCAAAAACTAAAGTTGAATCTCACTTGGCTCACTACCTCCCTTTACTGAATGAGTGGATCAAACATGGAGATTGCGACTGCCGTTTCCTGCTGGACAGTGGAGCATCAGTACACATGATTAACGACTCTCAATACTTCAGCAAAATGGAGCCATATGAAGGTGAGCCTATCAAAACTGGGAAGGAAGGGGCTAGCTTGGAGATAAAAGCAAAAGGAACCGCAATTCTACACTGGAAGAACGTCACTTTCAAGCTCTCTGATGCCTTTTATGTCCCAGACGTTACCATCAATCTGATCAGTGCTGGCGCACTGAATAGCAAAGGCTGCTTGATTCTTTCATCCAACAATTGATTCACAATTTCTCATGAAAACAAACCCTTCCTCAAGGGATCTATCAAAGATAATCTGTACACTCTACCTACTCCCTCTTTTGCCCCTCTCTCTTCTCTAAAATCTCATCTTTCCTCTCTCTCTTCTACTCCTGAAGATGCTCTTCTGGAGATTCATCACAAATATGGTCACGCTTCTCTATCAATACTTGCACCTCTCATTCGTCACATTCAAAACAGCATAATTCAGAAATTTCAATGCGTTTATTGCGTCAAGAGCAAGATCACTAAGTCTCTGTTTCCTCATTCTTCAACTCGCAGCACTAAGGTTTTTGATTGAATTCACCTAGATTTGATGGGACCGATTCAACCCTTGTCTAAAGCTGAACACCAGTTCATTCTGTCGCTCGTGGATAATGCAAGTGGATATCTTGCTGCCTTTCCGCTAGCCTTGAAGGACAAAACTGCCAATGTCATTATCAACCTCCTGGAAAAGGAGCATCATTGCCAAGGTAAATATTCTTCCAAGGTTTGTTCCGATGGAGGAACTGATTTTTTTTGTTGACTCGAAGCTTTTGACATACTTTGACAAAAGGTTCATCAACCACATTGTCTCTGAACCGTATCATCCAGAACACAACGGTCGCGCCAAACGAGCAAATCAAACTATTATTGAATCTACTAGGGCTACTCTCAAGGACGGCAGGCTTCCTCCATCTGTCTGGCACAAAGTCGTCAAAGGATGTTGCCTTATGTTGAACCACATACCTTCAAAAGATGAGAATGAAACTCCTTGGGTAAAGATCCATGGCCGACATCTTCCTTCTTCCTTCCTCAAGCCCATTGGTAGTCCATGTATCTATCTCATCAACAAAAGGGTAAAAGGGTCTAAGTTTGATTCAAAAGGGGATGAGGGAACCTTAGTAGGCTTTAATCCTCTCCTTCTCTCATACCGAGTACTAACAAAATTCAGTTCTGTTATCTCCTCAAAGCACGTCAAATTCCTGACCATGCCAAGACCAAATCCTCCCGGACTGTCCTACAATGATGACCTGGTGAAAGATGATTCTGTTGGACCTGGAAATACTTCACAGGATACCCTTCCGTCTCATTCTTGACCTAACATCACTCAACAATCTGACAATCAGCGACAGGCTCCGTGGAATCAATACCGAGGTCAGTTGGATGAGTCGGCAAGCACAACTGATGAAGAGGAATCTGAATCGGTTAGTCTCTTGTCTGCTGAAGATGTTGCGAGCCATTGCACAGTGGAACAGCCCAACTCAACTTCCAAACAGACCAATCGGCAAGATGATACTCCAGTCGGCAGGACCCTAAGAGATTGTTCTCGAGTCAAACCCCCTCAAAGATACGGATTCTATCATTACTACGAGCCCAAATCCTACAATGACGCTCTCAAGTGCAAAGAATGTCTTGAATGGATTGAGGCTATGGACAAGGAACTCAACTCCATCAAAGACCTTCTCGTATGGGAAGATTATGATGGACCTGAGCCAAAGAATGTACTCAACACTACTTGGATTTATAAGATCAAACAAAACTGTCACGGCAACCCTGTCAGATACAAGGCTTGTCTGTGCGTTCAAGGATTCAATCAGATCCAGGGACTCGATTACACAGAAACGTTTGCTCCCACCGGAAAACCATCCTCCCTTTGTCTGCTGCTCCTTTACGCTCTGAAATCAAAACAGAAGATTTGTCAGTTCAATGTCAAGAGTGCGTTTCTTCACTCTCCTATCGACAAAGAAGTAATCATTCTGACTCCAAAAGGCTCTAAAAGAGCTGGTCTATTCCTCAAGCTTCGAAAATCCCTCTACGGCCTCAAGCAAGCACCAAAAAACTGGTGCGAAACTCTCACGGCCTGGTTCAAAGAAGTCGGTTTTAGAGAATCTTCATGCGACCCATGTCTCTATCTCTCTCGCAATGGGAAGTCCCGGCTGTTCTTCCATGTTGATGACTTGGTACTTGTCGGAGATGGTGAAGGATTCAAAAGAAAGTTTCTAGCTTGCTTTGCTGGCTCCACAGCCAAAGATCCGGACACTATCCTTGGCATGCAAATTGAAGTGTCAGAGGATCAAATACTCCTCAGTCAGCCCAAGCATATCAAACATGGACTCAAATAACTGGGCCTCGAGGACGTCAAACCCAGCAAATCTCCATTGACTCAAAATATGCAACTCAAACCTGCATCTGATGACGAATTTGAGAAATTCAGAGCTTTGAATGTGAATTATTGCTCTGCCATCGGCTTGCTCAACCACATTGCGTGTTACTCCCGACCGGATATAAGTTTCGCCGTCTCCAGCCTTGCCAGATTCAACGTCAAGCCCGGCTTACCCCACTGGAATGAATTCAAAAAGACATGGAAGTATCTGAAGGGGACGCCTCATATCAAACTTTGCTTGAGGGTAGATAAACCTGACTCCTTAATCTCTGCCTATTCAGATGCATCCTGGGCAGACAATCAGGACACTAGGCGCTCTCAAACCGGCTATCTCTGTGCAGTTTATGGATGCGCAGTTTCCTGGAACAGCTGCAAACAGAAGAACATCACGTTCAGTTTGACTGATGCTGAACTGAATGCCTTTGTTGACGCATTCCAGGAAGCTACCTGGATCAGAGCACTGGCGTGCGAAATCTTTTCCGTCGACTCAACAGCAATTGTCATTCACACCAACAACAGTGGCCTCACCAACAAACTCAAAAAATTTGGGTCTAACTCAAAGACTAGGCACCTGGATCTGAAAACAAAAGGAATGAGGGAAGAGTTAAATTCTGGGAATATTCAAGTCAGGATAGTAAAATCTGAGGAAATGCCCGCAGATGCTCTCACAAAAAGCGCCTGCATCTCCAGTCTCAATTTTTTGCAATCCTTCTTTCAAGCTTCTTGGTCCTCTTAACTCCTTTCTTCTCACTCTTGTCTCTTTGGTTTCCTTCCTGTTGTTACGTCTCGTTTTTTTTCTATTCTTTTATTTTCTTTTATTTTCTTCCTGCTCAATTGTTCCTCCTCATCTCTCCACGCATGGGGTGTGTTGGGATTTCACTAGTTGGATGTCATCTGCGCGCCTCAGATCTTGCGGGAGACCATCTGTCACTCACAAGAGACCATCTGTCATTGAATTTCACATCCTCAACACTCTCACTCTGTTTGAAATGAGATGGTCTACATCAATAGTCAACAATTATGATTGATCAACCTTCATGATGAATCTACCTCCTCACTCAACAGCAATTATCACCTAACGCTCTCTACCTCACATCCTCCTCTTCAAGTTCGATTCCCTTCCTATTTCTGTTTATTCTACTCTTGATTCTTAGTTCTTTCTTTCTAATCCCAAACTCAAACCTCAGAACTTACCGGCATCATCTCTCAAACCTCAAATCCCAAGACTTCCTGGTGAGATTCATTGTCTCTGTCTGACACACTTCTCATTATGAACTGTTCTTTTAACCTAGTGACTTCCAGCCTCAAAACCTCTCCTCACAAATTATCCTTGAATTTCATCCTTATCCTAGGCAGTCTCCAGTTCCTGTTGGTTCTCTTTTGCCTATTTCTCTCTTATTTCATTTCTGTTCTTTTGACGTCATGCTCATCTGGTTGTCTACATTCAGTTCTCAGTCTTGTGGTTAGATCAATTTTCAATGAATCCTTATTAGTCTCTGACAACCGCAAGCGTTGCTCGCAGTCATTGGTCAATGGTGGCCAATGATGGGAAGCTTGATGGCGGAAAAGAGATTGGTGGTTGATGACCAATCTTGCCAAGAGATCCATGAAAGAGGATGGCGGTGATGATTTGAGAAGGGAATGGCCAATTGCGCGTGCTTGGCCAAAAAATCTGGGTAAAGCGCATGCAAGAGGGGGATGGCCTTGGATGGCCGGAGAAGGCCTGTTTAGATTGCTAGGACAGGGAAGAGCTGGGAAACTGGGAAATAAATGGGTGGCCATAGAGACAAAAGTTTTTTTTTTTTTTGGAATGATCAGGGAGATTGGTGACAGGAGCCGCCTGACATGGGAGAAATAGATGAAAAATAAAAAAAAAAAAGAAAAACAAGGTATGAGAGGTGGAAACCTGCCCGCCTCGACAAGGGCGGCAGCGGATGGCGGGTTTGACCAGCCGCGGCTGCAGTAGGGTTGAGGGAGGGTCGAGGTAGGATTGTTGGAGGATTGAGGTAGGATTGTTGGAGGGTTCAGGTAGGATTGTTGGAGGATTGAGGTAGGATTGTTGGTCACGCGCGACTGTTGGTGGCGGTGCAAAGGTTCTGACAACAGAAATCAATGCTTGTGGTCATTGGACAATGGATTGGGCAAAGGATGATGGGTCATGGTTGGGCGTTCAGTGAATGATGGGTGGGACTTGCATGGGAGTCCAAGGTGATCAATAGGCGGAGGAAATGTTGGGGGCCAAAAAATCTGGGTAAAGTGCATCTTGAAAAGAGGGGGACGGCGTTGGATGGCCAAAGAAGGCCTGCCTAGACCGCTAGGACAGGGAAGAGCTGGGAAACTGGGAAATGAATGGGTAGCCACAGACACAAAAGATTTTTTTTATGGATAGCAGTGATGGATAAGGGAATGTAAAAAAAATTCAAGAATTTCCATAATCCGTGAGGTGCCCCGGATTGGTCACCACAGCATGTGGCCTTTCACTTTTCCCAAAGGAATTTCCTGAGGAAATATCCATCTCCAACTCAATCTCTCAATTGAACCTTAAACAAAAATTTGACAGAAATTTGGTGCTTAAATGGGGTTTTCAAACTTAAACGGTACTTCAATGGATTTTCAATGGAATTTTGGGGGCTCCAATAGGCTTGATCAAACTATGAAAAACTTCAACTTTGACCGCGTCAATAAAATTTGAATTTGACCACTTTGACCACTTCAACCTTTGACTTTGACTCACTTTGACGGATTTTTCACAACCTCAGGACCTTTTTGGGGCCAATCTTTTGTCCTATTCTCAGGGTACTTTTGTTGGGTCACTTCCCTATTGCATAAGTGGAAACCATGCCTCCTCAACATGCACAACATTCCATCATCACCAGTCCAACTTTAACTAGGGTAGCCAGAAGATGTGGTTCTTCACTAGACTTTTAGGATCACACTCAATCTACTCATCAAGCCCATGGATGTGGGAGGACCTTTTCCAACCTCCCAGAACCGGCTTCCAACACCATGGATACTGGTATCCTTCCTTCAGCTCCTCCAAGAGCTTCCCTATCTCCTGCCCCGCCTGTTTTCAGACATTTTGCTTATTGTGTAATTGGTCAATATCTCCAAGCAGGTTTTGGATTGGATTTGCCTTTGTAAGATCCCAGCATGATTCCTCTCCCTGAGGATGAGGAAGAGGAGGAAATAAAAGGCCCAGGATTTGACTCTAGGATCCTCAGTAATCTTAATTAACCAACTGTTTGAACTCAGGAGGAAGCTTCACAACCATCCGCTTCCACTTCAATTCCTGCTCCTCAAATTCAACCGCCTGCTCAAACTCCTGCTGTGGAACCTACTCTATTAGCCTTGCTCCAAACCATGACTTCAGCTGTGGCCAAACTCTCTCAACCCCCAAGGACTAGTACTCCCCACTCTGGAACCTTCAAAGCTCCATTGATGAAATCGCCTGAAAAATTTGAAGGCAACAACCCAAACAAGCTCAGACCTTCTTTACAAGCTTGTGAACTCATCTTTGCAAAATTATGAGGGGAAATTTTGTGTGGATAGGAGGAAAGTTTTGTTTGCAGTCTCCTATCTCTCTGGGAACTCAAGCCGTTGGATCCAACCCTGTCTGGCTCATTTCTCCAATCAAGAGCCTTCATTCCTGCTCAACTCCTGGAAACACTTCACAGAACAACTTCAAACTCTCTTTGGTGATTGTCTGGAAGTAGCCAAAGCAGAAAAGGAACTTGTGAACTTGAATATGAAGGACTGTGGATAAGCTTCAACCCACATCACAGAATTTTAATCCCTTATTACTAAAGTTTCTTGATGGGGTGATCAAGCCCTCTATTTACATTTTCACCAAAGTCTCCCCTCTTGACTTCTGGATCAAATATCTGGATATGATGGTTCTGTGGACACCCTTCAAGAAATCATGGATGTAGTGTCAGATTATGATACCAGGCACTAAAAACAAGTCAAGGAAAATTATTCTCATTCAATCAACCCTAAACAGAAAAACTCCTCTCAATCCCAAGCCAATTCCTCTCAGTCTGACAAGGGAAAAGGTGAGGCCAAGAAGAAAGATGAATCTACAAAGAAGCAATCTTGCTCAACCAAAAATAACTTGGACTTAGGTCCTGATGGCAAGCTGAAGTCTGATGAAAAGGCAAGAAGGGAGAAGGAGGGACTATGTATGTATTGTGGAGGGAAGAACAAGACTGACAACTGTAGAAAGAAGCCTGTCTTCAATTCCTTTTCTAACCCCAAATTTTCTTCTACTCAAAAGCCAAAAAAAAATAGGTGTTTCTCTTGTTGTACTCCACAATTAACACTCTACTGATGTTAGGGTACAAAAGATACATAAACATTACTCTGACCAACTTTCTAAAGGCTTAAATTTCATTCTCTTTCACCAGGACTTGAGTTATAGTGTTTTGATTTATTAAGGTGCTACTCAATCTGTAATGGCTAATACTATGGTTCTAAAGTTTTTTTTGCAGCCTAATACTTTTGAAAAACCTATTCCTCTCTTCAATTTCAGTCCTGAAAATTCACCCTCTCAACTAATCAGTCACAAGTTAGCTTGGTAGATCTCACTTCCTTAATTTCCTAGCTTTGAATGGGAACTCCTTTCAGTAAATGCACCACTCTCAGAAGACATCATCCTGGGAATCAACTTCCTTCATCACTGGAACCCTTAATTGAACTGGAGATGGGGCTGATAACCCCAAGAAACCAGCCAAATGAAGAACCTTCCACCAATTTTGTTGAGCTCAACATAGCCAACCTACCTTCAACTGGTTTCCTTCCTACTCTGCATTTGGAACTGCAGTCCATTGCATTCCCCCTCACTTCAGGACCTTTGCATCCTCAACAAAAAATACAATTCCCTTTGATTTCAACAATAGCCCACCTTGCTTGGATATTCACCAATCCCTTTAGTATTTCTCTGGAGGAAGAATCTAGGGATTCATCCTTGCATATCATGCAATTGGTTAAATCTTCTAAAATTTCTGTTACTCCCCACCAAAACACTTCAACTGACTGGGATGAGTTTGATATTGATGAAGAGCCTGAATAAATAGAAACTGTTTTGGATAAAGTTCCTGCTCATTACCATTCCTTTCTAGAGATTTTCTCCAAGTTTAAAGCAGATAAACTTCCTCCTGACTGCGCTTACAATCACCACATCAAACTGGAAGGACTTCTTCCTCCAGTTGGGCCAGTCTAATCTCTATCTCAAAGTGAAAATTCTACCCTACAAGCCTACATAGTAGACAATTTAGAGGAAGGTTTCATCTGTTCCAGAACTTCAAGCACTGGGGCATGGGTTCTATTTTTCAAAAAGAAGGATGGGAGTTTTTGGTTATGTGTTGATTATTTCCAGCTTAATACTGTCACCAGGAAGAATTGATATCCCCTTCCTCCAATGAATTTCTTACTGACTGTCTTTTCAGGTTCTTCTATCTGCTCCAAAATTGAAATCAGAGGCCCCTACAAAATTTTGCGTATCAAGGAGGGAGATGAAAATTTAACAACATTTAGGTCCCAGTTTGGAAGCTATGAATACCTGGTTATGCCTTTTGGCCTGACTAATTCCCCAGCTTCTTTCCAGAACCTTATCAATGACATCCTTGCTGATATCCTAGCAATTTATGTGGTATTTTACCTTGACAATATCCTCATTTTTTCTAAGAATTTGCAGGAACACATTTCTTATGTGTGTGAAGTACTAACCAGACTCAGAAACCACAAGCTCTATGCAAAGGCCTCCAAATGCAACTTCCATGAACCTTGTGTGGATTACCTTGGTTATTTTATCTCAGGGGATAGTATCTTCATGGACAACAACAATTTCAAGACCATCCTTTCCTGGCCAGTCCCCCAAAACAGAAAGGCCTTGCAGTCTTTCCTTGGTTTAGCTAACTTCTACTGCAGATTTACAAAGAACTACTCCAAACAAGTCTCACACCTCACCTCTCTTGCTGGAATAAGATCCACTTTCTCCTTCAATCCTGAAGCTTTGCAAAATTTTGAAAAAATCAAGCAAGCCTTCACCCATGACCCAGTCCTGTGAAATTTTGATCACCTCCTGAGAACTTATGTTGAAACCAATGCCAGTGCCTATGCCCTGGGTGCTGTTCTAAACCAGGTGACTGCTGAAAATACTGAACATCCTATTGCCTTTGACAGAAGAAATACTTCCAGTGCCAAACTCAACTATGAAATCCATGACAAAGAACCCCTTGAAATTTTTTTTTCACTCCAGCGAGGGCATGCTTATCTCTTGAGCGTTACAAATCCCTTTGAATTTTTGACTGATCACTCTTCTCTGAATTATTTTATGTCTTCCAAGGTCCTCACCAGGAGACAAGCTTGTTGGACAGATTTCCTCTCTGAATCTAATTTTTTGATCACTTACAGGCCTGGAAAAGTTTCAACCATCCCAGATATCCTGTCACGTTGGGACAATGTGTATCCAGCAGGGGGAGCACCATATTCTGAAAAGAATCCTGGAAATTGTCAACAGCTTCTGAAACAAAATGAAGTTGAAGCTTCTAAAATCTTTTTAATTTGTGCTAATAAACTTGATGATCAACTGAGTCAATTGAACTCTAGTCAAAAAGCTGACAAGTTAATTCAAGGTATCATTAAAAGTCTGAATGAGAATGAAGAAATAGCTGATTATTCCTTAGACCCCTTTAGTTGCTTAATCCTGTTTCAGGGTCAAGTGTTCATACCTGACCAATATAACCATCTTAAATTAAAGATACTTCAACAACTTCATTAATCCCCACTTGCAGGTCAACCTGGCCAACAAAAGACCCTCAACCTCATCAAAAGGTCTTTCTCTTGGAATGGAATGTAAAAAGATGTTAAGAACTATGTTTCCGCCTACTACCTTTGCAACAGGAAAAATAATAGGAATGAAAAGAAACTAGGACTACTCAAACCCCTTTCAATTGCTGATGGCCCCTGGACCTCTATCTCTATGGAATTCATTTCTGAACTTCCTGTTTCCAATGGATTTGATTCTATCCTTGTTGTTGTGGACCTTTTCTCCAAGATGGCCTTCTTCATCAAAACAACTGGTACACTGACTGAAGTAGAATTAGCTAACCTCTTCATCAGCCATGTCTTCTCCAAGCATGGGCCTCCTGCTGACATTATAAGTGACCAAGGCTCCTTATTCATTTCTTCTTCCTGGAAAAAACTATGTGAAGAGTTACAGATCCAAAGGAATATCTCCACAGCTTACCACCCTGAAAAAGATGGTCAAAATGGAAAAGTCAATCAAGTAATAGAACAATACCTTTGAATGTACATCATTTATCACCAGGAAAGCTGGGATACTTGGCTCCCCTTGGAAGAATTTTCTTAAAAAAACAGTGTTCACTCTTCTAACCAGCAATCACCTTTCTTCACCCTTTATGGAAGGCATCCTAGCTTTTACTTTTTGCATTTTTTTGACAACAAGCCTGCTAGTCACTACTTATATCAGATTCAGAAGAACCAGATTCAACTAAATAAAGAGTTACAGACTCTATGGATAAGTATAAGAACTATGCTGACCTTAAAAGAAAAGCTATTCCAAAAGTTATTACTCCTGGGAATAAAGTTTGGCTATCTTCAAAGAACATCAATACTAACAGAACTTCCAAGAGGCTCTCTGAGCTTTGCTTGGTTCCTTTTCTCATTACTGACAAAATAGGATCTCATGCTTCCAAAAACCAAATCCCTAATCAATGGTCTTCCATCCACCCTGTCTTCCATGTCTCACTAATCAAATCCTACTCCTCAGACCCAAATTCTCCTAGTCACCCACCACCTCCAGAACCAGTGGAAATTGATTTCCAAAAAGAATTGGAAGTGTCTCAAATCCTGGAATCCAAGATTAGATGTGGAAAATTCTTCTACTTAGTCAAAGGGAAAGGCTTTTTAGAAGAATCTGAAAGAACCTCATGGTAACCAGTCTCCAACCTCACCAACTGTCCATCCCTTCTCCACAACTTCTGCTTCCTCTATCCATCCAAACCCAAACCTCCTTAATTCTATTCCTCATCACTTCAATTCTCACCACTCATTATTATCTCTCCTCTCCAATCAATAAACCCAATCATAATTCTATTTCATCTTCAATCCGTAAAGAAAGAATAATAAAGTCAAAGAAAAATTCTATCTACAACTCTTTCTCAATCTTAGCCACTAAGTTAGCAATTTTAGTAACCCAAACACTAGCTAGCTTTATCTTCCTAATTTCATATTCCTCCCTATCCTTAGCAGTAGATCCAATTTAATAAGTCACTCCAGATAAAGAAAGAAATTCCTCCAACTCTTCTACCACTTCTTTCTTCATTTCCTTCTTCCTTCCTTTCTGTTCCACCTCTTCTCCACTATTCAAACCCCATCCAAAAACCGTATTATTTCTGGAATCCTTTGAAAACCTTCCAAGTTTCTCTTTAATTGTCTTCAAGTCCCCAATTGGATTATCTTCAATGGCATCCATGGTCCCAAACAACCTTCCTCCAGAACAGGCATAAAACCCAAAATTTTCCCTACTAATTCTCCTAACATCACTCCTGATTCCATCCTTGGCCATCATCCTTCCAACTAACTCTTCAATAGACCTTGGCCCAGGAGTTCCTTCTTCCACTTATTCCACCTCCCTTTCCTTCACTTTCCTTCTCTCCATCACTTCCTGCTTTTCATTTTTTTATCCTTCTTTATCCTCTTCATGCTCCTCCCCCTCATCAGGCTCTCCAGGAGCATCTTCATCTTCTTCCACTTCATCCCTGTCCTCATATTTGAATTTGAGGGGTGGCCTTTCCATGATAGGGACACCTTTTGATGTCTCTTTGACACTTTGACACTTCTTTGACTCCCTTTCCACTACTTTGACTGTGCTTCAACCATCCTTTAATAATTTTTAACATCTTTTACTACACTATGTAAAACTTTGACTGGTTTGACCCTTGATTTTCAAACTTTGACTGATTTGACCCAGCTTCAATTCGCTTTGACTGCTTTGACAGTGGTTTGACTGGCTTTGATGCTGCTTTGAAGGCAGTTTGACGGCCCTTCTACGCCTTCAGACTCCGCAATCAAGCTGATGGACAATGGATAGGGTGATCCCCAGCGGATTTCCAGAAATTTCAAACTGGGCGCATTCTTCTTCAATGTCCCTTCCAGGGCCAACTGGCCTTTCTTCCTCAATTCCAAACTTCTCTTTTCCATGCGCCTGTCACAAAACCACCCCAAGTACTACAGGGCAATCTTAGATGATTGTGAGCGCAAAGGGAGAGACTGAGTGCAAGGAAAAATGCAAGGTAGCAAGGCTAACTGCAAAGTGGAAACTTATTATTTGATGGCTCAAAAAACAGCAAGAAGGAGGAAGTGTTTCAATGGAAAGGAACTAAAGACAAGCCCAATGTGATGAATGGATTTAGCAAATGCAAGAATGTATGAAATTAACTAACTGAGGCAACAATATTCAGGCAGGAAACACAGCCTTTATAAGGTAATCCAAAGGTGACTACATACAACCCAATGGATGGTCCACTACAGCTAGAGTGTGATGAGGCAATTAATGACAGGAATGGAATGGGAAAATTAAATAACATTAAATTTGTTTCCAAGGTCATAGCGTAGGTGTGAGACCATAGAATATGAGTGTACAAGGATGTAATAGATGAGACAGGAATGAATGAAATGTGAGGGAAATGAAAATATGAAGATGTAGCTTATGCAGGGTAAGGGACTAGTCCATTTGCAAACCATAAAGTTGATGGGGCTATCTAGGCATGAGTGAAAACTAGTGAGAGTGTGTGACCAAAAATTGAAGTCAAGGGGTTCATGATACCCAGGTTAGAAGAGCAAATCTCAAATGGTTGGTTGAATGGTATTATAATTAACTGCAAGATTTGCAATTATATACTGAGTTTCCAAGATTGGAAGGTCATTATGCAAGCCAAAGGTAGTAAGCAGAATGCACCATTGATGTTGTGCTTTATTTGTTTCACTCTTATGAACTAAGGTAGATGGTACTGAGGAAAAGGATATGTCAAAGTGGGGAAGACAATAACCCTTAACCTTGGAGCATGACAGCACCTCATCTTGTCCTTCAAATCCTTGACTAGAAACAGATAAAAAGACAACTCTATCAGAAGGAATCCTTTAGAAAAAAAAGATGGAAGATAAAACACTCACCATCTGATGGACCTACCCTTCTGGACACCCCTAGAGACACAATTGAGTTGTCAGGTGCTTCAATAACTTCAGAATTACCTCCAGCATTTTCCTTCAACCATAAAACAGGTCCAAGCACCTTCCTTCCAAATTCTTTGGTTCCAGAACAGGTTCTCTTGTATCTTCTGCAGTATTCACACTTTCCAGACTTGGGGGTGATGCTGGTGATGCATATCTTCTCTGTTTCAAGGCATCTGGAGCAAGGAGGGTAGTATTTCTTGGCAGGATGGTAGCCATTGATAATTTCCACGGTGAATGAAAGAGTGGGTAATCTTTTGTAGGATGAAAGGGATGGACAGCTTTCAGGTTGGGATGGTGATGGATAAGTTAGGGGGAAAGAAAAATCATTTGTGGTTATGAACTCAATATACTTCTCACCTTCTCTTATGGGTATCAGGAGCTACCCCTCCCTCTTCTGGGGAGGGGGAGGGGTACTGTCACAACCACAACTTGACTCAGTATCCTCAGCCATACTCAACCCTCAGTCAGTATCAGTCCTCAGTACAATCCACCTTCTAGCCCTGGATCTACATGCAGCACCTCCTGAAGTATCCCCCTGAATTCCCTTCAGGTCTAGTCAACTTTCCCAGGCTCCTCTCTCCATCTCTATGTCTTGTTTTATCCTCATCTCTCCTTCAAATCTATGTGGTAAAGCCAACCCAGCCTACCTTACTCATCTCACCTTTCCCTCTGGTGTTAATCTTATGAGATTCAACCTTCAATCTCCTTCATAGCCTTGCTACTGGATTCTCTCCTCCCTTATTGTTTTCATTACTTTCCTATCATCTTTGAAATCATTATCTTCTTTCAATCCTGAGCTCTGTGGGCAGTAGTGCATGTGCCCTCAGCCCCTAGCATGTCTGGGGAAGTTGTGATAATACCACACCACACCACATCACACCACACCACACAAACCCACACCACCCAAAACCACACCACACAAAACCACACCACACAAAACCACACCACACAAAACCACACCACACAAAACCACACCACACAAAACCACAAAACACCACACAAAACCACACCTTACCACACCACACCTTACCACACCACTCATTACCAAACCAATCTACAAGCTACTCCACAAACCACTCATCACCCTTCACCACTTCTAAACAAAAACATCTCAACACTCCACATACTTTCAAAAAACTGTTTTCCCTCTTATATAAAGTCTCTGAATAAATTTTTTCACTCAATTTCTTCAATCAACTCCTATCTCCACTTCATTTTTTACAAAGAAAATCTCTTTTTCCAATGGCTCAAGAAAACATCCATCCACTTTTCAGAACTGTTTCACCCGGCCCATTATCAATTATCTCATCTAACCAAACTAGTGATTCAACTTCTCTGGATCCTTCTTCATCTAATTGAGCTGCTGATTCCACCCCTCTTGCCCCTTCTCCTGAGATATCATATAATCAAAAGGAGGAGATGGTTGAAGCTATCCAATCATGGGAAAATTCCCATAGATAAGCCATATCTACCAGAGTCTCCAATTGCCAGAAACATACCTAAACCTATTAATGCTATAAATCTGGGGAATATAAACCCAGAAAAAATATGGAAATGTTAAATTCACGGCTCATTGAGCTGTGCACATGGTTTGAATAGGTCCGTTTGGCACGCCACATGGTCCAATCCAAGCCGTGTACAACCCCCCACGGCTCAAAGAGTCACGCAGCCAACCCAGCCTGGTCTGCCGGCATGTGGGTCTCCACACACCACTGGACTGCAGTGAGCCAAAAAAAAAAGGAATGAAAGGGTACTAACAAAACCCATAAACTAAATAAACCTTCCAAAAAAACAGAAATCAACCAAAAAATCAAAGAATGTTCATTTTTTGGTTAAAAAAAACAAAAAAATAAATAAATAAATAAAAAACAAAAAAATGGTACTATTCAATGGAATAGCTCTAAAGTAAAAAGACCCAATAAACTAAAAACACCAAAAAAAAGACAAGTAACTTGACAAGCCCTAAAGTAAAAACACCAAAAAAAAGACAAGTAACTTGAGAAGCCCTAAAGTAAAGACACCAAAAAAAATACAAGTAAATTGGCAAGCCCTAAAGTAAGTTCAACTTGACTAGCCCTAAAGTAAAAGGGCCAAAAAATTCAAGAAGTCTTTTGACAAGCCCTAGAGTAAAATTGCCAAAAAAATACAAGTCTTTTGACAAGCCCAAAAGTAAAAACACCAAAAAAAACAAGTTCAACTTGTGTTAAGCCAATCCCATCCCAAGCTTAACATAAGTTAAGCCTGTGATGGAATCAGGCAAACACAAGTTGAACTGACTTACCATTAAACTCTCATTCAAAACACTCAGTATAATGATTTTAACTCAAAAAACTCAACATAATGATGTTCAAAATGTGATAACCCTTTACATTGATAGAACTTGTTAGCTGCATTAGAATTACAATTTAAAATAACCCCAATGGTGAAATGGAGTCAAAGTCTATTAAAATCTAGAATAAATTTGCAGTTGATCTTTGAGATGATCAACCCAACCAGAGGCTTTTTTGGAAATCAAGGAAAGTGGTTTTGCTACAATGGGCGGGATTGGAATCATTTCTCCTTAAAGTACTAATAGAACCCTGTGGTTATTTTTTAAAAAGGAAATGAACACTGGATCTGATTGATCAGTAACACCATTTTTCATTGGAGTATAAGTATAACATTACTCCAATGAAATGAAACATATAGGTCTGGCATATGTGTTGGCTAATATTTGTCCCATATCTAGTTTAGGCAGCCTTTTTGAAGAGGGAATCTTTTGATTTATTTCTTCAAAATAAAGACTTTGTTTAATCTTTTCTATCTCTTTTGCAGCACCAAGCATCTTAATGTAGAATGCTTTATGTTTCTCTAATGTTTCAATCATTTCCTTCCTAACTTTGAACTACCCATTTTCTTCATAACCAAGAGATTTAGAAATGACTCTAAATCTGCAATTCCCATCTCCAATTGGATCCCAAACCTCACCCAAGAACTTATGAAATTTCTTGGGTATTTGATTGAGTTATTTCAAGTTTGGTTCCTATCATGAAAACTAACTGAGTATTGATTTCTTTAATCAGATCAATTGAATAAATACTCACCAAAGATGAGCTTCTGGTTGAGCTTTTCTGCACGTTCTCTTCCTCTGAAGAGGATTCTGATTCCAAATTCAGTTATCCCAATTAACTTTCAGTCTCTTCCTCTGAACTATGAAATTCAGATTCAGATTCTGCCAAATTTGACTGACAATTCATCATTAGTTTGTAACTAAGTTCATTAAACCAAAAAAATGAACATATCCCAAAAGAAAAGACTTACAATCTTTCTTTTTTTCTTGTTTGGAGCCCTTCTAGTCCTTTTTTCCCCCTTGATTTGTTTTTCAAAATTCTCAAACCAAGATGGTTCTTGCTGTGTATCTGTCAATTTTGGTCTGCCCCTACTTGATTGTAAGACTTTAGGTTCAAGTCTTGTCTTCAATTGATATTTTTTAATGTTCTGAATGATATAATTCAATAGGCCCCTTTGCTCATGATCTGAAGATTCCAAGATCATTGCATTCACTTTTTCATGTAATTGAGGAATTCTTAGCATTTCATTGACATAGAACTGGAAAAATTCAAAAGGATCAACCATTAGTGAATTAGGATTCATTAATGAAAAAGCATTAATAACATAGTGATTTGAACAATCCAACTTAAGCCAACTTAAAGAAATAGAACTGCAAGGTTCATAGTCCAAACTCCAATGAGGATGAACATCTTTGGGTACCACGGATCCTCTGAATGCTAGAAAGTCACCTATTTGGTGGGAAAAGGGCAAGCCCATAGTCTTGGAATATGACTTGGGGCACGCTTTGCCATTTTGAGCACATTTGAATTTCTCAAATTGTTCCCTAATAAGATGAATTGCCTCTAAAGACAATTTTTAACCCAATGTTAACAGTTCAGGTGGAAGAACTGTCCCTAACTTAATTTGACATTTATAAAGTGACACATGAACCAATTTAATTTGATTCAAAAATGTTCCGTCAAGGCTATTCCAAACATCCAATAGGTTTCCCAAAGGTTTTGCAAGGAATTTTGTGAGAGTCACATGGGCCCCTTAAACCCAAGATGTTGTTTTGTTTCCAAAATCTGGGTTTATACAAGTCCAAGCTGTTACAAACGTCTCTTTGATAGGGAAAATGTTATTTTCCATATACTCAAGTACATTCTCATAGTCTTTCAAGAAACACTATAAAAGTCAAAAGGTCAGATCCCAAAACTAGGAAGAATAAGAAGCAGTGATTTGGAACTCCTCTGAGTTCTGCATCATTGACCTCCGCCTCCTCCTTGGTATTTGAGGCCCCATACTTTTCCCACAGATTCATAAAGCTTTTCCATCCTTCAATGTCATTAACAAAGCGTGCTTTACAGTTTTATTGCATGTTTTTAGACAAGTGCCAAGTGCAACATTTTCTTGATGACTCAGGGAAACTAGATTCAATAGCACAAATCAGAGCTTTTTCACAGTCCATCACAAAGACTTTTGGAAGTCTCTCAGGATCATAAGCCAACTCATTTAATGCATTTACAGACCAACTGTAGAACTCAAAATTTCCTTTTGTTATCAAAACAAGAGCTTTTGGGAAAGTTTTCCAATTTTCTGTCATTCCTACAACATGCAATATTGGGGTTTTGTACTTATTTGTCTTATAAGTACAATCCAAAATAGCAATATGATGGAATTGTTTTGAAAGATTTACTGCCTCAGCATGTGCTAAGTACAAGGCCTCCAAGTGAACCTCTCCACTGAAATTTGACTGGTGAATCCAACTTGTTTCTTTAAGCTGTTCATAGAGTACCTCCATAAAACTTTCACCCTTTAGTTCTGCAAGTGTTACATTCCGCTTAGTTTTATAGATTTTTTGGTCATCAACATGATCCCGCCCATCAATCTTGCTCAATTTTCTCTTAATTTGTAAAATATTGAGCCCATCTTTCATTCCTTCCTTAAGTAAATGCAAGGCTTTCCCAAAGATTCTCCTCAGTTGAGGATTCACAGAGGGATTTTCAGATGGTTGATGGTTACGTTGAGTTTCTTTATAGCAGATTTGCCACAAGGGGTCTGCCTTTGTGTGGCTTGCATGCATTCAAAACTTGCACCCAATCTTCCTTGTGTGAGTTTGTCTAGACCGTTTGGTAAGAAGTTTTCCTGAATACAAACCATGTCTATCACAGGCTAAATCCACATATTTGTCACACTTTGAGTTGAAAACTGTTAAAGCGTAAACATGCTTCATTGCCCATGTTTGAAAATAGTTTTGTGCCTCTTCCCAAGTAGGAAAAGCTCTCATAGGGGGTGGGTCAAGTGGATCTGTCATAGTTACATAGTTATATTGATTGCATGCACTCCATCAGTTTCAATCAAATTAAATCCAGCAAAGACCAGTAACATAAAATGTTACTCAAGACCAGAGGTCAAATCCAACTTTGAAACATTTTTTTCCTCAATTTTCACCCTTGATGAGGATGCAATTGGGGCTTCCAATTTTTTATTACCCAAATCCTTTTTTTCTTTTTCCAAAGCTTTGTTGATGGCACTATCAATGCACACCTTCCATGCAGCCATGTCAGAAGAAGTAGGGCTTGCCACTGTTCCCATGAAAAAAATGCAATGTTATACTTCACTATTCAATCAAACTGTCAATTGAACAAACAAATTTTGCTCACTTTCAAGTTGAGAAAGCATTGTTTGCAGAATTTTATATGATTTCAATTTTCACTTTGGTTTCACTTTAAAGTCTCTTTGGGATTGCTAGGTGTGGAACAACAGTCCTACAAATTATGCGTTGATCCCAAATTTGGGTTGATGGAACCCAAGTGTGGTCCAGAGGGTGCCAAAATTCTGGCACAACTTCTGGGGGGTTACACGGCTCCTACACAACCCCCCGGGGTTGTGTGTGTTTGAAACAGCCCTTTGTAGTTGTCTATGGGCCCCCATGGCTCATTTGAGCCATGTAGAGCCCTACACAACTACCACACGGTTGGAGCCTTGAATTCAAAATCACCCCCAAAAATACCACCAAATTAAAAAAAAAAGAAAAGAAACAAGAAAGACCAACTGTCCTTTCAGGTTATTAGGAAATGTTTCCAAAAGATTGGGTGTTTGGGTGGTGAAGGTTATATTTCCAGAGCACAACCATCCAACTTCCATTGAACCTTCCACTCATCCCATCATCAGAATAATTCAAGGGAAGAAAAAGGAGGTGGTTGAAAATTTATCCAAAGCTGGAGTTCCCCCATTAAGAATTCTCAACTCTCTTATACAACATTCTCCACCACCTATTCATTCAAATAAAAATACCATTTACAAAAAAAATCACAAATACAAAAAAAATGCACTTGATGGAAAAACTCCTGTTGAATAACTCATACTCAAACTCTGGAATTCTGCCTTTTTCTAAAAGATTAACAACATGGATGGTCAAATCACTTCATTGTTCATTTATCACCCTGATTCTTGGAAGGGGAAGGGAAAAAAAAAAGGAGGAATCAGAGGAAGAGGTAAATTTATATCTATAATTATTTCTTCTGCAATTGATTTTGTTTTTTAATGAGTCCTTGTCATTTGTTTAACATAGGGTGAATTTCTGACTGAAGAGGAATATTCAGAAGATGAAGAGGTGACAGATTTGGATGAAGGGGCAGATCCAGCAGATGAAGAGCTGGAAGATTTGGATGAAATTAAGATGATGCGATTTTATTTCTTTTTTTTGTTTATTTGGATATTATTTTTCATTCAAACTTTTTTCAGAGGTCTGGAACCATTGTGAATAAGCGGGTTGCTTCTCCTGATCACAATCCTGGGACAAGAATCAAGAGACTGAAGGTATCCAATGAAGATGGTGATTCTCCTTACCATACTCCTTGGAGGAAGGTATTAGAAGCCCCAGCAATCAGTGAGAAAGTGAGTACATTTGATGTTTTCTCATTGTTTAATTTTTCATTTTTTTCATTTTTTTTTTTTTGGATTTTTGCTCTAGGTTTCCTTCACATTATCATATTCTTCTTCTGGAAAATTTGACCAAGTCTCAATTAAAGAAGCAAGTTTTATCTTTAGACCATATTTTCTGTTATTAAAAATTCTGATTTTTGGTTTTAGTTCAAATATAAAAGAAAATATTTCCCCAAAAACAGCCATTCCACATATCTCACTTGTTCACAATGTCATGGGGGATGGGAACTGTGGCTTTAGAGCAGCAGCCATTTGTTTAGGAAGGAAATCAGAATACCAGATTGAAGTCAGGAAAGAAATAGTGACAGAGCTTGATTCCAACCCAATCTTCAAGGACCCAAAATTATTGCGTGGTATATGGGTTGAATCTTTCCAAGAAGCAAGAAGGCAACTGAAGCAAATTTCTGGCCCAGCTCCCAAAAGAAGCAAGTTTTATCTTTAGACCATATTTTCTGTTATTAAAAATTCTGATTTTTGGTTTTAGTTCAAATATAAAAGAAAATATTTACCCAAAAACAGCCATTCCACATATCTCACTTGTTCACAATGTCATAGGGGATGGAAACTGTGGCTTTAGAGCAGCAGCCATTTGTTTAGGAAGGAAATCAGAATACCAGATTGAAGTCAGGAAAGAAATAGTGACAGAGCTTTATTCCAACCCAATCTTCAAGGACCCAAAATTATTGCGTGGTATATGGGTTGAATCTTTCCAAGAAGCAAGAAGGCAACTGAAGCAAATTTCTGGCCCAGCTCCCATGAATAGGTGGATTAAATTTCCATGCCATTGTTTCCTTCTGCCTGAAAGATATAAGTGTCCATTAGTTCTTTTTTGTTCTTCAATGCCTTGCAATTATCTTCCTTTGAATTCCCCTCCCACTCCAAATTCCAAATCTTCTACTATTTGCTTCATTCTTTTTAGAATATTTCCAGCATATAGTCTCATTAAAGTCCAAGTCTGATCATTGGCCAGCTCCCAGGTTAGATCCACTTTGGAGAAGCTTTGTGACCAAGGATTCCCAATCTTGGAAAACCCTTATTCAGAAAAATTTAGAGCTAGGTAATGAGGTTTTGTTCCCTACAAGAAAGTCAAGTAGAAACATAAAAACAATGATAGTTGAATAAGTTTTAATATTTGCATCCATATTTGTTCCTTATTATTTATTTTTTGAATGAATCTTGGAAGGTGTATGCATACATCCAAAAGATCTGTATTAAAAATCTATTTTATAATTTTTCAAAATTTCTGAAAGCTTGAATACCTTCCCCCCCCTCCCCCCCCCAAGAAAAAAATAAAAGGCAAACAAAAGGATCCAGAGTTCTATGGGAAAATTCAAGTTTTGAATTTTTTTTTGGTTTTTCTGAAGCAAAGTTTTAAGTTACAAAATGACATCCTAAAATTTTGCAAAAAAAAGTTGAAAAACTTTTTAGAATTTGTTTTTAATTTCTAAAAGCTTGAAACACCAAAAAAAAATCATCAAAAAGGAAAACAAAAGGATCCAAAAGTCTAATGAGAACATTGGATTTTTCAAATATTTTGCTTTTTTGAAGGAATTTTGTAAGGTAATATAATACATCCAAAAAATCTAAAAAAATATTTAAATCCTCTTTGAATTTGAGTACAGCTTTTTCAATAGCTCGAATCACCAAAAAAACTAAAAGGGTGATGATAAATTCATGGCTCCAACCGTGTGGTAGTTGTTTAGGGCCCTACACAGCCCATTTGAGCTGTGTGGGCCCACAGACAACTACAAAGGGCCGTTCTAAACACGCGCAACCCCCAGGGGGTTGTATAGAAACCCTTTACCCCCCGGAAATGGCAATTTGAGCAGTGCACCCCCATACACGGCTTGGATCCGCAGTTTTTGGGGGTGTGAAACCCCCAGAAGTTTTTCCAGAATTTTGGGCACCCCCTGGACCACACTTGGGTTCCCTCAACCCAAATTTGGGATCAATGTATACTATGTGGGACATTTGGACCACACCTAGCAATACCAAAGCAAAATTAAATTGAAATCAAAGTGAAATAAATTGAAGTATCCTAGATATTAAAGTGAAATTTGACACATCTTTCTTAACTCAAAATTGAGAAAACTTTTCAGTTGTTCATTTGAAAGTTAGATTGAATACTGAAGTAGCATTGCAATTTTTTTGCATTATTGGAACAGTGGCAAGCCCTCCTTGTGACATGGCTGTGTTGAAGGATTAAATCAATAGTGCCGTTAACAAATCTTTGGAAAAAAAGGATTTGTTTAATGAAACATTGGAAGCCCCAATTGCATCCTCATCTACAGTGACAATTCAGGAACAAAAGGTTTCAAATTTGGATTTGACCTTTGGTTGTGAGTAACATTTTATGTTACTGAGGTCTTTGCCTTATTTAATTTGATCAAAACTAATTGAGGGATTGTAATTATGAAACTATGAAACTATGAAACTATGACACCTGTGAAACTATGACAATAACCAATGAATGTTTACTAGATCCACTTTACCCACCTCCCGTGAGAGCCTTTTCTACTAGGGAAGAGGCGCAAAACTATTGTCAATAATGGGATATGAAGCATGGTTACACTCTGATGGTTTTTAACTCAAAGAAAGATAAATATGTGGATTTGGCCTTTGATCAACATGGTTCCTACTTGCTGCAACTTCCTACAAGCCAGTCTTGGCAAACTCACACAAGGAAGGTTGGTTGCAATTTTTTAATCCGTGCAAGTTTCACAAGGGCAGACCCCTTGTTGCAACTCTCCTACAAAGAAACTCAACATGACCATCAAACATCAGAACATCCCTCTGTGCATCCTCAACTGAGGAGAATCACTTGGGTAGACTTAGACAATCTAATAGAATGCATGAATGATGGGCTCAATATGTTCCAAATTAAGAGAAAATTGAGCAAGATTTATGGTGGTGATTATGTTGATGACTGAAAAATCTATAACACTAAACAAAATTTAGCGCTGAAGAACTGAAGGGGAAAATTGTTATGGATGTCCTCTACAAACAGCTTGAAGAATCAAGTTGGATTGATTGGTCAAAATTCAGTGGAGAATGTTACTTGGAGGCCCTATTCTTGGACCACCCAGATTCATTAAAGCTTTCCAAAAAATTCCATCATATTGCTATGTTGTATCGTACTAATAAGACAAATTAGTACAAGATCCCCCTACTGCATGTTTTAGGAATGACAGCTAACCAAAAAAATTTCACAAAAGCTCTTTTTTTTATAACAAAAGAAATGTTTGAGTTCTACATTTGGTGTGTAAATGCATTAAAGGAGTTGGCTTATGATCCTGAGAGACTTCCAAAAGTCTTTGTGACAGACCCTGAAAAAGCTCTGATTTTTGCAATTGAATCTAGTTTCCCAGAGTCATCAAGACAATTTTGCACTTGGAAATTTTCTAAAAAAATACAAGCAAACTTTAAAGGGTGCTTTGTTAATGAAGTTGAAGGATAGAAAAGCTTTGTGACTCTATGGGAAAAGTACAGGGCCTCAAAGACCAAGGAGCAGGCAGAGGTCAATGATTTGGAACGCAGAGTAGTTCCCAATAACTGATTCTTATTCTTCCTAGTCTTGTGTTCTGAACTTTTTACTTGTATAGTGTTTCTTGAAAGATTATGAGGATGTGCTTGAGTATATGGAAAATAACATTTTCCTTATCAAAGAGAAGTTTGTAACAGCGTGGACTTGTATAAACCCAGATTTTGGAAACAAAACAACTTCTTGGGTTGAAGGGGCCCATGCCACTCTCAAACAATTCCTTGCAAACTCTTTGGGAAACTTGTTTTATTTTTGGAAAAACCTTGACGGAAAATTTTTGAATCAAATTAAATTGGTTCATGCATCATTACACAACTCTCAAATTAAGTTTGGGAAATTTCTCCCACCTGAACTGTTACCATTGGGATAAAAATTGTCTTTAGAGGCAATTCAGCTTATTTGGGAACAATTTTAGAAGTTCAAACGTGATCATGATGGCAAAGTGTGCACCAAGTCATACTCCAAGACAATGGGTATGCCCTTTTCCCACCAAATAGGTGACCGTCTAGCATTGAGAGGATCCGTGGTACCCAAAGATTTTCATCCTCAGTGGAGGTTGGACTATGACCCTTGCAGTTCTAGTTCTGTAAGTTGGCTTAATTTGGATTGTTCCAATCAATATGTGATTAATTCTTTTTGATTAATTATTCCTAATTCACTAATGGTTGATCCTTGTAAATTTTTGAAGTGAAATGTGGACAAAATGCTGAGCATTCCTCAATTACATGAAAAAGTGAATGAAATGATCTTGGAATCTCCAGATCATGAGCAAGGTGGCCTATTGAAGAATATCATTTGAAAGATCACAAAATATTGATTGAAGCCAAGACTTGAACCTAAAGTCTTACAATGAAAAAGGGGCCAGGAAAAATTGACAGATAGGCAGAGAGAACCATCTTGGTTTGAGCATGTTGAAGAACAAATCAAGAGGGAGATAGGACCAGAAAGGTTCCAAATACGAAAATAAGAAAGATTTTAAGTCTTTTCTTTTGAAGAATGTTAATTTTTTGGGCTTAATCAACTAACTAACTAATGATTAATTGTTAGTCAAAGTTGGCAGGATCAGAATCTGAAATTCATAGTTCAGAGGAAGAGACTGAAAGTGAATTGGGGTCACTTAATTTGGAATTGGAATCCTCTTCAGAGCAAGAATTTGTGCAGCAAAGCTCAACCAGAAGCTCATCTTTGGTGAGTATTCATTTCATTGATGTGATTCAAGAAATGAATACTAAGTTAGATTTGATGATAGGAACCAAATGTGAAATACCTCAATCAAATACAGTAGAACTTTTCCTAATCCATACAATTCTGTGGACTTGTTTTTCTATGGGTTTGGAAGGCTTATGGGATTGCAGAGAAACCTACACTAAACCTTGAAAAACATGGGTTAGAGCAGAGTATTGTTCTAACCCATGAAAACCATGGGTTAGGAAAGGAAGGTGTCTTGGGTTAAGTTTGACAAAAATGGTACATGTCTCCTTTATTGCATTTTTAAACATTTTTATGGATATGTATATAGAATTAAAACAGCTTTTGAGGGATATTTAACTATAAAACCTATTTGGAAAAGAAAAATACAATAAAATTTATTGGAGGTAGTCCAATAACATGGAATGCTTTTGCCTTTTTGAGAATTCAAGTTGAGAAAAGCAATTGAATGACTCCAATGAGTCATTGAATGAGTCTTCCTCAGGAGAGTTGAGGTGAATGATGTAGTGAAACAAGGTTTTGATGGCATTCAAAATGGCTTCACTGGTAGGTTTTGGTACTGCTACAAAATTATCATTTTCTAGCTCATCTTCATCATTGTTGCTCTGATTGGACAGGAATATTCCTTCTGGTGACAATGAAAAAAAAGCTATCTTCATCAGCTGGATTGAAAATCTCTTCAAGAGACATTGTATTTTTTGCTTTGATCAATCCAACTCTCTCAAGCTCTTGCACTTCCAAGGTAAGTTCATTCTGAGCATTGTTGAGGTCCTTGGCTGAATCAATGTTTTTCTTTTGAGTAAGTTTGGTGTGAGTTCAGCAGTGCCTTATGGTCCTTGGGCCGACAGATCCCCAGGCTAATTGGCACAACCGCTGTGGTACCCAATCTGGGACACCTGTGGACCAGTACGGGAAAATTAAAACTTTTATGAATTTTTTATAGCCTCCAGTTAAATCAAAAAAAAAAACATTTTTTTGAAATAATCCCTCAGTTCAGTTGCCTGCTCTCAGCCCTCCCTTCTCCTAGTTGTCTATGAAGATCTCTCAGTTCCCAGTGCTCAGTCCTATGTTCAAGTCACCCTTGCTTTGTGCTTCCATCCACCCTTTTGGAAAACCCATGGATGAAGACCGGCTTTCCTTGTGGGTTTCTGTCCAGTACCAACATTCCATCAGCATCACCATCAGCATCAGCATCAGAATCAGTATCATACACTCAATTTGATAGACACAATTGACAAGCAAAAACCATCCAATCTTGCTTCAAGCAATCCTTCAAGATTGACATTGCATCATTTCATCATCATTGATCATCCCATAGCAGTCCGTCATCCATACCCCCCAACTCATCTTAGCTCAACCCAAGATGCCCTCCCTATTCCCCAATTCAACCAGGGCAAAGGAACTCCTTGGTCATCATCACAAACCACTCACGGCGGTCACCAATTGGATTGATAGAATGTGAAATCCAAACAAGGCTTGCAACAATTGAGATCTCAACACCTTCATCATCAAACTCATTGAAACCATCAACCTCATGACTGGTGTGGTGCCCCATCCTTGACACCCTGGCCGGTGCGGAGATTTTAATTTTTTTTTATGATTTTTTCTTATCATCATTCATAGGTATCATTATCAAAAATAAAAAAAAAAAAAAAAAAAAAAAAAAAAACCATCCATCACTGATCATTGGATTGAATCCTTGCTCCTCACCACCATCCATCATGCTCATCTCATCCAACCAAGATCACTCCAGATTCAACTCACCAGGTATCTATCCTTTGCACTCGGTATCCTCATTCAATCCATCAGATCCTTTCATCCCATCACCCCATCCCATTGGGCTCATCATTGAGAGAGATTGACTTGTTGGCTATGGGAGATTCAAGAGTGGCAACAAGCCATCAAACCCACCAAATCAATCAAATTGGACTAACGTCATCTTCAAATCATTGATTCACTAGGTCATCACTACGACCTAAGAGCCCTGATCCCAAACTCTTGATCCGATCCATACCTCATCTCCAACATCCTCAGGATCTCAACGACAACGTCAAGATGGATTCACCCTTGCAGATTCCCTTGCTCCCTCCCATCAATCCTCCCGACCCCTTCGATTGTTGGTAATCAATACCAATATCCTCATTGGTCATTTGAGCCTGATTGAAACACTCGCCAAACACTTCATTCGGCCGTCTCAAGCGGCCGTCTACCAATCCTTTCCACCTCTAGCTTTCTGGTCTCCCGCGCGGCTTGTCTGTTGCCGGAGTGGGTCTCTTCTGTTGCCGGTGCCCTTCAGACACCTGCCGGCGGTCATCCGCGGTCTCGGCAGTCGCCTGGGCCCATCAGGATGCCCGCGGGCGTCCCTCTTTTGTTTTTTTCCCTCGGAGTGCTTGCTTGTTTCTTTTTTTTTCTTCTTTTCTTTTGTTTTCTCATGACACTGATCCTTAAAAAAAAAAAAAAAAAAAAAAAAAATTATCCGCTCCCATTTGTAAATCTCTCTTGTAAATAGTCTACAGGCCTCTGGCCTATAAAAGGAGGGGCTCTCCCCTGCTTTTTCTGGGATATCATGAGATCATATTGGGAGATCATCATATCATCATCATAGAAATTCATCCAGGGAGTGTGTGCTTATGTCCCCCCCATTATTGTGGAAATAAATCCTGATCCTTATCCTGGGTATATCTCTGATTGCCCCCTGATCCATTTTTGACCCTGAGTCTTTTCCCCTCTGTGGCATGATCCTTATCACCAACCAATAGCCTTGCTGGTTGAAGAAAAATTCTGTCTGTTGGAATTTTTGAGTGTGTTATACCACTCCTTGATCCCTTTCTCCGACCATACTGGTCCTGATCCCTGATCATCTTTCTGGAGCCAATCACAATTGATTAAAGAGGTCTTATTAACCTTAAGACCTGGAGTGTTATACCTGCCTTTATTTCCTTTGGAGTTGCATTCTGCCAGCCTACTCTTGAGTCCCTTGAGAAGTGTTGAGGTTATCCTTGCTTCAAATCAGTTACTGTTTGCTTTTAGAGCTTCTTAAATGTTGTGCTTTGTTTTGTACAGCCACCCTCAGTTATCTGGTACCCTTCAAGCGCTTGATTGCGGAGAGTTGGGCAGGTTCATTGAGAACCTGGAGGTTGGTTGGGTTTGAGTTGATCATCCCAAATCTTCTGCTGATGACCAGAGTTATTAGCTTGTGGGCGTTGTTTACATACAACAGCTTTTTTTCTTTGAACTCTAAACAGACTTTAACTTCTTTTGTTCAAGTTTTTCCCTGCATAATCTTGTCTCAGATAGTGCTGTTCCATTGCTAACAAACTATTATAATCTTTATCCTCTACTTCTTGATTCCTCATTTACCAGGCTCTGGACCTTGATCTTGGTTACATCTAAATATTTTTGTAACACTCAGGAGGGCAGCCTAAACAGCACCTTTCCCCTCCACAGAACTGCCACGGCCTAGCACCTTTTGGAGTCTTACACCGGCCCCATCACCACCTGATCACCTGCACAAGATTGGTCATGGGAACAATCAATCCCATGACCAACCTTGCACCAACCTAACAGCAAGGTTGATGCCAACTTGAGACTGCCGTCATTGCCTTGCTCAACCTCATGAACAGCCCCTTTGATCAATCTCCAACGGCCGCAAACTGACATTGTTGTTTGCGACCGTTGGAACCCTTCTCATTTTCCTTTTGACGCTTGCGCGCGACCATCTCTGTCGCGCGCGTAACCAACAATCCTCCAACAATCCACCTTGACCCTCCTTCAACCAACCGCAGACGCGGCCAGCCAAACCCGCCATCCACTGCCACCTTTGTCCTCAACACAGGCAGGTCTCCCCCTTTTCATGCCTTGATCTTTTTTTGTTTTTTATTCCTCTCTCTCCCATGTCAGGTGGTTCCTGTTGCCAATCTTCTTCATCAACCAAAAAAAATAAAAACTTCTTTTCTGCTCTATTTTTAGTACCTATTTTAAATATTCTACAGGGAACCATGGCCCATAAAAGGAGGGGCTCTCCCCTGCCCTTTTTAAGCATCCAGGGGAGTATGTGCATGTGTCCCCCCCCCCCTTTATCATTGAAATAAATTCCTCATCCTCATCCGGGGTGTATCTATGATTGCCCCCCCTGATCCATTGATCCTGAGTCTTTGCCTCTCTGTGGCCTGATCCTTATCACCAACCAATAGCCTTGCTGGTTGAAGAGAATTCTTTCTGTTGGAATTCTTGAGTGTGTTATACCACTCCTTGATCCCTTCCTCTGACCATACTGGTCTTGATCCCTCCTTGATCATCTTTCTGGAGCCAATCACAATTGGTTGAAGAGGTCTTATTAAGCTTAAGACCTGGAGTGTTATACCTCCCTTATTTTTATTTGGAGTTGAATTCTTCCAGCCTACTCTTGATTGACTTGAGAGGTGTTGAGGTTATCCTTGCTTCAAATCAGTTTACTGTTTGCTTTTAGAGCTTCTTAAACATAGTGCTTTGTCTTGTGCAGCCACCCTCAGTTATCTGGTACCCTTCAAGCGCTTGATTGTGGAGAGTTGGGAAGGTTCATTGAGAACCTGGAGGTTGGTTGGGTTTGAGTTGATCATTCCCAATCTTCTTCTGAAAACCAGAGTTATTAGCTTGTGGGAGTTATTTACATACAACAGCTTTGTTCTTTGAACTTTAAACAAACTTTAGCTTCTTTTGTCCAAGTTTTTTCCCACATAATCTTGGCTCAGATAGTGCTGTTACATTGCTACAAAAATACTATCATTTTTATCTTTTACTACTTGATTACTCATTTACCAGGTTCTGGACCTTGATCTTGGTTACATTCAAATATTTTTGTAACACTCAGGAGGGAAGCCTAAACAGCAACCTTCCCCTCCACAGAACTGCCACGGCCTAGCACCGTTTGGAGTATTACATTTGTTCCCCCAGGCGGGGATTAAACCAGAAACCTTGGGATTTACAGTCCCAAGGTGAAGAATCAACTCTGAAATCCAATCCAATCCTTTTCTTTTTTTTTCTGTCATCATTCAGGTCTGATCTGTGGAGGCAACTTGTTCCATAAGTAAGTCCTACCAATTGTGCACCATCAGGGCAGGATTCTTGTTGTTTTTGTGAAACTCTACCCTTGCCACGCTTGTGAGCCACCTTGGAACTCTGCTTTTTGGATCCCCTTAGGAACTCTGTCTTCAAATGGAATCTGTTCCCTCCACCACTGTTTGGGCCAAGATGGTCAAGATCAAACCCCAGAACAAGAACCTAGGCTTCAATGGAACAAACGTGGAACAATTTTTGGACTCCTATGAAATGGCCGCGGAAGTGGATGGTGCAAGTGAACATGATATGGCCTATCAGATACAATTTTTTATCTCCTCTGATGAAGTTATGGAAGTGATTGAATTGTTTGATGTATTTGAAACTCATAACTGGAGGCCCTTGAAGGAGGCTATGTTGGCTTATTGGGGAAAAATAGATGTGGCTAGGTTTACCTTACAGGACTTGGATGCGCTGGTTTCTCAATGGATTTCCAATTGTGGTGTCTCTTCAGCTTCTTATTATCAGTCTTTCAGAAAGTCTTGGGATCCTATTCAGTCTTATCTTATCAGGAACAATCACATTGACACTGTGGAAAAAATTTGAGTTCAATTTTTCCAATCTTTTTTGCCAGGAGTTCAGGAAAGGATTAGGGATGAATTGGTCAAGTCTGGATCCATATCACTACTAGGGATAATTGATTCAAACTCCCTGTCTTTCTGGTCCTTAGGAATGTGGTGGACAAAGTAATGAAAGTTCAAACTGCTTTAACTTTTGAAAAGCCCAGGATCACTGGACCAGTCCATGCTCCTTCCTTCCAAGAATACAACAAAATCATGAACAAGATGGAAGCAAATCGCAGACCTAAATCAAGCCCTCAGGCCAATAAAGATACTGCTATTATAGATGAGATTAATAAGCTACTTCAGGCCTTTGAGAATAAAATAGATGAGAAAATATCCTCTTTAGCTACCCCTAAACCTGCTAATTCTGTTCCTAAATCCACATTAGTCTGCTATTACTGTCATAGAGAAGGCCATGGTACTGGTAGATGTCCTGAACTCCAGAAGGACAAGGAGGAGAAATTAGTAGAGCAGAAGGGAAATAATTTCTTTCTTCCTAATGTTGCTTTGATCCATTTTGACTCATCTTTTCCAATCCGTCATGTGGTGGCTTCTTACCAACCACCAACTCCCAAGAAGGCATCTCTGGTCTCCTTTGATTTTTGAGCATCCTGTGGCACTCTTCAACCTTGGTATCCTCCAGCTATCACTTATTCTAGCTTCTCTTGTGCTTATCAAGCTGATCCAGCTAGGAAACGTCATGAGGAACCCAAACCTCACAATTCTCCTCCTGTTCCATCTTTGATCCTTCAAAAACCTGTCAAGCATCAATCTTTGCCTGAGCCCCCTCCCTCTGATGTGGAAGACATGGAAGTAGAAAGGGAACCACTCATGGAAAGGTTCCAGGACCACTCTGATCCTTCTCCTCCTCTTCAATCTGGTCAACCCCCTCAATCCTCTGATTCTCTTCCAGTAGCTGTCTCACCTGATCTTCCTCCCTCCACCCAGCCCATAGTTTGGTTTGAGAGGGGCATTTCCAAGGACTACCCTAATGCTGTGGATTGAGTATTAAAGAAAATTTCCAATCTCAAAATCCCTGATCTGTCTATGGCTGAACTGCTGTCTATCTCTCCATCTGTGGCTGAAGGCATGAAGAAATGGGTTTCTTGTTGATGTGTGGAAATTGGTCCGGACAAATTGAAGGTCTCTTCTGGCACTTTGATGGAGGACTCTGGTGGAATAGATCCCCCTTCAGATGCTAATCTGTATTCCTGCCCTCTTGGATTTCTTCCCTGATGTCTTGGTGAATTGGCTAAAACAGTTTCTCTTCTTGTGGATTTGGGTTCTCAGCTCAACTTAATCTCAGATGCTATGGCCTGCAAACTCAAGCTTAGCACAAGGGTCAGTTTTACTTCTGTGTTCTATGGTATAGGGAATCAGTCATGTGAACTGTTTGGTATTGCTGAAGATTTCCCTGTTAAAATTTGTCAAAATATTGTTGGAACTTGTCACTTCTGGATCACTTGTTTGGAAGGTCCTATGATCTTGGGACAACCTTTCTTAATGGATTTTGGTGCTACCCTGATTTTTTCTGATCAAGTTGGGGAGAGAATCCTTCTCCCTGATGCTGATGGCAGAAAAATTGAAGTTCTGCTTTGTTCCTTGGATTCTGCTTGTTGGGAACAAGATTTCCCTGGTCATTCTCCCAAAACAGTTCTAAAGGGAAAGCAGAAGGAGAACTCTCATTCCTCTCAGCCTCATTTTTTATTGAATTAGTTGATCCTACTGATAGTTGTAGTTCCTCTCAGCCTCAGACTTCAACTTATGGATCAACTTCAACCTCAGAGGCATATTTTTTGTTTTCCTCATCATGTCTTCCTCATCTAAATAAGATCAAAATTCAAAAACATAAAAATTCCAAAATTCCAAAAATATTTCTTCTCTCTCTGGGTCTGTTGTATCTTCTTTTCTTTTTTCCCTTCAGCCTGATCAATTATTCTCTACTCTGGTTTTGAATCTCCGCAATGAGTCTAAACAAGATCCCAATCTTGATTCTTTTCTTGGTGGTTTTGGTATGAAGGAGTATGGTTTTAAGTGGAGGCAATGTGGGGTAGAAGTAAGTCCTCCAAATTTTGCACCATCAAGGGCCTCTACTTCTGTCATTTTCAAAACTCTACCCTGTGCCACACATGTGAGCAATGTGTTAGATTTTGGATCCTCTTTTATTGAAAAGGCACCTTTCAAGGACAAGGCAGAACATCAAACTTGGAAGATGTTGGAACTTGGCCTCAGTTTTCATAGTCAGGTCTCACTTTTCAATGCTTGGAGGAAGAAAGGATTCCTCTCTTTTGCCACCAAGTATAAACTAGTTGCAAAAAAGGTTCAAACAGTCAACCAACCAATGCCTCTCAACCTCAACCCTCCTCTTATGCGCCCCCCGCTATCCCGCAATCCTTACTGTGGTTTACCTCAATCCCTTAATGGTCCATTCATCCTCTCTGGTTGTGTCACTGCAGAACGTCTGAAAGTGGTCAACTTTGGTCCAGATGGATGGCTCCTTCCTGATGAGTTGAATTCAATAAAAAATGTCTTAGCCTTTAGGGAAAAATCTATTGCTTTCTGTGAAGAAGAGAGGGATCTCTTGAAAGAATCCTATGGCCTCCCTTACATTATCCCTGTAGTAGAACATGATCCCTGGCAAAGGAAGAAGATCCCAATCCCTGCTGCTAAAATTGACAAATTCATCAAGTTGGTCCGCAAACAAGTCCAAACCGGTTTATATGAACAATCAAATTCTAGCTATTCCAGTCATTTTTTCTGTGTTCTCAAGATTAATGGTAAACTTAGAGTAGTTCATGATCTCCAGCCTCTAAATAAGGTTAATATTAAAGACTCTGGTATTCCCCCTGCTACTGATGAATTTGTTGAATCCTTCTCTGGGAGAGCTTGCTATGGCCTAGGTGACATTATGGGTGGCTCCAAAAAACAATCCTTACATCCAATTTCTTGCCCTCTCACTACCTTTGATACTCCCCTTGGTTGTTTCCAACTTACTTGATTGCCTCAAGGTGCCACCAACTTGGTTTCAGTCTATCAGGCTCAGATGGTTTGGATCCTCCAGGATGAAATCCCTGATCATGCTGGTATCTTTATTGAAAATGGCGGGATTAAAGGTCCAGTTTCTGATTATAACAATGAGCTCTTACCCTGGCATTCAGGAATCCTTTGATGCATCTGGGAATAAGAAACCACTCTGAAAAGGATCCTGTTTTGAATCAAGGAGTCTGGTCTCACTGTCTCTGGATCCAAATTGGCTTCCTGTGTCCCTGCTTTGGAAATTGTTGGTCATGTTGTCTGCAAGGAAGGAAGAAGGATGGCTCCATCCAAAGTCAACAAAATTCTCTCCTGGCCTACTCCCATCAATCCAACTGAAGTCAGAGGTTTCTTAGGTGTTGTAATCTATGTTTGAATCTTTATCCCTTCTCTATCCAAAATTTTCATTCCCTTGCCTTGCTTAACCAGGAAGGATGCTGAATGGCCTTGGACCCAAGCTTGTGAATGATAATTTCAGATGCTCAAAACAATTGCTGGAAAAGACATTGTTCTGAAGAAGATCACTCATGGACCTAGGGCTGGCAAGATCAAGCTAGCTGTGGAATCTAGTTATCAATCTGTTGGGGCTGTCCTTACTCAGGAAGATGAAATTGGTTTGGATTGTCCTGCTCTGTATGAATCTCTTCTTTTTTCAGAGGTGGAATCCAGGTACTCCCAGCCAAAACTGGAACTTTGTGGTGTGGCCCAAATGTTGAAGAAGCTCCAAACTTTTCTCTGGGGTCAAAACTTTGAGTTACAAGCCAATGCACAATCCATTATCAAAATGATCAATGCCCCCAGTCTTCCAAACGCTCCAATGACTTGTTGGGTGGCTTTCATCCAGCTGTTCTCCTTTGATATTGTTCATAGGCTGGAAAAATCTTTCACCATGCCTGACGGTTTATCTCAAAGCCCTCTTGGAGTTGAAGAATTGGATGTTGGAGTGGATTTTGACAAGGAGGAACCCTTAATCCTTCCTGTCTTCACCTTTTCCTCTCAAGATTATTCTGGCTTCCAACAAGGCTTCTGGCTTAAATTAGAGCAGTATCTCTCCACTCTCCAAAGGCCTCCTGATCTCTCTGCTAAATATTTTTGATCACTTAAAATGAAGTCCTCCAATTTCTTTGTACAGGGTACTAGGCTTATGAAAAGAGGAAACCCTTGTGCTCTTATTGTTGTCACCATCCCTTCTAAACAAGATTCAATCCTTGAAATTTTCCATGAAGGCCTTGGTCATTGTGGGGAAACCAAAACTTATTGTTGAATATCCAAACAATTCTGGTGGCCATCCTTGAAGAAATCAGTCTCTCAATGGTGTAAGAGTTGTGAAGTATGTCAGAAACGTGATCTTAGGCCCCCAGTGGAAATCTGTTATCCCACTGGAGAGCCCACTGTCTTTGGAAGGGTTGCTATGGATGTGTTTCATATTAAGGCTGGTGTAGCTAAGTACCTCATAGTGGCTAGAGATGATTTTTCTGGATGGGTTGAAGCTAAATTCCTTAAGAACCTCAGTTCTGAATCAGTAGAAGCCTTCCTCTATGAGACTTGGACAATGCGTTATGGTTTAGCTTGATCTTATTCAACTGATGGTGGCTCTGAGTTTGGCGGCAAACTGGCTGAAATGATCCAATTGCTTCCTGGTCAACATAGGGTGACCACTCCTTATTATCCTGAAGTTCAAGGCATGGTGGAAAGAGGCTATGCTCCTTTGAAGGCTGCTCTTTTCAAGCTGGCTGGTGAAATTGGAAAGAATTGTTGCAAATTTCTTCCTCTGGTCCTCTTCTCTGATTGAATTTCAACTAAAAAAACCACTGGCTACTCACCTTATGAAATTATCTTTGGGAAAAGGACTGTCCTTCCTCTTGATCTGGAGATGGAATCTTTCTTAGGTATTACTTGGGAAAAAAGGGTTTCTTCCACCACTGATCTATCAGTTGCCAGATCCAAGCAAATGGAGCAAATGAAGATGTTTGTGAAAGAGCTTATCAGAAGATGATGGAGTCAAGAGAAAAATCAGTCCAGTATTGGGAGGATAAGCACTCCAATCAAATCAGCGAGCCCTTGAATCCTGGGGATCTTGTCTTAGCTTATAATAGATCCTTGGAAACTGAGTGGGGAAAACTTTTCTCTAACCGCTGGAATTGTCCTTATTGAGTGGTTGGTCAAGTCAGAGGTGGATCATATGTTTTGGAGGAGCTGGATGGTACTCAGATGGATAGAAGGTTCTCTGCTTATCAGGTCAAGAAATTTCATTTTTGTGGAGGCAACTTGTCCCAGAAGTAGGTCCTCCCAATTGTGCACCACCAGGGGTCATCTGCTGCGTTTTGTTGTGAAACTCTACTGTATGCCACATATGTGAGAACCTGAGATGCCTTCTTCATTCTGTTATGTCAGCCACTTCCAGGACCTTTTCCTTGAATGGATCAAGCTCCCTTTTCAATCACCCTCAAGATCAAACGGGTGTTTTCCTGTTTCAATTCCTCAGTTTCTTATTTTATATATATCATCAAAGATACTCAGATTCAGACTAGGGACAGTCTGTAAGTTGGGGAGAGATGTGGTACCCAATCTGGGACACCTGTGGACCAGTACGGGAAAAGTAAAATTTTCATGAATTTTTTATAGCCTCCATTTAGATCAAAAAAAAAAAACTTTTTTTGAAATCATCCCTCAGTTCAGTTCCCCGTTCTCAGCCCTCCCTTCTCCTAGTTTTCTAGGAAGATCTCTCAGTTCCCAGTGCTTGGTCCTATGTTCAATTCACCCTTTCTTTGCGCTGCCATCCACCCTTTTGGCAAACACGCGGATGAAGACCGGCTCGCCTCCTTGGTTTCTGTCCAGAACCAACACCCCATCAGCATCACCATCAGCATCAGCATCAGAATTAGTTTCATCCACTTGATTCAATAGACACAATTGACAATCAAAAACCATCCAATATTGCTTCAAGCAATCCTTCAAGATTCACATTGCATCATTGCATCATCATTGATCATCCCATAGCAGTCTGTCATCCATACCCCCCAACTCATCTTAGCTCAACCCAAGATGCCCTCCCTATTCCCCGATTCAACCAGGGCAAAGGAACTCCTTGGTTATCATCACAAACCACTCACAGCGGTCACCAATTGGATTGATAGAATGTGCAATCCAAACAAGGCTTGCAATGATTGAGATCTCAACACCTTCATCATCAAACTTGTTGAAAACATCAACCTCATGACCGGCCCCATCACCACCTGATCACCTGCACAAGATGGGTCATGGGAACGATCAATCCCATGACCAACCTTGCACCAACCTAACAGCAAGGTTGATGCCAACTTGCAACGGCCGTCATCGCCTTGCTCAACCTCATGACCAGCCCCTTTGATCCATCTCCAACGGCGGCAAACTGACATTGTTGTTTGCAACCTTTGGAACCCTTATCATGTGACTTTTGACGCTTGCGCGTGACCAACAATCCTACAACAATCCACCTTGACCCTCCTTCAACCAACCCCAGCCGCGGCGGGCCAAACCCGCCATCCACTGCCACCTTTGTCCTTGACGCGGGCAGGTCTCCCCCTTTTCATGCCTTGCTCTTTTTTTGTTTTGTATTCCTCTCTCTCCCATGTCAGGCAGTTCCTGTTGCCAATTTTCTTCATCAACCAAAAAAAAAAAAAAAAAAAAAAAAAAAAAAAAAAAACTTTTTTTCCGCTCTATTTGTAGTACCTCTTGTAAATAGTCTACAGGGACCCATGGCCCATATAAGGAGGTGCTCTCCCCTGCTCTTTTTAAGCATCCAGGGGAGTATGTGCATGTGTCCCCCCCCCCTTTATCATTGAAATCAATTCCTCATCCTCATCCGGGGTAAATCTATGATTGCCCCCCCTGATCCATTGATCCTGAGTCTTTGCCTCTCTGTGGCCTGATCCTTATCACCAACCAATAGCCTTGCTGGTTGAAGAGAATTCTGTCTGTTGGAATTCTTGAGTGTGTTATACCACTTCTTGATCCCTTCCTCTGACCATAGTTCTCTTGATCCCTCCTTGATCATCTTTCTGGAGCCAATCACAATTGGTTGAAGAGGTATTATTAACCTTAAGACCTGGAGTGTTATACCTCCCTTATTTCTTTTGGAGTTGAATTCTGCCAGCCTACTGTTGATTTCCTTGAGAAGTGTTGAGGTTATCCTTGCTTCAAATCAGTTTACTGTTTGCTTTTAGAGCTTCTTAAACATAGTGCTTTTTCTTGTGCAGCCACCCTCAGTTATCTGGTACCCTTCAAGCTCTTGATTGTGGAGATTTGGGCAGGTTCATTGAGAACCTGGAGGTTGGTTGGGTTTGAGTTGATCATTCCCAATCTTCTGCTGATGACCACAGTTATTAGCTTGTGGGCGTTGTTTACATACAACAGCTTTGTTCTTTGAACTTTAAACAAACTTTAGCTTCTTTTGTCCAAGTTTTTTCCCACATAATCTTGGCTCAGATAGTGCTGTTACATTGCTACCAAACAACTATCATTTTTATCTTTTACTACGTGATTACTCATTTACCAGGTTCTGGAACTTGATCTTGGTTACATTTAAATATTTTTGTAACTCAGGAGGGCAGCCTAAACAGCACCCTTCCCCTCCACAGAACTGCCACGGCCTAGCACCATTTGGAGTCTTACACCCCATTGCTGATAGCTGATCAATGTTGTAAACTTGTGAAACCAGGACACTTTCATTGAAGTTTTGGATCAAATAGGAAATGAATCAGCATTGGTAGTAAGCTTTGAATTTTTGTATAATACCAGCATCAAGGGGTTGAATGTGGGAGGTGAGGTTGGAGGCAAAAAACTCAAGATGAACATTAGAGAGGCCATCTGGTGGAATCACATGTCCAGAAAATTTATTGGCAAGAAGTAAAACTTTTTGATTGGCGATCTTCAGTTTGGTATTCCATCCACTGATCCAATTTTGAAAAATTGAGGTGGTCATCTATGCCTTGCTATTGAAGTAATATTTGTACCCAAGTTGATGGGAAAATTTCTTTGCAAACATTGTGGTTGTTGTGACTTCCCAATGAAAACTAAGGGGAGCTTCTCAGTACCTGTAGCATTGCAAGCAGCACCAATTGTAAGTCTTGTCTTCACAGATTTGATACCCTTCTTACTGTTTTGTGCCAGACCTTTATCAGGAGGCATCCTGTTAACAAATTAATGTAAATTAATATGTTGGTCAATTTTTTTAATTTTATTTGGATTTACACATTCACTTACGCATAGTATAACCCTGTCTCATCAAATTTGAATACATCATCCAGAATGTATTGATCCATAAGCATACAAGCACGCATTACCTCTTTTCCCCAAATTTGGAGGTTGACAGCTCCCGCTTTGCCATGTTTGGTAAATTGATGAAGAGAGTTTTGCGCCTTGACTATCAAGCCAACTGTTTGATAAAGAAAGCCAGTTTTCCGCGGGTATGCTGCAGAGACGGGCAAAATCTTTCCACTTTTCTTGAAGGACATTTCCAGTGACAGTAAACTTAGCAGCAACAGCCATTTGGACCCATTATTCAAGTAGTTTGTTGACATCACTATGTTTCTTGACCCCCAACCTCTTGACAGATCCATTGGTTTTGGTATGTTGGCATCAAATCTTCTCTTCACACTTGATCCATGATGATATACATGGCTGCTTCAACTGAAGCCCAGGGTAGATTTTTGAAAAATGATCAGGAGTTTTTGTTTGGTTCTTTCTGTTCTGGTAGTGCCAGTCAAGCATTTCTACATTTTGTGCAAGTGTTGTGTTTCTTTCCAAGTTCTTGCTGCTTGGCCTTTTTTGGCGGGGTAAATCCAAGTCAAATCCATCTTCTGATTTGCTCATTGTTTTTTTCATTTTTTTTTCATTCTTTTTCATTTTTGCTGTCCATTTCTACATTTCCAACGAAATTCAGGAGGGCTGAGACATTGTTCTTGTTAAGTGATATCAAAGATGAACCATTAGAAGGGAGATTTTTGAGTTTTTTGATCAATATGTCTTTCTTAATCAGGTTTCCTTCATTATCCAGCCATTCTTCTTCCTTGTTTTTCAATTCCTCATTGCTGCGTGATTTGGTGAGTATTTTTTTTTTCTTGCCATCACAGTCTTCATTTAATTTTTTTAGGCTGGCTTCAAAAAGGTTAAGTTTGGATTGATCTAGCATTGTCACAAAAGAGAAATGTGGGGTGCTTGAGAAGAAAACGGTGTTGCCATGTTGCAACTCATACAGGTCTTGATATGGGGGGATTGAGGTGTTATCAAGTTGAAGGACAGGCATAGTAAACAAAGGAAGAAAGAAGAATGTGGTGAGGATATCAAGAGATGTAAATCACTAGCTTGCTGGCGGAGATGGTGTGGGATGGTTGTAGATGGCAGCTATGGTGAATATGGGATGGTGGAAATAGAGGTGAAGCATTGTAGATATGTATGTACATATGTATGCACATACAACATACATATTTGGCAACTAAAATTCATGGTTTAGTAGGGGTGAATAAAATAAAGTTTACACCAAAACTTCCAGTTTTTTTGATTTTTGACCTATGTGTTACCGCGTTAGGAAGGATCATGGGTTAAGAGTCCACTTTTGGCTGGCACCAATTTGGTGGATTGATCTTGCCATGGGTTTGCACAAGTTATGTGTTGTTACAAGTATGGATTAGGAAAATTTCTACTGTACCCAAGAAATTCCACAAGTTCTTTGGTGAGGTTTGGGATCCAATTGGAGATTGGAATTGCGGATTTAGACTTGTTTCTAAATCTCTTGGTTACAATGAAGATGGATGGTTTAAAGTGAGAAAGGAAATTATTGAAACATTAGAGAAAAATAAAGCATGCTACATTAAGAGGCTTGGTGGTGCAAAAGAGGTAGAAAGGGTTTAACAAAGTCTTGATGTTGAAGACATCAACCAAAAGATTCCCTCTTCAAAACAGTTGTCTAAACTAGATATGGGACAAATATTAGCAGACACATATTCCAGACCTATATTTTTCATTTCATTGGAGTCACTTTGTTCTTATACTTCAATGAATAATGGTGTGAAAGATCAATCAGACCCTATTTATATTTCCTTTGTAAACAATAACCACTGGGTTCTATTGGTACTTGAGGGAGAAATGATTCCAATCCCCACCATTGTAGTAAAACCTTATTCCTTGATTTCTAAAGAAGCCTCTGGTTGGGTTGACCATCTCAAAGATCAACTGCAAATTTATTCTAGATTATAGAGATTATAGACTTTGACTTCATTTCATCATTGGGTTATTGTAATTCTAATTCAGCTAAAAATTTCTATTGATATAAAGGGTTATCACATTTTGAACATCATTATGTTGAGTGTTTTGGGTTAACATCATTATATTGAGTGTTTTGAATGAGAGTTTAATGGTAAGTCAGTTCAACTTGGCTTGGGCTGATTCCATCATAAGGAGTATTTTACTCCTTATGATGGGATCAGCTTAACACAATTTGAACTGGTTTTTTTTTGGTGTTTTTACTTTAGGGCTTGTCAAGTTACTTGTCTTTTGTTTTGGTGTTTTTAGTTAAGGGATAGTCCAGTTACTTGTCTTTTTTTTTGGTGTTTTTACTTTAGGGCTTGTCAAGTTACTTGTCTTTTTTTTGGTGTTTTTAGTTTAGGGCTAGTCCAGTTACTTGTGTTTTTTTGGGTCTTTTTAATTTAGGGCTAGTCCATTGGATAGTACCAGTTTTTTTGTTATTTATTTATTTATTTGGTTTTTTTAACCAAGAAATTAATTTTATTTTTATTTTTTGGTTGATTTCTGTTTTTTTGGAAGGTTTATTTAGTTTATGAGTTATGTTAGTAATATTGCAATTAGCAGTTTGGTTGGTAGAGTATTTGATAATAACAAACTAGTAATATTGATTGACAAGATAAAAAAGTGAATGAATGTGTATGTGAATGTGAATAAATACAAATGAGGGGGGGATGAGGGGTCCTTTTATATTGAAGGGCCCTCTCATCAGAGAACTGTGGATATGAGATTAACACAAGATGAAAGCTATTTACAACCAGAGGAGAGACAAAAGAGACATTTACAACATGAGGACTAAAGCAACCTTGCTTTCTTGCTCTTTGTCTTAATAGCACTATGTATCACTCTATTACTTGGAGTGACAACCAGGACTGCTATGAATTTGAAATGCTCAATAGCATTTATTGAGCAGTTCTTTTTATTCCAAGCCCACTTGGAATGCACAGTCCCCTTTCTAGGTCTTACAGCTGGGATAGAAGTGAACCTGAAAACCTCAGGCATTTCTTCTTTGCTTTTTATTTCAGCATTTACTTTATACATTTCATTCTTAATCAATAGTTGCATTGCATCTATTTTGTTTCTTTCCTTTTCTTCATTGGAGCCATCATCCTGCTCCTCTTATTGAGTCACCAGACTGAGACTGAGTCTCTGTGAAATTCCTGTGTTGTTTTTCACAGGAATTGAATCCTTAATAACTTCTGTGTTATTAAACTTATTTACATAATTCTTTTTTCATTATGATCCCAATTTTCTCCTCTTTCCTTTGGTAATGGAGTTGAATTGATATAAGCAATATTTGCACATTTATTTCCCTCAACAGTAATTAAATCCTCAACAAGTACCCTTTCATTCCTTTTTTTTTGGCTCACCACAGTCTGGTGGCGTGTTGGATTCCACACGACTAAATTTGAGCGGTGTGGAGCTCTACATGGCTTGAATGTAGTTGTGCCTTATCCCACACAAGCCTGGACCGTGGTGTGTGGCCTTGTGGCTTCCAACCAACTACATTCAAGACGTGTGGAGTTGTACACCGCTCAAATGTAGCCGTGTGGCATCCCACACAAGCCCAGACCGTGCTGTGTGGGCTGCGCCGCTCTTTGAGCTGTGTGGCAGGCAGCACCGCTTGAATGTGGTTTTTTGGCGTGCCACACGGCTCATTTTCTGTCATGTGGCTCAATGGGCCGCAAATTTAACATTACCCAAACTAAAAAACTAAAAAAAAAAAAAATGAAATCAAAAGGAAAATAACAGTATGCAAATGTCCAATTTGAAATTTGAAATTTTTGGAAACTACTTTGGGTTTTTTTTTGATGGAATTTTTCAAGGTAAAAGGTGGCAACCAAAAAAAAAAAGAAAAAAAAAATCTGGAAAAAATCTGGAAAAAATATTTGAAAGCTCTTTGAATGTTTCTTAAAATGATGGGTAGCTGAAATAACCAAAAAAAAATTAAAAATTAAAATTAAAATCAAAATCAAAATTTAAAAAAAAGCCAAAATAAGGACTCAAAAACCCATGGAAAAATTGGATTTTTGCAAAATTGTTCAAGTTTTTTATTCCCTTTTTGGAGGGGTTCTAATACCTCTAAAATTTCTCAAGATTTTTTTTTTTTTTGGGGGGGGGTTACAAACCCCAGCTACAGGACTGTGGCATCAGAATTCAAAAAAAAAAATATTGAAAGTACCCTGAAATAAATTATTTGGCCGTGTGGCAGCAAAAGCATTCAACGGTGGGTAGATGTCCAATCCCATGAAATAAAGGTTTTGGGGGAGTGAGAAAATTAATTCCCCCTTTCTTTTTTTTTAAAAAAAAAAAAAACAAAAGAGAGAGAGAAAGAAAGATTAAGAGAGAGGAGATTAGACTCAATTGTCTTACATAAGTATCAAGGCAGGATATGAGATGGGATGGCAGTCAGGGTGCTTATGAGGCCAGGAGGCCCATGGGATGGCCTGTACTCATTGGTTTGGTGGTTGGGTTTGGGCTTACACCTTGGAAGAAAACTGGATTTTGAGGAAGCCCAGTGGGCTTTGGCTGTTGGATTTGGTCAGGAAAAATGTATTTGGGCTGTTTTGCAGGCACCTGATTAGCAATGGAGGCAGGGTTTGAGGTGGATTTTTGATTGATCAAGGGAGGGAGGAGGTTGGTGTATTCCAGTGTTGTATGGGTGGTGTGTCTGCCTCCAAATGAGTGAAACAATGGGATCAAAGTTGGAGAATGGGGGACTGTTGTTGGAGTGATGTTGTCAGGATGGGTCAGATAGACCTTGGGGGAGGGGATGGGTGGTGTTTCCACCTCCAAATGGGTGAAACAATGGAATCAAATTAGGAGAATGGAGGACTGTTGTAGAGACTCCTTTGGGATTAGGTAAAGTTTAGCAAATAGCTTGCTGGCATTCACTTCAGGGGGAATTTATTACTGCAACTATTGAAAAGATAGAAATAATACTAGGGGTAGTTTTGAATTTCCTGCCCCTCTAAGTACTATATTAGTCTCACAAAAATAAAAGAAAAGATATTTGTGGCTTATTTTCAGATAGATTTTCTACTATACTAGTCTGTATCAGACCTAGGATCAAATTCTTCAAGCTTGATAAGGAGGAAATTTTGGAACAGATAGGTGACTTTGAGGAATGAAGCTGAGTAAGGGAAGAATCTCTTATCTTTTCTTATCCTTTATATATTTTTGTATTTATTTTATTGATTACTGATTGATGCTCCTTTGATGATACAGGTGATGATTGAATAAGGTTTAAAATGGTTGAGCCTATAGTTGATAACTGATGGTGGTGGAGGTGGATGATCTCTGGGTGGTTGGTTATGACAGTATGGATGGCTGATGGTAATATTATGGATGAGGGTGGATTATGATGATTGATGATGGTCAAGTTAGTTGATGATGATGATGATGGATGGTGATGGTGATGATTTATGATGGTCAAGTTAGGTGATTATGATGATGATGGATGATGACAATGATTATGGATGATGATGATGATGATGGATGACTATGGTGATGATGGATGATGGTCAAGGTAGGTGATGATGATGATGATGATGATGGATGATGATGATGATGATGGATGATGATGGTGATTTTCAAGTTATGGGTACATGGTGGTTATGTTCAAAGGTATGGGGTATTGGGTAAATAATGGTGATGGGTGATGGTCAAAAGTATGGGTTATTGGGTTGGTTCATGGTCAAAAGTATGGGGTAATGATGATGGATGGTCAAGGGTAATGGTTGTGGTTGATTCTGGATGGTGATGATTGATGATGATGGTGATGGTGATGGAATGGGATATGGGATTGGTGATGGTCATAGTATGGGTTATGGGATAATGCGTTTATTATGGTCAAAGTATGGGTTAAGGGTGCCTAGGAGGCATGGTGATCCCTGGAGGGAAGGATGGGGGGATCTGATGGGACCTGGATGGGGGAGAGAGGCCCTCTATTTATAGAAAATCCTGCCCTCAGGGCTGCCCCTGAGGGTATCCCTAGCACATTGAATACAGTTCATGAGGCATTTTGGCTGTTCAAAGGAGGAGGATGTGCAGGATATACATGCATGTACACCCTTGCATGCATTGCTGTGCTGCATTGATACAGGTGCCCCCTGCATAGATTACTTCTGTATAGTGGTGGTTGGTCATTTTTTTGGTCCTTCATTCAGGGCCTTGCTTATATTTCTTCTTTATAAAGATGTTTGTTTGGTTCTGAATTGTCAGCCACAAGAAAATTAGACTTGTCCAAATTTCTGCACAACTCATATGTCTTGTTGCTATAGTGGCTAAGTACTAGGATCAACTCATATGTCTTTTTGGTATAGTGGTTAAGTAATAGGCTCATCTTCCATTATCTGACACCAAGGTCACTTTTTCAACCCACCATAGAGACAAGATTGAATAATAATCAAAATTTTTAAAACTATATAATAAATTTTGATAATATTTGATAATATTTTATAAGCATGTTTTTATGAGTATTGATTATGGAATTAAAACCTGGATAATATATATTATGAAGATGGAGATCCAATATAACTTTAAATTAAGTTATGAGGACTCAAATGCTTCTCAAATATTGATATATAACTTCCTAACAAGTTCCCTTCCTTTGGGGACAAGCTACAGTAATTAATTTAAGCTATACTCTCCACTCTGTATAAATCAATCACATAATCTTAATATTATCCCCCTTGGGGATGTGATTTTACTTTGATAAACTCTCCTGAGCCTTGAGAGCGTCCACTCAGAGGGCCCCAAGCTTATTTGTAGAATATATACCTTTTGGGGTATGTAAATAGGACCCTTTACATTGAAAATCCCCCCAATGAGCACTACTACCCTATTTCTCATTGGGAAGGATGTGATGGGGTTCTGAGCCCTTGAGGACGAAACCAGGGAGAGGCTAGCACTCCCCTGATGATTCCTTGAGCTCCCTGAGTGCTCCTGTTAACTTAAAAGAGTAGGGTCTTTACCCTCCAGCCCCTCCACCAGTTATATATGATTAATTATTTGTAAGAGAATACAGCAAGAGTTCACAAGCCCACCAAACTTAGTCTCAAGAAGAGATTGACTGGGGCTATCAACTTTAGTATTATATTCAACTAAAAATCTTATTTTCAACTGCAATTTTGAGTGGAAGTTCCTAATTGGAGTAGTAACCCTTTGTCATAACCGTAGTTCTGACACTCCTTCAACTAAACCAATCCAACCTCTTCATCAAACTCACCCTCATATCAAACCCAACTTCACTACTCCTGTACCTTCCACCAGATAGTACTACCTCTGCATCTCTTGCAGTCTCCATCCTCTTCCACCAGCTTCACCCTCTCCCTGTATGGTATTAGCTCTATGTCCATGTACACCTCACCTGTCATGTGATTCAGCCAACCTTCTCAGGACCTCTCCCTCTCTCCATGGCTTGGTACAACCTTCATCACTCCTCAACCCAATTGGTATATGAGTTAGTACATACTACACTTAGTATATACATATTACATACTCTCCACTGTCTGTTCAGCCCATACTCCCAGGACTCCAGATCAGTACATGTCAAACCTTCCTGGATAGGCCCATCACCCAATTAGTCAACTGCAGCCTCCAGCCCAATCAGTCAACATGTAATACCATGGGAACTCCAACCTGCAACACCAGCCACTCATCCCTCAAGGCCTCCTTCTCAGCTCTCACATATACTGGCCTCTCCTTCCCTCCTGGACTAATTCCCCCCAAGGAATTAGTATACTACTTCTTACTGGTTAGTCCCTCTGCCGGTAGGTGTCATCTCAGCACAAGACAACCTTCACCCAGCCTGCTTAACTCATATCACCTTGCCCCTTCCTGGTGTTACTCTTATAGGATTCAACAACTCTCTCTTCAACAACCTCCTGGACTGGTCTTATCATCCTTCCTCTTCTCATCACTTTTACTCCTCCTTTCATCTCCTTCATTGAAATCCAATCAAACATCCTTGAGTTCTATGAGTAGTAGTGCCTGTGCCTTCAGCCCCTTGCACGCCAGGGGCAGTTGTGACACCCTTTTGTGTTACTAATAAAAAGGGTGTGAGCTTATTTATAAGCAAAGCTCCTTTGAGCTTCATTTATTTGGAGCCAGGCCCCTTGCCTTTTATAAAGTTTTAAGTTTTGGCTTTTTGTACTCATAATACCATGGTATTGTTTGAGTTTGTGAGCTTTTAGCTATTGTTTGGGTTATTTGAGTCAAAAACTGACTTTAATATTGGTTTTTGTCTTATTTTTGCAGGTGTAACCACAGCGGAGTATAGCAGTAGAGTTTAAAACCCTGACATGCATTCAGTGCCTTGAATATATTTCTTCTGTATACAGCTGTTTGTTTGGTGCTGCATGCAGGGTCTTGCATATATTAATTATGTATACTTCTGAGGGTTTTTTTTGGTGATGTATGGCTGTACTGTATGGTGTATTTACTTGAAGGCATCCAGGGTATGTCAAAAATCTTTCACTAATCTTTGAAACCTGGTAGGGGTATGGGTAGGCCAGGGTTGATTTGAGCTGTATCTTCTAAACCCTGAGAGATAGAGGGGTACTTTGGCTGAGTGAATAGGTGTTATTTTTGGTTGTAGAATACATTTTCAAGGTCTTTTTGAGGTTTGGAGCTGTCCTTATACCAGAAAAGTGAGTCTGATGGCTATAGGTTAGGTTTTGGATCACCACATCCCCCCCCCAAATTAATGCTTTCTACATAATTCCTTCCTATAGACATCAGAATCCACATGATCTCCTTCTTCCCTTTTTCCTTCCTTGATCCAAAATTCAATAATTATATGCAAAATAATAAAAGAAACCCAGAGGTGAAAGGAATCTTAGGTGATCCAGTTGGCCCTGTTGACTATCTTGATGATTTTTCTTCAAGCCTTTTTCTCTTCATTCATTCTTGATTTATCAATGCAGAAATTCCAAGCATAGTTGATCCTTTCCATACATCCAGATTGTTTATTCATTTTTGGGATCTCCTTGGAAAAATACAGGTTCTGCATCCTTCTTCAAACTTCCTTTCCCTTATCCATATCCATCTATGATATGGTACCTCCTGGACAAGGACAAATACCCCAATGACTTTTTTAAACTTGAACTTTGTTCCTAATCTTCAACAATTTTAAACCTTGATTTCCCATTTGCATCTATTCCAGATTGATAGATTCCTTTTCCTTGGTAGACCCACTATAATTTCTTCATTCTGAACTTCATGGTAAAAGATGAATTATCCCTTGTTACTTGTTACCTTGACACTTCTTGAAATCTTGAATTGGATCCAATTGGAAGTTAAACCAATCTTGATGTCTTCAGGTCTTTCCTTCTTTCCAGTATTCCGTTTCCCTTGGTTCAAATTTAAACAGAAATAATCTTCTTGATGAAATTTTATACATTTTTTTTTGTGTGGGAAGTTTAAGGTCTTACCAAGGACCATGATAATGTTTTTATACCAAGGTGTATTATCATTTATTTATTCATTCTTATTATTTATTTTTTTTCTTTTATCTTAATTTTGGTCTTTGAGTTTATGCAGTTTCAGGTCTTATCAAGGACCAAGATGATTTTATTTATTTATTTTTCTATCTCATGCCTTTTATTGTAGTTCTGTTTGAGTGTAGGCAGTTTCAGGCATTACCAAGGACCAAGATGATTTTTTCTTCTTGATTCAAGTAAAAGAAATGGTTGTATTCTGCAGTTGAAGTTCTTACAGGGGACCTTTGAGGTGTTTGCTTTTTAATGGAGCCCAGGCGCATTGTGTGCAATTCCAGGTGGGGGCTAACAGTGGGGAGGCTTTTGAGGAGTGTAGGTGCAAGCAAGGTGCACAGGAGGTTGTGTCCAAAGGCGGGGCGTGCAATAGTCATCAAAAGGAGGGGGGCATTGCAGTAGTCCTTGTGGAGTGCGTCTTGATCATCAATTGCCATGGCTCCAATCAATGTTGATCTTTGCGGAGGCCACCCTATGTTGGATTTAAATGGATACAGAAACAAGGCGCTTAATTATCAGGTAAGCCCCAAATTTTATCTTCCACTCCTATATTGTATTTATTCATTGATTATTAATATTTTTTTGCATGGTTGGTCTCAAAGGTACACCTCTGGTTCAATTGCACATTGATGCAAACAACCACTTGGGAAATCAGGTCCAGGTTTCCTAGGCAACAGGGTCTTTGGGGGCGGTGCAAGTGAGTGTTTGATACTTTAATTTGTCAATCAATTGACATATTTATTTTTATTAAATTAATGTTGTCTTTTATTTATTTATAAAAACCTTCCAATTGATGTAGGTTGGTTCAATTGCACATGATTTCCAACAACCACTTGGCAATCCATTCAGATTCAAGATCAAAATATCCCTAGGCAAACAGGGTTGTTGTTGGCGGTGCAATGGAGGTGGTGGGTGGAACAATTTTATTGTAAGTTTTGTTTGGTTTCACATTCATTCTTTTTACTGTTTTTAATTTATCTAATCTTATTTCTTCTTCTTCCTTCTGCATGATGCAGGCTGGGAAGCAATAAACTTGCGCAATTCTCAATATTGGTTGGTAAATCTTTGGTTGCATTAATTACTGATTGACCAACTGCTTGCATCATCAATTCATTGGTGAGTGGGGAAAGGCCAATTGAAATCAGATTTCTGTGATTACTAATAGCTTTCTTTTTTTCCCTTTATTCTTGTTCCTTCTGATTGCCAGATGGGGCAGGGACCTAGTTGCAATGAATTGCACAATCCAATTGGATGCAAGCTAATTAATCAATTTTTTTTAATTGTTATTTTTATTTTATTATATTTTTTTTCTCAATCCTTCCAATTGATGCAGGACCTGCAGGTACCAAGTTTCAGTGAACTGTGCAATTGGATGAAAGGTAAGTTTTATTTGTTTTTTTGTTTTCTTCTCCAATTTGTGGATGATTGTTTCTCCCTGACAACCAGTATTGCCACTTGGACTTGTCCAAGATTTCCACATTGTTGCATTTGAGAGCAAGGTCTTCCCCTCTCATCATTGCCTATGAAAGGCCAAGGGGGGTGGAGCCTATTTTCTCCACCATCCAACATTTCCCCCTCCCAACTTTTGTTAATGTTATTGGTGCCCCTCATTGATTTCTTCAAATTTACTTATACTTTGAGCCCAATCACATTTCATTCATCCAATTTTCTTCCTATGACCTGCTTTTGGCAACAGTGGTTGCCGCTGTCAGAGTATTGTCTCTATTGCTGTAACAAGCTGTGACAAATACCTGCAAAATAACACAATAACAAGTGTTATATGTCAGTTTATCTTAATTTCAATGCTTATATCAGTACAACTCAACTAATACTACGGTATTAGGAGCAAAATAGCCACACCTTAAACCTTTATAAAAGGCAAGGGGCCTGGCTTTATATAAATAAAGCTCAAAGGAGATTTGCTTACACCTGGAAGCTCACACCCTTTATAGTAGCCAGAGAGGGCTACAACTCCAAAAGGGACCTTGAACTCGAATTTGAAGTTGTCTTATTGATTGTTGGATTGATGTGATATTAAATTATAAGGCCCCGGTCAATCTTCTTGATTAAGTTTTAATGGGCTTGTTAACTATGCAATATCTGGTTCAAAAATACAATGGGGAAAAGGACTTATAGGGGCAAGACCCTCCTCTTTTATATTAACATGAGTCCTCAGGGGACTCAGGGGATCATCAGGGGAGTAGACCGCTGTCCTAGATTTCGTCTCCAGTGGCTCAGAGCCCCTGGTAATATTCCCCAATGAGTAGCAGGAATTACATACTCATTGGGGGTGATTTTCAATGTAAAGTTTAATCTAATCACCCCAACAGGTATCATATAGACTGTAGATCATCCCAATAACTTAGTTAGCAGCCAATTGGACGCTCTCAGGGCTTCAGAATGAGTATACATCATCATGTAACTCTAAACCAGATCTCTCTTGGCATGTGTTTAAAGATTAAGACCATACTCTTAACCATACTATGGCTTATATTAGTATGTACATTCTTGGCAGATGATCTCACAGAGTTTATATTCCCCAATTGAGTTGAATGGCCTCTGTGTGTACGCTTTTCCAGCCTGTATGGGTTCCTGAAAGTTATCCATAGGCTGGAAGGAGAGAAAACCAGAACATTAATAATAATTTACCCCTGCATGGGTTATGGTAAATGGAATTTATTAAAGAATATTATTTCCACAGAGGGAAATCTTTATGGACATTCATTGTGCATCCAAATTGACGCATCCTGGTGATTTCAACTCACATTTAAGTTATAAGATCTTCCATAACTTATAGTATAATTTATCAAAGTTTTATGTGATAAAATCTAGGTTAAAAACATACTATAAAATAATATTATAAAATATTTGTAAAAATACAAAATGCTTGATAACATCAGAATAGTGACACAATGGAGGCTTGAACACAAGACCTGGGTGTTCTGTAGGCAGAGCACTGAGTCATTACTTAACCACTGAACTAAGTAGACATATGAGTTGTGCAGACAATTGGACATCTATATATGTCTCATGGCTGACAGCCGCCATCATTCCTTGTCCCTTTCTGCAAATTGCTGAAGATTTCCAAATTGATTGGCTCTCTCTTTTTTTTATCATTTGTGTTTTCTCCATTGTATATATTTATTTCTGTTATTATTGGTTGGATCCATTGTAAATCCTAGCATACAGTTGCTGCAATGTAAATTGCATTTATTTCCCAGCAATTACTTGGTCTGACAAGTTTCAGAGGAGGCTGGTGAAAAAAAGTGGCAAGTCTGATTTTTTTTTTGGTTTTATATATATAAAAGGTTGACCCATATGATTATTACTTCTTTTTTTTGACATATTTTATATTGATGATAAAGTGCCCACCCATTCCCTCAGCACTTCAAAGGAGAATGAAGCCTTACCACTGCATCAATACATGTTGATCATTTTTCTTACACTTTGTTTTAAGATGGAATAAAAAATATTGTGAGTCTCTTTTTTCATTATTTTCTTCTTATGACCTGGGGAATGAACTCAAGCTGATTTTTTTTTGTTGTTGTTTATTGGTTTTATGTTGTATTTTATTAGCAAATATTATCCTTCTTAATATATCTTTTTTGCAATGAATTTCCTTTGTTTGTCAAGCTCATAATTTTTTTTTAATGATAATAATTTTTGGAATGATAAATATTGTGAGTTTTTTTTTTTTTTGAAAAAACCATTACTGAATCTTTTTTTCTTCTTTATTTATTCTAGGAGCACAGATAAAACAGAAAACTTGGCAGTTTAATGTCATGCTTGAAATTGAGATACTTGCTGTTCATATTTTTCTAGGAGGTGGTGAGGTATCTCCCTGAAGTGCTCCCAGTATCTTTGGATACTTTCTTCCCTCCAAAGTATGAGTCCTTCAGTCCAATACTCTGCCCAGGGCTCTTTGTAATACAAGCCCATCCTGAACTCTAGGGGTATATATCCATATTGTGAGTCCCAATCACCATTCTTGAGAAAACCAAAGGAACCAATTCCTGTAAGTATGTCCATGAATTCTCAGTTGGTAAGTGCCCATCCAGGTAAGTTTTCCATCACTGTTTTGTTTTCTGGGTTTTCTTCTTGAGTGAACCATTCTTAGTAAACCTTTTGGAACAAGTTCCCTGGTTGTTCATGTGCTGTCCATTCCTCCCAGGGGATTTCTGTGGTATCATCCATCTCTTCTGTCTGTTCCAGACTCCTTCCCCATTCCATTTCTTGAAACTGAGTTGGTGACTGGTCCAGTTCCATCTTGGCTTCACCCTCATGCTTCTTGAGGTCCTCCTTGATTTCTCCTTCTTCCATTTCTTCATCTGTTCCAATCAGGTCCTCCAATTGAACCTTCCCAAGGGTCATTCCAGCCCTTTTCAATCTTCTTGGTGGCTCCATTTCCCACCCTGCTTGACCTGGTTTGCAAATTGGTATACATAACCTCTCCTCTACAGGTAGCTCATAACTGAGGGTTTCTCCCCTCTTTTGAGAAAACTCTAGCCTGACCTTATAGTCAGCCAAGAAGGGTCTCCCAAGGACAGTTTGAACACTCCCTCTTGCCACAAAGAAGTTGTTCAATCTTGGTTCCCCTGGATTAATTTCAGATGTAATCCTTTCTGATAGTCCAATCAGAGGTGTTGAATGTCTTCCAACTCCAGTGATGTTCATCATCATTTCTTTGGTTAAAAGTCCTAATTGGTTGATCAGGTGCTCAGAGATGCCATTGATTTCAGCTCCACTATCCACCAATGCTCTGACTTTTCTATTCTTGATCCAAATGTCTATGAATCCAAGAGGACAGGCATAGGTAAGGTGTTGCCTGAGTCCATACCATTCCTCCTCATCCTCTGGGTCCAAATGATGTTGACAGGCTTTGACCTTCCTGATTTCTGGTATAGGTGATTTTGTTGTAGTCCCCTCCTCAGTGTTGGTACTCTGAATTATTTGGAGAAATTTAGGTGAGATGGCCAAGAGTTCCTCCAAGGTAAGTGTGAAATTCTGATTGAGTACCTTATTCTTCAAATTTGTCCCAATTTTGTACTCATCCATATTGTTTGGTGTTTCCAGGTTCTTTTGAGGCTCTCTCACCTTCATTTCCCAAATTTTCATTTATTTTCCTTGCCCTTCTGGTGGAATTTTCTTGGATGGGCTGGAATTCCTCTTCCTCTGAAGTTGAATCTTCATGGTCAACCTCTATCCAGGCTCCAGGGTAGCTTGTTTTCCTTTTTCTTTCAGCCTTTCCTTTTTTCTTTTTCTTTGGTCCATCTGCTTCATCCTCTGGCCCTTTTTGGTTGTTTTGGGAGGGTTTAATTCTAGGTGATCTCCTCATACCAAACTTAATCTGCTGTAGGTGTTCTGGAATGTTGGCTTCTGGTGGCTGCCAGGATCCCCATTCTCCAACTTTAAGTACTGCAGATACTGGAACTGTTTTTTCCTCTGGTTTTGGTTGGTTAGTGGTTTATTCTTTTGGTTGATTTGAGGAATGAAACCTTTTGACCAATTCCTTCCAAGTTTCAGGTGTGTTATTTGGGATAGGTTGTTGGTTTGGGTAGTAGTAGTTTGGACCTAGCTTAATAACCTTCTTAGATTTTATGTCCTCACTAAGGTCTTTACAATTATAGGAAGTGTGGGTTTCATCTCTGCAATAATAACATTTTGGGGGCCATCTGGGAGAAATGGAGGGGACTCCTGGCTCCCCATAGGTTTGTTTCCCTATTACCCTTTCAAAATGTGGTGGGGCTGGTTTCTGGTTGTTTAGAGCAGTGGTGAGTTTATTGAATTGGTCCTTTAGCTGTTTAATTTCTTCTTTGTTGTCCACATTTTGCTTAAACTTTACCTCTTTCTTGACTTATTTCTTTTCTTGGTTTGGTTCATTTCCTTCAGAAATATCCCATAGGGCCAGAGATTTTTCCACATCTTCCTTCAGGATTTCCGATTCAGGAGCCAAATAGTATCCATGAAGGGATATCCTAATTTTCTGGGCTTGAAACAGGTATTTAGTTACTTCCCTCTTGAGTTTGAATGATAAGGCCTTCCAAATTATGTCACCCTTTTCCCATTTGGTATTATCATACCCCATCCTAATGAAGTAGACAACCATTTCTTCATGATTCCCAATAAACTTCCTGTATTCTTCTGTCATGCTAATTCCTCCTTTCTCCTGGGTGTGTTTGAGTAGGTTTGGTATGGATTTTTCAGTGAATCTCCTGTGGGGTGTGGCTCTCCCCCACTTCCTCTCCATTTCTTTGTTGAGGAGCTCCCAGTCCCTGGTTTCATTCCCCCCCATTTTCTCCACAGACTCCCTGAGGTTTATGTCCTTGATGATAAAAGGTAACTGCAAGGCCAAGTCCTTCCCTCCAGCACCATGAATTTCTGCCAATTTTTCAATCCTTTTAATACATAGTTCCACCTCAGTTCCATTTAATTACAGCTGGGCTTTGGAAGTATCTAAAAATACACCATTCTGGAAATCCTTAATCCTAGAAGTTGTTGGAGAAGGGAGTTCCATAGTGGTGTTTCTTGGGTGACGGTCCATAGAGATGAGCTGGGAATTCTGGTGGTTTCTTTCTTCTTCAATCTTTCCTGGGAATGTGGTGACCTCTGGACTATCCTCTGGTGGGTCTGATTCTGATAATATTCTGAATGGGCCTTGTCTGATTCCAGTCCTAGGGGTGGAAGTCTGTAACCTTACTGATTGGGTATATGGGTTTTCTGGTATTCCTTGCATGGTCCCTTCCTGGTTATTTTCCATGAAGGCTTTGAACAGTTGGGACATATTATCCATTGATTCTTGCATTTATTTCATTTGATTTCTAGTCTCCTGGAGTTCCTTGGACTGTTCCATGATTGTTTGCTCCTGCTCCTTTATTCTTTCAATGGTAGTATCTGCTCAGTTTGATTCTTCTGAGGCCATTTTTTCTTGATCAAATAGGAGGGTTTCCTTTATTTTACTGACTATATTCTTGATCCTTTCACTAACAGGTGCTTCAAATCCTTGGTCTTGAATGGTTCCTATTAATTTCTTCCTGCTTGATGAGTCTGAGATTATTTATCCAGAATGAAGTTTATGAGCAACTTTTAGGACACAAGATGTAGAGACTCCTTTGGGATTGGGTAAAGTTTAGCAAATAGCTTGCTGGCAGTCACTTGAGGGGGAATTTAGTACTACAACTACTGAAAAGATAGAGGAAATACTAAGGGTGGTTTTGAATTGCCTGCCCCTCTAAGTACTATATTAGTCTCACAAAAATAAAAGAAAAGATATTTGTGGCTTATTTTCAGATAGATTTGCTACTATACTAGTTTGTATCAGACCTAGGATCAAATGTGTCAAGCTTGATAAGGAGGAAATTGTAGAACAGATAGGTGACTTTGAGGAATGAAGCTGGGTAAGGGAAGAATCCTTTATCTAGTCTTATTATTTATATATTTTTTTATTTATTTTATTGATTACTGATTGATGCTCCATTGATGATACATTTGATGATTGAATAAAGGTTGAAATGGTTGAGCCTATAGTTGATAACTGATGGTGATGGAGGTGGATGATGATAGCATGGGTGGTTGGTGATGACAGTATGGATGGCAGATGGTGATATTATGGATGAGGGTGGATTATGATGATTGATGATGGTCAAGTTAGGTGATGATGATGATGATTGATGATTATGGTAATGATTTATGATTGTCAAGGTAGGTGATGATGATGATGATGGATGATGATGATGATTATGGGTGATGATGATGATTATGGATGATGATGATGATGATGGATGACTATGGTGATGATGGATGATGTTCAAGGTAGGTGATGATGATGATGATGATGGATGATGATGATGATGATGATGGGTGATGATGGTGATGTTCAAGTTATGGGGACATGGTGGTGATGTTCAAAGGTATGGGGTATTGGTTAAATAATGGTGGTGATGAGTGATGGTCAAAAGTATGCGTTATTGGGTTGGTTCATGGTCAAAAGTATGGGATAATGATGATGGATTGTGTAATACTCCAAACAGTGCTGAGCTTCAGGCAGTTCTGCGGAGGGTAAAGGTGCTGTTTATGCTTCCCTCCTGAGTTTTACAAAAATCTTTAAATGTAACCAAAATCAAGTTCCAGAACCTTATGAAAGAGGAATCAATGGGGAGTGATAAGTTTGATGTTAATTGGTAGTGATGGAACAACACTATCTGAGGCAAGAGGGTGTGGGAAAATACTTGAACAAAAAGTTCAAAATTAGTTCAGATTTCAATAGGAAAATGCAGTTGTAAGTAAAAAAACCCACAAACTAATAACTCTGTTCATCAGCAGGAGATTAGGAAAGATAAACTGGATCCCAACCAACCTCCAAGTTCTAAATCAACCTGACCAACTCTCTGCAATCAAGCGCTTGAAGGGTACCAGATAACTGTGGATGGCTGTACAAAACAAAGAAATTTGTTTTATGAAGCTCTAGAATCAAAGCAGTAACAAGTTCAAACAGGAATAGCACCACACTTCTCAAGGGACTCAAGATTATTGTGGCAAAATTCAAATTCAAGGAAATAAATGGAGTTTTAAAACTCCATGTTTCAAGCTTAAAGAAAACCTCTCAGTCAAACATGACTGTTTCCGGAATGATAATCAAAGAATGATTAAGACCAGTATTGTCAAAAAAGGGATCAAAGAGTGGTTTAACACACCCAAGAATTCAATCAAATAAATTCTTCTTCAACCAGCAATTCTATTGGTTGGTGATAACTAACAAGGCCACAGAGGGAAGGATCAAGATTTGAGTATGGAGGCTCAAAGATCAGGGGGTACTCATAGATATTCCCATGATAAAATGTTCAGCTAAAGGGGAAAGGCCCCATGGATTTATTGATTTATTATAGTGCTGATGATGATAGGATGATGGGCAAAAGGCAGGGGAGAGCCCCTCCTTTTATGGGCAAGAGGCCCTGTAGACTACTTACAAGAGATAACTGAAAATGAAAGCAGAAAAAAAAACATATATTTATTTATTTATTTATTTTAAAAAAAAAAAAAAAAAAAAAAAAAAAAAAAAAAAAAAAAAAAGATGAACAAACTCACAAATACATGATCATGATTTGAAAAGAAATTCAGGAAAAAAAAGATAGGATAAAAAAAGACAGAGAAGGGAAAAAACAAATTGGCCTTGGGCCAAAGATGAAAACTAGATGAACTCAAGCGGCCGCAACCATGGGCAGAGACAAATTTGAAAACGGCTGGATGCGCAACAGCAAGCAATGGGTGATGGATCAATGGCTGTTGGCTCACAAGAAACCAATGGCCAGCCGTATGAGGTGTTGATGATCCAAGCGTCTGATGACAGATGGCAGCTTGAAATGACTCCAATTGCCGCAAGCAACAGCTTGAGGTCCATTGGTTGAGAGAATGAGGGGATTGGTTGCTGATTGGCAGAAGACCATTCACAATGGATGATTGACAAGCAAACGGAGGACGGAGCTGTTGTTGGTGGTTTTCCCAAAAAAATGGGGGGGGGTCAGAGGATGTTGGACTGGCATTGGAGATTGAAAGAAAGGGTGGATGGATGGCTGTTGGGAGGAGATGATGATGGCAATGAGGATGAGGATGAGGATGAGGATGATCAATGGGGGAACGTTGTGAGATGGTTGTTGGGTGATCAAACCAAGGGCAATAAAAATGGTAGGGTGATTTATAAGGATGGAGGAGATGATTGATGATGATGATTGCGCACACGCACTTGGTTAAAAAAAATCCAGGGCCCAAGTGCAATGAGGAGCACTTGAACCCAGGATTCTGGGGATTTGATCCATGCTGAAAGGCCCTTCCTAGACCACTAGGACAGGAAGAAGTTGGGAGATGGGAAAGAGAAACAGTACCCATAGCAACACAAAAAATTTGTTTTTTTTTTGATTGATTGAAGATGAAAGAACATAAATATATATAAAAAAAAAATTCCCCTTTTACATGAGGTTTCCCAAATTGGTCACCACAATGGTCAAGGGTAATGGTGGTGGTTGATGGTGGATGGTGATGATTGATGATGATGGTGATGGTGATGGTGATGGTGATGGTATGGGAGATGTGATTGGTGATGGTCACAGTATGAGTCATGGGATATTGGGTTGAGTATGATCAAAGTATGGGTTAAGGGTGCCTAGGAGGCATGGTGATCCCTGGAGGGGAGGATGGGGGGATCTGATGGGACCTAGAAGGGGGAGAGAGTCCCTCTATTTATAGAAAATCCTGCCCTCAGGGCTTCCCCTGAGGGTCTCCCTAGTACAGTGAACACAGTTCATGAGGCATTTTGGCTGGTCAGAGGAGGAGGATGTGCAGGATCTGCATGCATGTACACCCTTGCATGCATTGCAGTACTGCATTGATACAGGTTCCCACTGCATAGATCACTTCTGTATAGTGGTGTTTGTTCATTTGTTTTGTCCTTCATGCAGTGCCTTGAATATATTTCTTCTGTATACAGCTGTTTGTTTGGTGCTACATGCAGTGCCTTGCATATATTAATCATGTATACTGCTGAAGGTTTGTTTGGTTATGTATGGCTGTACTGAATGGTGTATTTACTTGAAGGCATCCAGGTTATTTACCCAACCTTTCACTAATCTGTGAAACCTGGCAGGGGTATGGGTAGGCCAGGGTTGATTTGAGCTGTATCTTTCAAATCCTGAGAGATAGAGGGGTACTTTGGCTGAGTGACTAGGGGTTATTTTTGGTGTAGAATCCATTTTTTGAGGTCATTCTGATGGTTGGAGCTTTCCTTATACAAGAAAAGTGAGTCTGATGGCTATAGGTTAGGTTTTGAATCACCATACCATTGTTTGGGTGATGTTGTCAGGATGGGTCAGATAGAACTTGGGTATGAAGAGGTTCAGGGGAGCAATAACCTCCCTTGCTTCAAGCTACCAGTCTGTCACCTCCCTTGCTTCAAGCTACCAGTCCCTAAACTTCCTCCTCATTCAACCAATTGGTGTCCTCCACTTGCAACTCTTCCATTGCCGCATCAGAAGAACAATGCCTTAGATAACCAACACAGGGGATCATGTTGTGGTAGTCATTGATAGGGAATCAAAAGAAAAGCCAAACAACAACTAATGTGTGGGTCTTCTTTGAGTGGAAAGAGACAGGTAAGTATGATTTTAATGGGTGCATATTTTTTGATCGATTTCGAATCAAATCATCTTCCATATGATCATGTAATGATGTCTGGGCGATCTGCAAATCTTTCAAGGCTTCCCTTTCTGGGGCAGGGCATTCTGGGACAACCCACCTTTGCCATGATGCTGAGAGATGTGCACATTTTTAAGACTCCAAAATGTGCTGAGCCCCAGGCGGCTCCGTGGAGGGGAAAGGTGCTTTTCAGGCTTCCCTCCTGAGTTTTACAAAAAAGATTTAATTGTAACCAGAATTAAGGTCCAGAACCTTATGAATGAGGAATCAATGGAAGGATGAGTTTGAGAGTATTTGGTAGTGATGGAACAACACTATCCAAGGCAAGATGTTGCAGGAAAAGACTTGAAAAAAATAATTTAAAGTTTTGTTCAGAGTTCAATAGAACAAGGCAGTCATAAGTAACAACACCCACAAGCTAATAACTCTGGTTTTCAGCAGAAGATTAGAAAATATCAACTTGATCCCAACCAACCTCCAGTTTTTTAATGAACCTGCCAAACTGTCTGCAATCAAGCGCTTGAAGGTTACCAGATAACTGTGGGTGGCTGTACAAAATAAAGCAATTTGTTTTATGAAGCTCTAGAAGCAATACAGTAACAAATCTGAAAGATAATAACCCTGAAATTCTCAAGGAACTCAAGAATAGCATGGCAGAATTTAACTTTAAAGAAATAAAGAGAGGTTCAACACTCCAGTTTTCAAGCTTAAAGAAACCTCTCAGTCAAGCATGGCTGGTTCCAGAAGGATAATCAAAGAATGATCAAGACAAGTATGGTCAAATAAGGAATCAAAGAGTGCTATAAAACACTCAAGAATTCAATCAAATGAATCCTTCTTCAACCAGAAAGGCTATTGGTTGGTGAAAACTCAAAAGTCCACAGAGGTACAGATCAAGATTTGAGTATGGAGGCTCAAAGATCAAGGTGAAATCAAAAGATATACCCAGGATAAGGATGATAATTTGCTCAGGTAAAAGGCCAAAGGCCCCATGGACTTATTGATTGATTGCAGTGATGATAGATGGATGATACACTGCTTGGAAAAAGGCAGGGGAGAGCCCATTTCTTTTAAGGGAAAGAGAACCTGCAGACTATTTACAAGAGGATGACACAGATGAGAGCAGAAAAAAAAGTTTTTTTTTTTTTGTTTTTTGTTTTGTTTTGTTTTGTTTTTTTTTTTTGGGTGATAGTAATGAAACAATGGACAAATTAAAAAAAACTTGCAGAGACAGGATCCCAATTCAAAAAAAAAAAAAAAAAAAAAAAAAAAAAAAAAAAAAATGACAGAAGGGGAAACAAAATAGGCCCTGATTCCAAAGATGGGCATCAGATGAGCCCAAGCAGTTTTTGGAGGAGGCAATGGGATGAGCCAGGTGTGCAACAGTGGGTGATGGATGACTGGGAGAGGACAATGGCAAGCTGGTTGCTGATGGGCATCAGCAAGTTGGAAAACAGCTCTGACAATTGCTTGCCATGGTGATGATGATGAAGGAGGATTGCAGGGGATGATTGATGGGATGAATGGTTGATAGTGGGCATCTGCGAGCTGGTAAGCCATGGCACTGACCACTGCAAGCATCAGCAGGTTGAATGAAAATGGATAGAGAGAGACAACTGTCCGGGAGTGATGATTGTGATCAACCAATCAACAGTTTTTGCAGTTGTATTTTCTGTCAGAGATAGTTGAGGTTTTTTTTTTGGAGATGATTGGTGAGAGTGGTTGAGGGGGATTGATGATGTGAGTGTTACAAATAATGACCATCAGCAAGCAACCGTTGGGAAGCCATGATTCTTGAGGTGGTTTTTGTCGTTCATCACCAATGAGGGTGGTAATGGGTGGGATGATGATGATCAGGAAAACAATGGGCAGGGGGGGGGGGATGAGGAAGGGAATGATTGTTTGTGCACACACTTCACTTTGGATAAAAATTGAAGCCTCAAGCCCAATGGGGAGGGTTTGAACAGAGGTCTGGGGTATTCAAACACCCTGGAGAGGCCTATTTAGACCACTAGGACAACAAGAATTTGGGAGAAGGAAGAATAAAGGGGTTGCCATAGAAACACAGGGAATATATATATATATATATATATATATATATATATATATATTTCTTTGGATGACAATCAGATGAAAGAATATATAAAAAAATTTTTTTTTTTAAAAAAAAAATTCCCCTTTACATGAGGTGTCCTGATTTGGTCACCACACCTTGAGGGGATTCATCTAGACCACTAAGATGACTGCTATTGAATCCTGAAAAGGCAGGGGGGGGGGGGAGGGGGAAAGTTTTTTGAGATGGAAGTTTGACCAGAAGATTGCAAGGTTGGAAGTGGTGAAGATGATTGTTAAGGATGAGGATCCCTTCATGATGGTTTTGATCATGAAGGATTTAGTGCAATTTTAAAGTAAGTAGAACTAATTCTTTTTATTGATTAGTCAACATAATGTTAGAAGTGATTTGATGGAGTTATATGATAGCCTGAAGGACTCAATTGATACCATGCCGTAAAAAGTAGAAAAGATTTCACTTACAACAGATTTGTGGACATGACCTCAAAATGATGGCTACATGGTGGTAACAGTTCACTCTATAGAATTGGTAATTCAACTAGAAGATTTTCTCATTCCAACAACTTCCAGGCCCAGATACCAGAATCGCAATCAGTGAACGATTAGCCCAGAGCCTGCATGATTGGGATTTGATGGATAAATTTTCAATTATGACTACTGATAATCCTAGCTCTGATGATAGTGCAATCGATCGATTATGAAATCTGATTCTTGAACTTCCGAACGATTCATTTTAGTTGGGTGGAAAGTTTCTTGATGTCGGATGTGTAGCCCATATCCTCAACCTTATCCTCAAGGATGGACTCAAAGGTTTCCTTTGATGCTATCAACAAACTCAGGTCCAGCATCAAGTTTCTCAGAGGTTCCCCCAATTAAGAAAGCAACGTTTTGAGCCTTCCATGGATATCGTTGGCTTCTCCCCCCCCCAAAAAAAAAAAAGAAAAAAAAAAAAAAAAAAAAAAAAAAAAAAAAAAAAAAACTGAAGGAAGGAACCTACTCTTGATGTCCCAACCCGATGGAACTTGACCTATGAAACAATCTCTTCTGCATTCCCATACACATCATCAGATCTCAAACTCATGATTTCTAGATTACCCCCCACTGAGGCTGAATGGTGGTTAAAACTTGAAGTGATGAATGACTTGATTGGAAATCTTTTGAGAACCAACAAACAAACCTCCTGGTACAAGATCTTCAACTTCAAACCTCATATATATATATTCCATTACTCTGAAGGACATAGAGTATCATCTGGAAAGTTTTTATCTCAACAAGTTGAAAATTGATGATCATATATATATTTATATATATATATATATATATATATATATTGCTTCAATAGTTCAGTCACTGATTGATAAATTTTCAAAGTAAAGGGTCTCTAGATGAATGAATCTCTAGCCCTTGGAATCGTTCTTTGATCCCTGCTATGAGTTCAAAATACATAGAATCTACCATGTCAAGGACTATGAGAGTCGAATCGGTTCGAAAATTAGATACAAGACCTCCTCAGAAAAATTAATTTATCTATCTCTTGAATCTCATTCTCCAAAATCATCAGTGGAAGAACAATTGATTGACTTGTAGTCAAATCGTTGGAGAATGTCTATAGAGATTCCAATTCATGTGTGTGTGTTTTTTTTTTTTTTTTTTTTTCAAAAAAAAAAAAGTTTTTAAAAGGGGAAACCCACAATCTCAATCAAGCACTCCTCTTGCCGAATCGGATGTATACCTTCAAGAACCTTTGATCGAAATACTCCAAAAGTAATTCTCAATCTAGCTCACTCAACTGGTGTTAAAGAAAATTCATGTTAATTTTTAACCTTAGCTTGTTTAAGCAATCACGATCCTAATGGTTTCAATGACCTCTATTTCATCAGAATCACTAAGACTCATCTCCTCCCTTTCTTCAGTTTTCTATGATCATCATCAATTCATCCTTAATCTCTCAAATCCTTTAGGCCTTCTCTACCCGTGGTCGTATTTTTGTTTTGGATGATTTCAGAATAAGATTGGCTCCAGAGGGAGGCCCTTGAAGCCCTGATGTTCTTCAGTCAAGAGAGTGCCCGCGATCAACAAGTTCCTTCGAAGATCTCCAAGCTGGTGTGGATCATGATCTGGTTAAGAGTCGGATGAGATGAAGATGGACCCGGGGGGGGGGGGGGGGATGATCGATGAGTGGTCGTAGTCTTGAGCGCTCCATCACTCCTCCTCTTCTTAAAAAAACCCAGAGACGTCCTACCACTCAACTCATCAACCAACCAACCACTGATCATCTTCCACTCAACACTCCACCACCACCACTCCAACGTACGTTCTGGTTCCCCCCCCCTCCCCCCCAAAAAAACAAAACAAACAAACAAAATTATAGAAAATCTTGAATCTTTTGATTGCCTCTCGACTTGTTCTTTCAACTTTCAAAGTATCTACATACATATAAATACATACCTAGGCGTCCATCTCAAAAAAAAAAAATCCCCGTCCATGCCTCTTCGAGAGCTTCTTGGAGCTCTCATCGTTCGACGACGACGATCTTCTTCTCATCGGTAGATCCAAGCCCGCGCCGGCTAGGATCCAAAGATCTGTCGAGCAAGTGATCCCAACCCACGACTCGATCGAATCTTCTAGATCTTCCAACCTAACGGCGCTCACTTCCTTCCTCCTTCGATCCCCCAGGTAGGACTTCTACTGGTTCCCACGATTCTTGGAGTACGGTTAGGATCTCGAGGACCATCGATCTCGATTAGAGACGTGCTTCCTGGTGTGGGCTTTGACTCGGGTCCAAGGCCTCCCAAGGAGCACTTGAGATCGAGATCGATCGATCGGTTCATTCTCCCAAACCGATCGATCATCAGTGGGAAAGGACAAAGTGATCATTATGACGATATACGTCAATATATATATATATAGAATGAAACCGAATCCAAACTTTCTCTGGATCAAGTATGTATCTACTCCCCATTCGACCAAGCCCAGAACCCCAAGGCTTCTCTTGAGACCCTTCTCTCGAGATCCTGGAGAGAGAGAGAGAGAGAGAGAGAGAGAGAGAGAGAGAGAGAGAGAGGTGGGGGGGGGGGGGAATGAAGAAGTTGAGGTCACTCGAGCAGGTTAGCGAGCAAGCGACCTGCCAAACCTCGTCGCTCGTCTCAAGATTTGTATGTACGTACCTACGACACTGATGGGCTCCGATGAGCTCCGATGGGATCAGGATCAGGATCAGGCAGACTCATCTCCCTCCTCTACTAACTTCGGCGCTGATCCTTTCATCGATTCATCCTTTCTTATCTCTCTTGAATCTTTCTGACCTCCTCTCGACCCGTCACGATCGATGCTTGTTGGACGCACTTCAGGTCAATACATACACACCCATACGTACGTACGGAACGCCGGATCGGTCGACCGATCGGGCTGACAAGACAAACCGAAAAAAAAAAAAAAAAAAAAAAGTAGATATATTTACATACATATGTCCACAAACAACAATCACTTGGACGGAGTGGGAGGAAGGAAGGGGCGTATGCCTAAACTGGGTTCGATTTCGACGAGATGTCGAGAGAAAAAAAAAAAAAAATAGGAGCGAGTGAGTATGGGTGGAAGTGGGGTAGTAGTGCTGCTGCTCAATGATGATACCAAATTCCAAAAAAAAAAAGGAGCAAAAATCGACCGACAGGATCATAGAACGATAACCAAAACAAAGGACACATGCTCAATACCTCGTGATGAGATGAGTGTGTGTGTGTGGGGGGGGGGGGGGGGAGAGGGGGTCAAGAATAAGAAAGACTAAGTAAATCATTAATCACGGACGGGTTCAAGGTAAACGATCTTTTAAACCTGAAGGGAGTCTTCTTCAAAAGCATACGAAGGATGATAGTAAAGCATGGGTACCTTTGTGGATAAAACAAATGAGGCTCATCAGACGATGACGAGAAACAGTCGAAGGAGGCCAAAAAAAGAGAATACTACTCGTCATATACAAAAAAAAAAAGTATGGAAGTATCTGCGAATGCCATCGTAAAGAAATAAACAAAAAAAAGAAACTGCCCCCCCCGCCGGCTTGAAAAGACACGTGGGACCGTTTGTTAGGAAAACCCATAACCAGGCGTTTGGAAGGCGTACTCAGGTTCAGGTTGGAATTCGAGTTCAGGTTCGTTGAGAGGACCATGATCATCATCATCAGCAGCAGCCGGTGGAGGAGGAGGAGGAGGAGGGGGAGGGGGAGCTGAAGCTGATAGGGATTGATTCCGATGATCATGGACGTCGGATCGATCGCTAAGGCTCGACGAAGGCCGATCATCGAGATGATTTCGGGGACCATCCACCAAGCTAGAGGAAGCCATGCTGGGAACACCGAGTGAATGATGTGGAGGGAGGAGGTTGGAATGAGCAGAGCCAAAGAAATATTCCGATCGGTCGTCTGGGCCCTCATCATCACCTTGGGTGTAAACGGTCGTCTTGAGTTCCGATGGAGTCTTGATGAGATCTTGGACGATCGCTTTGACGTCTTCGTTCACACTACCTTGGCCCCCAGCGGAAGAAGGATGAGATCTGACCATGGGAGTGAGGAGTGCAATGTTAGAAGCGGTGTACTTGCGAGAATGGGTCGATCGAGAACTGATCGAGACGTTACGACTATGACTTCGGAGTGGATGTGACTCGGTCGGTGACTGTTGAAGACTCCTAGAGCCGCCCATCGAAAGGTGTGAGCTCGGATGACAATGAACGGTGAGCATCGGGGTAGGTTGAGTCGAGCTACGTCGAGAAGGTACGGATGATGATGGGCCGGCTGGGTTGGTTTTGGATGTCAAGTCGACGCTCGATGATGGATCGCTCGACCCCGGGGGTGCTGCTTCGTGAAGCGGGGTGGAGAGGATCAGATTTTTGATGGTCTCGAGATCCATGGCCGGGGGTAAACGACCTCGAAGGGAAAGACCCGAGTTCCGATTCTGAAGAGGTCGTGATGAGTTCAGATTAGAGGAGGATCGATTGTTGAGATGGAGGTGGGATGACGAGGAAGCTGATGAGGGCTCAGTGATCCCCAAACGTCCGCCATCAAGTTCGAGCGATGGATTGGGAAGATCCTCCTCGGTATCTTCAACGGCCGAAAGAGCCTCCTCGCTATCGGAAGCTTCCTCCCCTTCGGCGGATCCAGTAGACCACTTTGGGACGACTGGGGTGGGTGGAAGGGTCGATTTGATGGTCTGACTCTTCTCATCGACCAGGTGGGCATCCTTTGAAATCTCTCGATCGACCGCTCCTTGATCTGGATCACTAGCAAAGATAGCCTGATCATCATCGACGGGAGAGAGAACATCAGTCGTACTACCCGATGGTTCATCCTCCTCGGGACTGGAGACTTGATCCGATTCACTTTCCAACTTGGGGAGTATATGACGAATGAAGTTGCGCATCGATTGTAAAGCTTTGGCGCTGGATTCCAAGAACAGGAAACCCTGAAAGACGTGCACGCAATCTTCGTAAATTTCGTGAATCACATTGACACCATGTAAGGAAGCCTTATGGGCCAAGAGGGTGATTTCATCTCGTAGGACTTCAGCATCTCCCGCTTGAATCAGAAGGGGAGGTAAGCCGTGCATATCACCAAAGAGAGGAGAGACGTATGGATGAGTGATCCATTTCTTGATTCCATCTTCTCCAAGATAACACTTGACAGGATTCAGAGGATCATCTGAGGGGAAAAAAAAAAAAAACCCCTCCCGTCGGGGCAGAGGAATGAGCACTGAGCTGGCCTATTGAAAAGGTATGATCTTATACCCTGAAGAGCAAGTTAATACCATCGATCGTTTTCCTGTTACTCACCAGGTTTGGGCATGGGCAAAAAATCGTAAGGCTAAGGATAGCAGCGAGCAAGGAATAGACGAGGAAAGAAATCAGCTTAGCTTGATCAAGCAACGGCACATCGACACATTCAAGGTGAGTCAAAAAAAAAAAAAAAAACTTGCCTGATTTGTTTCCCAACTATCGCAACTCAACGTTAAATCACACCAAGGGCTGAAGACCATGGCGGCTGATGGTAGAGGATACTTTTCATCTCTCAAGTACATCAACAAAGCCATCACCATCCCGCCGCCAGCACTATCACCGGCCAAGACGATATTTTGAGCAGGTATCGAGAGATCGTTGAGTAGCCTCATATAACCCACCACGGCGTCGTGTAAGGGACCGGGAAACTTGGTCTCAGGCGCTAGCCTGTAATTGATAGCTATCGCACGTAAGGGGGGAATCAAGTTTTTGTGAGAGTCAGGGCTGGATAGACGAGCGAGTGAAAGAATCCAAGATGAAGGGGGTTGGGGGGAAGGAACCGACCAAAGAGACGACACTCGGTATACTTGGCAATCGAGATCGTCAGAGGGCGATGGGTGGAGGCGCTCATGATGAAGTAGGCGCCACCGTGAATGTAGTAGATCACCTTATCGGTTCCGAGACCGTGTTGATCTTGAGGACGATGGTGTGAGTGAGGTTGAGAGCGTGATTGGGAGGGGAGATTGAAAGCATAGTCTCGATGAGCGAGTTGATGCTTGTAGCGCCTAGCGAGGCTCTCGGTCTGCATCCGTTTCCAGGTCCTCTTACTGACGACCCATTCAGCGGTCAAGCTCCTCGAGCCATCCTCGAGCCTATCCAAGCCTTTCAAGAATCCGGTGAGATGGTATCGTTTGACGTGAAAGGATACGGGGGTGATGATACCATCCTTGGGAGTGGGTAAGATCTGAGCGAGATCCATGAGTTTGCGTAGTTGATGGATGGATGAGAGATGGGTGTAGTTTGCCATATCTCGTACGATGGCGGTGAAGATGGTCATTTCGATTCCCCAGGATTTCTTGGGGGGACCGTTGAGATGATGAGAGACGAAGGAACTAGCGATATTGGTAGCTGAGGAGGGGGGAGGAAAGAAGGATGAGTGTGAGTCATAGGAGCTGATGGGGTGTGGGGGGGGGGGGGGGGGTATGAGATATGGATGGGTAGGTAGGTAGGGAAGGGAAGGGGGACTGCTTGGAACCTTGTTTGGTGAGGAATGGGAGATACTGCCAGGCGTTTCTGACGCCGATCTTGGGATTAGTGCGTTGACCGATCTCCAAGCCGATGCGACTGGTGTGAGGGATTCGAGCGACGGGATGAGGATCATCGGAGGTAGTTTGACCGGTTTCTGGATTGAGGCTGGACTCGGGATGGGGATCGGATGGGGAGGAGGTGGAGCGAGGGCTGAGGTCGGAGGGAGAGGGTTGGATGATGGCTGAGGATGGTGGTGGTGGTGGTGGTGGTGGTGGTGGTGGTGGTGGTGGTGGTGGTGGTGGTGAAGAAGAAGAAGAAGAAGAAGAAGGGTTGGAATGAGATTGAGATTGAGATTGAGGGAGGTTGTTGGTGATTGTTAGTTGATTGGAGTTGAAGGGTGCCAGTAAGTTCTCCCATGAGTTGTGGGTGGTCGTGGTCGTCATCCCGCCACCGGGGATGCCCCTGCTTCTAGTCTTGGAAGCGATTGAGGGGGTGATGGAGGTCGTGGTAGTCGTCATGGGCTGCTGCTCTTGACTCGTCGTCGTCGTCGTCGTCGTCGTGAGTGTGAGTGTGGGTGCGGGTGTGGGTGTGGGTGTGGGTGTGGGTGTGGGTGTGGGTGTGGGTGATGATGATAGTAGACTGAGTGGATGGTCGTCGTCGTTGATGTCCATGGATGGTGAGTATGAGTGTGCGAGTGTGTGGTGTGTGGTGTGCGGTGTGTGAGTGTGAGTCGCACCCCCCAAATCGGTGAAACTCTAGTGGTGAAACTGATGATAGGAGCGAGCCCCCCGGGGGTTCGACTCACTCCACCTCCACCTCGACCATGGTCGATCTTTCCTCATCCTCATCGTGGCCCTAATCCTTCAGTCGCCACTCCCACTCCGCTCAGTCGTCACCAATCTCTCATCTCCATCTTCATCTCCACTGAGGCCTCGTCGTCATCCCAACCAAGCATCACTTCTTCATCGGCTGACCCTCAATCCACACTAACTACCCAGCCAGACGCTACTCATCATCATCCTCAGCCTACCTCTAACAGCTCAACTCAACTCAACTCAACTCAACACCATCATCATCATCATCATCATCATCATCATCATCATCATCATCACTGTCGATCAAACTGGCTGCAGCAGTCTCGAGTAGATTCATACCCTGTCTCCTCAAGGCTCTCACTCACTGCTCACACCCAATGAATGACCCTTAACGAGACAATCCTAAAGACCTCTCTGCTGATCCAAACTCACAAAATTACTCTCAAGAAATAAACCTCAGTCATGCTTTCTCCATCTTCAGAAGAGAGGGAGAGAGAGAGAGAGAGAGAGAGAGAGAGAGCCTCTGTTAGATTTTTTTTTTTTGGTTTCTCTCAGAGTTAGTCACCTCTGTCCATACACCACCACCTTCTACTTGTCCAAAAAAAAAAAATAAAATAAACTACTCTTAATTAGCTCCATGCAGCTCAAAGACCTCATCAAGGGTTTTCATCCCAAGTTTTCTTACCCATCCTACACTCAGGCTAAATCATATTAGAATTTTAGTCTGATAAGTGTGTTGCCTAAATCTTAAGTGCAACCGTACTGTCATCAGTGCTATATTCTTTCACCAATGCTCTTGATCATGTGACATCTTGTGTGTCACTCTCAAGCTTTATTCATTATATTTATCCATTATATTTCTCACCCACTGGTCAGCTATCCTGTACTTAGTCTATTTATAGTGATGCTTGATCAAGTGGAATTTACCCATCTGTTCTTACTTACCTTGAACCAGAGCAATCTACTCTAACTCTAACAAATCATTCACTTGTTGATGATCCAAATCCCTCAAACCCTCAAGCTTCTCTGCCCATCATCTACTCACACTCTCCTTAGTTATAATCTAAAGTATTGCCCCCAAAGATGGGGACTGATTGGAATTTAATATCAATTTGAATGGAATGTGGGTTAATTGGAAGCATGTGAAAGATAAAAATGATTTTCTTTTCTTTTTTTTTTTTTTTTGGATCTTTGATTGGATCAGGTTTGAGCTTGATCTGAGGAGCAAGTCAGATGAGTTATCAAATTTTCAAACACATCAGTTTCTGGGGGTTTAATTTGGGGACAAGTTGGGCTTGAATGAACTTTGGGCACTGATTGGAAGACAATCATCAAATCCTCAAATTAAATCACAATCTGGTTTAAGAAAAATACACACAGTTCTTAATCTGTCAAGATAAGATCAGGATGATCCTAAACAGTTCTTGGCAAGTTCTTGATCTAGGAGTATTTCAAACCCCAATCAAAATCTCAAATCAATCAGTTTATGGGGTGTATAGCATTGAAAACCTCATAAACAATGTTATCAGTTTCAAATGAAATTTGGACATCAGTTCTGTGTGTGAGGGCTATGCTTGTTGAGTGACTGGGCCTGCTCCTTGACAATCATATGTATGACTGAACATGTCTGAACACTAGATCTTGCAGATAAAGACCAACATTGGAAGTTATCTGACCTTGAGATTTGTTGATTGAGTTGATGAGAAGGACAAACTGACTAGAAAAAAAAATTGTGAATCAACTCAAAAGGGGGGACATCTTCATCTGGTTCAGTGACCAAGTGGATGCAGGGAATGGGAATCACCCATTTCAAACTTGGAAACTATAATGTTCCTTGCCAAGCTGACAACCATCAAGCAAGGTTCCATCCCAAATCCCAATCGTACGGTCCATGTTCCTCAAAATGTGGATGGGGGGCACCCACTTTCAGATTCAGGATATGAGGAGGAAGGTTTGGGAAGAAATAATGGGTTGAGGAACTCTTGTTGGTATTGATGTTGAGTATCATCTTCAACTGAGTCATGGCTGAAATAAGTCTTCATAGTTTTTTTTTCTCTTCATTTCCAGGGAGTGGGTCCATTCATGAATTTTTTAAGCTGCTGTAATTTTTGAAACCTAAAATAAAATGGGTCCATGAGATAAAAGATCTTCAAGTTAGAAATGGTGCAAGGTTGGAAAAACTTTGTTGATAAATCTATCCAAAGCTTCATCTTCACAATCACCATGAACAACCATGTGATGAGACAGCAAGGTTTTTTTGTTTGAGACCTGTGTATCATTCAGACCATCTCCAACATTGCAAGTAAGAAATCCTGGTCATTAGGATCTCCTTCAGAATGCATAATTGGAGTAAGGTTCAAAGCCTGGAAATGTCTCCAGCAAGAAGAATCAACAAAACTTACATCAACAATTTTAGGGATGTGTAAAATTTTTGAACCACTTGTAAAATTTTCCTAAAGTCACCACCAAGGACCATTACTTTTCCTCCAAAACGTAACTTAGAATCCATGAGTTCTTCAAGTATTCTGTCAACCAACTCCAGAGAATGCCTATGTGGCTCATAGATGATTCATCCCAGATCATCAACAAAGCCTTTATTTTTTTTTTTTTGAGATCTTGAGCCTTTTTATGATCCTTTGATACTCTTGGTAAGTAGGAGTGATTTAAACTCAAGGGGATTCCAAAGTTCAGATGAGCTGTTGTTCCATTTGGTACAGTTGTGGAAGCTATTACACTACCATAACTTGCCATAGCTACTCTTCTAGATGATCTGATAGAGGCCAGCAAAACGTTTATATAGGAAGGTTATTACAGACCCACCAGGTCCATCAATAAAGTAGTAAGAGGGATGAGAGGAATCCCATGAATTCATCATCTTATCATATTTTTTTTGCTTCTGTCTATGATTCAGAGAAGGAAAAATTTGAAATTATGATTAACTTATTACAGAACTTTGTTCTTCCTCATGGATCCAGTTCTGGTTGGTCCTTGGTTCCTTCAACAATCAATCAAGTCTCAGAAGATCAGAAAAATCTTCTTCAACACTTGTTCCTGTAAAAGTTAGAGTTGAAGGCTCCGGTTGAAAGGTTTGAAGAGATGAGGAGGAATGGGCTTGTGACGCCAAGAGGAGCGGATCAGGGAGTCACAGGGGGCACTCTGGTTCAAGGATGAGTATGAACAGATGATGATCATTCACTTGAGGTTCAGCTGACCTTAAATAGACTAAGTACAAGGAAGGCTGAAAAGTGGTTGAACATACAAATGGAAATGAATAAAGAATATTCAATAATGGGCCATCAGAGACCGCGCAAGGTGGAGGACTACAAGGCTGGTTGCACTCAAGATTCAGGCAACACTAACAGTAGTCAAGAATTCTAACAGTTCCACAATCTCAAAAATGCAACAGGGGTTATCAAATCTTAATATTTCATGGGTGAGGAACCCTTTGATCATTGATTGCAGAACAAATCAAATCATCAACCATCAAATTGAGCAAAAGATTCCATAGGCCTTGTGGTTTTCCAGGCTGAGAAAGTGCTAACAGCATTCCAAACAACCTCCTTAGCTCAGAAGGTCCAAGAGATCCTGAAGCTTCTTCCTTTTTTTTTCCCAAAATGATAATCATCCTCAAGTAGAGCCTTTTCCAAGGCAGCCTCTCTGAAATTTGTAAAAGAGATTCCATTTAACTGCTTTAGGTGATTGAAAGAAGTTGAACCAACACAATCATTCAAAAAAAAATCTGAGATAGCAGCCCTCAGCATCTGAAGGATAAACAGTATAGATCCTTCCAATTGAAAAACCTGCCTTTCTTGGCCTCCATTCTTTTCTCTGGGGATGCCATGTAAAAGGTTGTGAAAAATCAGAATTTTTGATGGTCCTTGCCAAAGTTTTGATTGAATTCCTTTAGAAATATTCTGTCAGCATAGTTTTAGAATGGTTTGATCTTTGAAACCACTTCATCCAGGGCTTCATCAGGGGATTAAAAATCACTTCTTGTTGGTGAGGCAGGTGAATGTCCAGTCCTATGACAGCAGTTGAGATAGCAGACACTTTAAAGGAAAAAAAAAAGTTCTTCAGCATGCCTCAGGTGGAGTAACCCATCTTGAATCCCTAAAAAAATTTATTTCATCCAAGTTTTGATCAACCTCCACTGTGAAACGGTCATGGACATTTTAAACATATTTTTGGATATTTGACAGCTGAGATAACTGCACAAACTTCTACATCAATGTGACATTGATACTTTTCCAAGTGATAGGGATTGTAAGGGACAACCCAGGAATTATCAATGAGAGGCCTTCTTTGGTTGTGAGAGAGAGATATTGTAACTCCATCTTGGCTTCTTTGATGGACAGGATAGGAATTTTCACCCATGATGGTTTCAGGGAAGAAGGCTTTGGGATATCTGTTCCTGAATGTACCATTATCCATGCAAGGTGATTCAAGGTTCAAAATACCACATGGTCCATGTATCCTGTGTCTCTCCTCACTTTTCAAAAAAATATTAGGATGAGTGCTTTCATTAGGAATCTCTGCACAACCAATCATGTCAATGTGTTCAGTTGTTCTGGGCTTGTGGTCATGATGCAGGATCACCAAGATGTGAGGATATGGAAGGCAGCTCTTCTGAAATTTTTATGACATGAGTGCATCTGATTTTTGTTCTAAAGATTCCATCCTTGAAGATTTCATCACAGATCATTTTGAATTTTGAGTTCAAAACCCCTCTTACAATATCTGGCCTATCCTGTTCTGTTGGAACTAGCAAGAGATTATTTAGAGTTTCTGGCCATGCTGGGTTACATGTGACTGTTATAAGAAGAGCAGGCTTTTGTTGGATTAAAGGCTTGAAAATATGTTTATTGGAGTGATCAAGAGGTAGATTTTTCATGGAGAAGGCTACAATCTGAATTAAGGGGTCCAGGAGGGACCAGATTCAGATGGGGCTTCAGTAACTGGTCCCGGATGAGAAGGGGAAGAATCTGATGATTTTCATTTAAGAGATCATAAAAGAAAGAGTATTTATAGACAACTAGAGAACCACAAGTTGGGCCTTTGAACAAGGAAGAATATTCAATGAGATAAAACAGGATGAAATGGTTGAGAGTAGGAGGTTTAACATGGGGATCAAATAGGCTAAAATTAGTGACATTTGTGTATCAGGAGCCTGTGAAATATATAAAATAAAGTTTCTGGAAGACTAAAAGTACCAGACATAAAATAATAGGATTTCCTGGACAACAAAAAGTATCAGGACCAGTTAGGGTGGTTGTGACATCTAAAGGTATCACAAAAATGCAATAATATAGATAAGTTGGTTAAGATAGGCTATAAGTATCTTAATCATGCATGTTGATAAATAACTAAGGCAGGGATCTGAAAAGAGGTGGTTAGCGGTTGAGAGGAAGAGGCTCAAAACATAAAAACTTTCCAATATGGTGATCAACCATTTCCATAGCATCTTGATATTGAGACTTCATGCCCCTTGGGATGCCTATAAATTATTGAGGAAGGATAAATAAACAAACTAAGAATTTAAAAAAAAATATTGAGTTATCCATAAGTATTGGTAGAATATAGAAATAAATCTCACATGAAAAATTGCAGAGAAACCAACTTACCTTTTTCCTGACCCAACTCAACCCAATGGCTTATTACATTCACAACAACATAGAACTTCTCAAGACTTAGATTATTTTGATGATTTAAAATATAGGATAATCTTTCTGTCTCAATCTTGATGTATTGCTCAACATAATATTGTTGGAACAGTCAACCACCCCAGTGGAAAAGGGAGTGATCAGAATGAAAAAAATGCCAGAAAATTTGAATAATAATTCATGGTAGTGAAACTATTCTTTCCTTGTTCATTCTTCAATTCTGGAAACCAACCAAATTAACCATGAGGATGAAAATAAACATAGTGCAGAGGGACAAAAAACCTTCTCATTTTGCTAATTCTGCTGAAGTAACCATTTGATTGCATGATCAAAACATGTCTATGGGTCAATTGAGAAGGATAATGAACTGTGTGCAATTCAAATTCATTACATAAGTTTCACTCTCATGATCTGAAACCCCCAAAAATATGAAATACCATACTTTCTATCCATGTTTCAGCTATGTTATCTCCTGTTGGTAGGTTGTAAACTATTTGATCCATATTTTGTGAAGATGGATCAGCAAGCATGATGGATTGATTTGGACCAAGCTCAGGAGAAACTCTTTTAAACATATCTATCAAATCATTATTTTGGTTTGAAATCTCTTGAATCATGAGAAACAAACCCTGTGTCACATGTGAGCCCCATCTATGCCATTCATTTTCCCTGTCATATATATACAATTGGAGGAATGATGGGTGATTTCCACCAATGAAATTAAGAATAACAATGTTATGGTGAATAATTCCATTTAACCTAAAAGTTTATATTCACATTGTCTGGCAATCAAGGGAATTGAAAGTATTTTGGTTAAGCCCAATTGATATTAAGGAAAAAATTGAAGTTGATTGGCCTGAAATTGGAGAGCAGTTGATGCTCATAGGAATGATGATCCGTAGAAGCACTCTTGAAAATATGGAGCAACTCAAGTGGTGGTCTTTTCTTCTGTACTAATAATTTTCCATTTATACAGCACAGGAAGCTTGTCTCATTTTTGAAAAGGATTGATTGGAAATTTGGGCATGACCTGGTGGGTTGTAGAGTGTATGGTTCAAAAAGAGTTGGTTCCATCCACCTCCAGGAAACTGGGTGGCTAATCTGTACTTGTTGGATCTTCTCTTCAGTTTCAACCATTATTGGATTTTTCCCCAATTTTGTGAGCTCCATAAGATCACCTTGCAGAATAGTCTCTTGTGGTTGGCCTGCCAAGTATTTTTCAATTCCAAGTGATGCAAATTGTGGAGAACCATGGTTATTTTTATATTTTATTTCCTCAACATGTTTATTTATTTGATCTTGATTCAGCTCCAAAAGGTCCAAAGCAAAATTGAGATCCTCATTGATGTGAAAAAAAAATGAGGGTGACTTTCCACAGAAATAGGAATGTTGGGATTTTGAGGAGTAGTGAGGAGTAGTATAAAAACTTTGTTGAGGAGGTGGAGGAAGTGCACTTTCATTTGGTAGATTATAGAATAAATAATGATGGTTAATTTTTGAAATGGAAATAGAATGAGGAGGAGGTCCAATTCTACAATGATTGATGCAGTTGGAATGGAGAGGTGGCAAGTTGTAAAGATCAGGAATGGAATAATGATCATATGTTTATCTGCTATGGTATGGGTATGACAATAAAGAATTGTGCCTTCTATGTCAAGCATTCTTGAGAGGATATGGTTGAGGTGGGAATAAGGAAGAGGTCCCCATATGATGGTGATGAAGAAAGTTGTAAATATCAGGAATGAGATAATGATCATTTTTTGATCTGGTATTGAATGGCAATGACAATAAAGAATTTTGCCTTCTATGTAGAGCATTGGTGGTAGGACATGGTTGAGGTGGGAATAAGGAAGAGGTCCCCATATGATGGTGATGGGTATCATAAAGACAGGTGTTGGAATGTGATTTGTGTAGTGAATTTGGAACCACAAAGTAAGTGGAGGAGGACCTTCTTCTATGTGAATTGGGATAGTGACTTGCTTTTTTTTTGAATGTCAAAATTGGAAAACCCTTGTTGGTGTTGATTTCTGGGTTGGGGGGGAAGCACATGAAAGTGGGATGGAAGGGGGTTTATATAAATGTTCAATGATCAAAAAACAAATTGAACCAAGTGGGAAATCATTTTTCATTAAATGTTTTATCCATGTCCTCTGTTTCATATTCTCTGTTACATGTGCTTTACGTGTGTTGTCTGTTGATGTGTTAACCCTTGGTGAATGTGTTTGATCCAATCAACTTGTTAAATACATGAATTGGATGTAAAAAAGTGGACAGAGAGAAAAAAAAGAAAACCAAGAAAAAAAAAAGCAGACAGAGAAAAAAAAAAGCAGACAGAGAAAAAAAAAAGCAGCTGAAAAAAAAAGCAGACAAAAAAAAAAAAAAAAAAGAGGACTGAACTGGATGCAAAAGGTGAATACACAAGAAAATTGAAAAATGAATACTAAACCAAGGACCTCAACTCCAGCTGGGGCATGTGAGGTTTTTCAATCATTTGATATTCCTAGATTGCTCCCTGGGGAATTCTAGTTAACCATCCGTCCATCTTCTAGCTACTCCCCTTCAGTACTAGTTCTCATCTTGAATCTCACCAACAAGTCACATGTAACCTGTACACTCCCTTTGTATGTATATAAACATCTACAAACACACATGACAATTCCCATGATTCAAGAAGTTCACATACCCTTACAACGTTTGATGTTCTCTGCTGGAGAGTCATGTGTTGATCCCTCAAAAACCTTTGACTATGATGAAAGATTCATACCTTGTGGATCTTAATAATTTGTTACTCAGAAATTCATGACATTCTTGTCATTTCTTTTGAGTATATATCCCAATTCAACCCAAAAAAGTGACCAATTCTTTCCAAAAAAAAAAAATAAAAAAAAACCACACAAACCTGAGGTAAAAAAAAAAATTTGGTGAAGATTGCAGAGAGAGCCACTGATGATGATGATTTTTTATTGATTTATTTATTTATCTTTGGAGAAGGTTTTTTTGAAGGGGCTCAAGCCAAAACCAACCTTCCAATGAATAATTGCCCCCCCAACCCCATTTATTTTTTTGTGAGGGTTTTAGAGGCCCCTCCACACAACTGGAACATCAAACATGCACAGAAAAGGAAGAAATCCAGGTGTTGGAAGATTGCATGAGTTTAAGGGTTTTTGCACAAGTGGATTGGATCTGAGAAAGGTGAACAAGAACTCGTGATTCTAAGAAATTTGGGGCGTGAGAAGTATTAATGAGATATTTACATTCAATTTTGTAGGATTTTTTTTTGTTATTTGTTAAGAGTTATTTGAATCTATGGGAGAACAGCTGATAGTGGTTTATATCAGTCAAAAAACTTATTTGAAAATTAAGGTAGATGGAGAGGCTAGAGAATCATCAATAGATCATATGATTAAGGTGAAACAGATTGGTGGAGGTGTGCTCAGATCTGGCTGGCCCAGAATCAAATAATGCCTTTGAAATCACTAAATCAATTCCCTCCTTTGAAGAAATTTCTGATTTTATATCATTATTATTTATTTTTTGCCTTTTTTTAAACTGAATTTTTATCTTCTCTAGTGAAGGAAGGCATGATTATGGTGGGTTTTTTTTTCAAACTAATATTCAATAAATCCATGCCTCCTGCAGCAGAAGAGGTTTCATTTTTATTTCTAGCAAGAATAATCAAGCAAGCTGTAGTTGAATCCTTCTCCATTCTCTAGTTGGATCTCTCTCCAATCTTGAATCAAAGAGTTAGTGCACAGTGACTTTGCAGTGGATCTCAGTCAAAGAATTACCTTAGCTTTCTGATAGCTTGACCTGAGCTTGATCATAGGGTAGGCCTGAGCTCCACAATGATGCTTTCTAGAAAGCATTGTCAAATTTTCTTTTTTTGCAGTCCTTTTACATGTTTCCCCACCCCAGGAAGGTATGAAAAACCCCCAAAAATCAGTGCCAATACAAGAGAGATGTGAATGTAGACCTTTAAGGATTTCTCACAGCATCCTAAGGTTTTAAGGATTGCATTGGATGGTAGAACAATCTGAATTTTGAGGACATGTTGGGAAACAAAATGCCTTTTTGGGCGGTTTGGTGGCATTTTATAGCCATAAATTGGTAACTGGTTGGGGCCTGCGTGGGCAGGCTCAGCATTTGGGCAGCGCGGCAGCTGCATGCGTGGTAGGAGGGTCATTTGGGGATTGGGAAGGAACAGGCGGACCAAACCATGGTTTCCAGGGGATATCTGTAGATGGCAAGTCAGGTGGGTACAGACAGGCATGGGGGGCTTCAAGTAGGGTGCGGTGCATGCCATGAGAAGGACAAACTGGATGGACCTAGCAGTGGGCAAGTGTTGGGGGAAGGAGGATGGGATTGGCTAAGGTTTATATTTTGTGTAGTGTTCTTCCTATAGTTGTTGGGTTGTAGTTGCACTTTTATCTAGGTTAGGGTTGAGAGGGAGGGCATGAAGCCTTGCTCTCATCTCTGGGTTGTGAGGGGAAAAAATACCAGAAGGATTTGAAGGAAGGAAGGATCTCATCTCTCTCTCTCTCTTAATTTTTTTAAGGCACACCCTACTCCTTACAGACACAAGGGACCATTAAATTTCAAATCTGAGGACAACTCTGAGGGGTATCTGCCTTAAGTTTCCACAGCAGAGGGGGGGGGGGACTAAAATAAGACCCCCCCCCCAGAGCCAGAACTCCTGTGAGGTTGGTTATTATGTGGGTAGAATATTTTGGAGGATTTGATTGTGGACATCAATTTTGTTAATTTAAAAAGTAAAAAACCAAGAGATATCAGTTGTTTTATTTTATTTTATTTTATTTTTTTTGAAAGGGATTCAAAGATGAGGTCATATTTGTAAAAAAAGAAAAGAAAATAGAAATAAATATAAAAATGCTAAATATACCTATTCAATGATTGGGATTCAAATTTATTGAAAATAAAGAAAGAAATCAAGAACAAGGGCCCTTTTTGAAAAACATGAAAACAGATTTATTTGAAGAAATTTCATGGTTTATGATCGAATTTTAATAAATTAAACCACTCATCAAATAAAATAGATAAATGTTACATATACCTATTTTATGATGAGTATTCAAATACGTTGAAGTATTCCAAGATTTGATTGATTTATTAACAGAATATTTGTGATAAAATTAACCTATAAATATAAAAAGATCAAAAATCTTCACATGCCACACACAGCGTCAAGTTCCTTTGTTTGGTATTCATTTATCAATGTTGTTGTGTATGCACCTCTTGCATCCACTTCAGTCCACTTTTTTTGGGGGCCACTGTTTTTTCAGTCATTTTTTTTCTCTGTATGCTTTTTTTCCCCTGTCTACTTTTTTTCCAGTCTGATTTTTTTAAAAAAGAAATTTGCACAAACTAATGTGTGTAAATAGATTTGAAGGTTTCATAATTTCCAACAACATCTTTTTATGTATATATTAGGTTTGTGTGATGTATGTGCCTATTTGAGTTTTGGGTTTTATTTTTGACACTGTTCAACTACCTGTTTGTATTTATATATTAGGTTTCTTTTATTACCCACATACAGGGCCAAAACATTTCACAAGAACACAAAGACTGTAACAGGGGGCATTGACAACACATGTAATGAACACTGGTTCCTCACTTTGTTCAAGCTTTTGTTTTTGGACATTGAAAATTTTGATACATTTAACAAGGACAAAACATCTAACAAGGAAAGCACATGTAACAAGGAAAACACATTTAACCAAGGAAAACACATTTAAAAAGGACTTTAACAGAGGAAAATGACAAAACATTTGATGTACACTGATTCCTCACTTGGTTTAATTTTTTTGGGAAAATTGAACATTTATATAAATGCCTCTCCATTCCACCGTGATTTGATGTACTTGCCCCTCAACCCAAAAATCAACACATTTCAGTTTTTTTTTTGACTTATAATTTTTAGAAGGATTTTCCTACATGTAACAAAATGAGTCACCTCCCAACTTCATCACATAGAACAAGGTAATCCTCCCCTTACTTTGTGGCTCCAAATTTGCTACACCAATCACATTCCAATGCCCTTCTCTATGATAACCATCACCATCATAGGGGAAAATTTTCTCCTTGGTTTTTTTGAGAGCAATTTATCAGGCTTGCTGATATCAGGCTTGCTGATAAATCTTCACAAAATATGGATCAAAGATTTTGCAACCTATAAACAGGAGACTGAAAAGCTGAAATATGGCTGGAAGGTATGAAATATCCTGCTTGTTTTATGATTAGCAAATTAAAGGTTTCCTGATGGATTTTAATTAAACACATGCAATGATCCTTCTCAATTGTCCCATAGAGAGGAAACAATCGGGAACCCAGATAGCTCCTTGAGGTGTAGTGAACTGAGAAAATTGTATGAACCTCTGCACTAGGTCTTTTTTCATCTTTGGGGTGAATTGGGTTGGTTTCCAGAATTGAAAGAAAAAATGGGAAAGAATTGGTTCAATTCCATGAATTATTATTCAAATTTTCCATCATTTCCTCAGCCTGATTATTCAAATTTGCACCAAGGTGGTTTTCTGCTCCCACCAAAGTTTTTTGACCAATAAATAAAAATTGAGAGTTACAGATTATTATATATTTGGCATCACAAAAATAATCTCAAGGTTAGACATTCCTAGGGTTTTTTGTATGTAATCAATAGTGTTTTTGATATATGTCAGGGAACAGGATTTGTTTTTCTATTTCTTATACAGCTTTCAGAGAGGCTCAGTTAGCCAAGGGTCTACTTTAGGAAAATGATCATTTGGAAACAAAAATGGAAGAAGATGAGTAATATATTAAACCTTCTGAGATAACAAAGTTTTTTTGGAATGCTTTTAATGCCTTGTAATCCAGCAGAAGCACATTGCCTATGTGATTTTTGCTTCAATTTCATGGTGAATACTTAAATTCATTCTGGAATCAAAGATCAAAGCATTCTAAAAAATGAAATGTTAGGATCTTTATTTTTTAAATTGTGGCATAAGTGCTGAAGAAAATCTTCCTGATCTTCCAAATCAATGGAAGAAAAAAGGAAAAACTCAAAATGGATCCTTGAGTAAGAACAAAATTCTTCTGTAAATGAATTAGATGTGCAAAAAATCTATCTTCTGGATCACATAAAGAAGAAAATATTTGATTGGATAATGAATAAATGTAGTTGAAAGGATACTTCAAGACCTCATGGATTCCAAACCAACTTTTTGAGGAAAGGTTATGGTCCTTGTTTGATACTTTAGGAAAATTTTCCCTGTGGTTCAAAAAGGTACAGTGGGTAGAAAAAAAATAATGAGACTGATGCCCTTATTTTTGTTCAACCCATGTTTTTTCATTTTATTTTTTCTCACATATATATAAAGCAAAAGAGGTATTTTTTGTTTTGTAGTAATTGATAATCATAATTTTTTAGTAGAATGAGTTTTAAAATAAAAAAATAAAATTAAAAATAGACCAAAAATTCAAAATAAAAAAGGGTAACTAATTGGATTAAAATTGATGATGGATAAAAAAAATAATAGGGTGTATCAGAGTTAGCAAACCCGCCATTAGAAACCCAGCATTTCTTTTGAAAAAACACATCAATTTAAATGGCAGTTTTCTGAAATACACATTACCCCTAGCTGGTGTATTTTGAAATGGCGGGTTTCATGAAGATGGCGGGTTTCAAACATCAAAACCACCATCAAGCCTGCCATTTATGCATCATCATCCATCCACCATCACATCCAAAACACCCATCCATGCCTCCCCCTCAGCAAATCCATACCAATCCCATCTCCATTGCATCACACACATCTCATCTCCATTGCTTCACATCTCCATTGATTCACATCTCCATCTTCACACAAATACCATCATAATCTAATCACCCCACATCACATCAGCATCTTTCTTAACATGTCCAATCAAACTTCCAGGCAGCAAGTTGAAAACACAAAAAAGCTGACTAAACTTTTGTTACTATTTGACTCCAATTCAGAATCCAATTGAGAATCAACTTGGTTGGCTTTGAATTCTCTATTGGAAAAGCAATACATTGTTCCAAGAAGACAAACTCTCCACAACCCTATGGATAAAAGGCAAAATCTTCATCTTGGCCCCAACTTAATCTTCCAGAAACTGTTCCAAACTCTATTTCCTTCATTCATAAAAATTTTGGAGATGATTGAAGACCACCACATCTTCCAGAACAATTCTTGGAATCCTCAGAAAAATCCAGCTATCCAACTGGCTGTTGCTCTTTTTAGATTGGGATCAAATGGAAATGAAGCAGCAATTCATCAATTAGAAAATCTATTCTCAGTTGGTTATGGGACCATTGACTCATACACAAAAAGAGTCATGATTGCTATCCTATATTTTCATTGCTCAGTCCTTTCTTGGCCAACCAAAGAAGAACCCAAGGAGATATCTCAATTAATGGAGACTGAAGGCTTTCCTGGTTGCATTGGTTTTGTCAATGGAACCACTATCCCCTTGAGTCAAAAACACAAGCTAGATGGCAACCAATATTTTGATTGGAAAAAGAGGGAATCAATTGATTTCTTTTACAAAGACTTTGATAACACCTTTGATAAAACACTGACCACATATGTTTTATCTGTTTGTATAGATACTCTGTCTCACTAAAACTTGTTTTTGATAACAACAAGAAGTTAATTTCTCTTCATGCTGGGCTTGCAGGTTCATGTCATGATTCATATGTTTTCAATTGGATGCGGATCACCCAAAAACCAGAAAACTACTTTGAGCAATACTTATAAGCTATTTTGAGGCAATTTGAAGAAATAATATATTCAATCTTCCTATTAAGAGTTTAATTTTATCAACCTTAAGGCCAACAAAGTCTTGCAAATTTTAGGTCAAATGTTTTGCAATTTGGCAAGACTTCCCTTCAAATAAAACCGTGAAATGATGAAGGAAAATCGCATCCCCTCCTTCTCCTTTCTGGAATTTGGTTTGAGGCCTACTCCCTTCAACTGCTCTCTGCATATCAATTTCACATCTGATTCTTTTTACAACTCAACTGCCATTGATAAAGGCAGCATATCTTCCTATTCCTTTTTACTGGTGGTTCCAACAAAGAAATCAAATAGACAACTTATTGAAAACACCAATGAATATCAAGTATTGGACAGCCAATTTTTTTTTCCTGACCTGGGTTTTGAAATTGATTTCAAGGAAAAAGGTATAGTCAAAATGGTTTGGGCAGCCAATAAGTACAAGCACTGTAATTTTCCTGCTGTGGAGACTGCCACTCATACAAGAATGAAAATGTCAATGGAAATCAACAAAAAAACTTGAAAAAATTGCAGGGACTTGAAAAGTGGACAATTATACTTTAGAAAAAAAAATAAAAAAAAAATCTGTTTATTGGTGGGGTTAAGAATAGTCTCAAACATTTTTGTTATCAAGAATAATGTTTTTGTTTTTCTTTTTTAATTTCTTATCAAAGTAAATATATTTACATTACAAGCCCAGAAATCAAGTTATCTGCTGTATTTCATCTACTTTTCTACTGCTACCACTAAAATCCATGGCTACCAACAACCTATCTTTTTTTTCTGTTGCCAGTTGTTCCCTCTCCTTTTCCAATGGGTCTTCCCGTTTATCCTTCTCCTTTTCCTCTTTTTGAAACTCTAGCTCAGCCTTTTTCAACTTCCACTCAGCATCCCATTTTTTTGATGAGAAAAACTCTTGGCTTTCCAATTTTGAAAATCAATAGCCAGTTGAAAATCCCACTTCTACTTTTCAAACTGAAGTTTTTCAGATTCAATTGCCAATTTCACTGTTTTTTGGAGGTGAATAGGAATGAGATTCATTTTTAAATCAAGGAGAATCCAATAGGATTGCTTGAATCTCTCTTCTCCATGATATCCTCAAAGTCTGAAAAATTTGAAGTGTTTCTCTTATTTTGAATGCTATTGGGGTTGATGTTTATGGAATTGGAGGCCTTTTGCTTTCCCTTTGCAGAGGAGGTTTTTGTGGGAACATCACTGCTCTCATTTGAAGGGGATGTGGGAGGCCCCATTGGCTTGAGGTTTTGGCCATTCAGGAATGGATGAAAGTGTTTTTTTAAAATCTAAATCAGTCAGGATCAACCAGACAGAAGAGAAAAGAATTTGGTTCTTTACTTGAGCAGATGTTGATGGCAATGGTGATACAGGAATAACATCCTCCTCAGTGGCCAAGTTGTCCAGTTCTTCCACCCCGGGAAGAGAGCAATGGAATGAAATAAGTGAGGGGTTCAAGGTTGGGTTTGATTCATAAATTAATTCCGGAGTAGATGAAATTGGAGCTGGTTTTGTTGGAATATCCTCCTCAACATTGGATTGGGGCCACTCATAGGTTTTTTCAGGATCACCATTGCTAGGCCAAGCATCCCCATACAAATCCTCAGCATCAACTGAATTGGATTTTTGGGCATCAAAATTGGCTAAAGGGGTGATGTTGGCCTTCTTTCCAAAGAATTCATCCATTGGAATATCAAAAGGAAAAAAGGAGTCCAACTTATCAACCACTGAGTTGATTCCCTTGGCTTTATTGGAGTTGGTGATACCAAAGCCGGTGGAGATTGACAATGAGTGGGCTTTTCTTTACTTGGCTCAATATTTTTTGAATTTCCCCCTCATCTGTTTGTATCAAAGATCCAGCCTACCTTTGGTTTTATTCTTCAGTTAATTGGCCATCAGGAGATAATCATTAACCCTAGAGGATGGAAGTTGGCCAACTCATGTTTCATTGTTGTATCCGAAGCAAGCATTGTAGTTGGATGGAATTTTGAGCCATTTTACAAGGATGATGTGATCAGCTCTCTTGAGCTGACTTGAGCCTTTGGAAGCTGATGGGGGAGGATTGTTGGATGTGAAGTTCCTGGGGGATGTTTTCTTTGGTAAATTTGATTTTTCAGTCAACTTTCAGGGGGAGGTTTTCTGAGGGGCCATTTAAAAAGAGTAAGAGGGATGAAGAAATGAAGCAATGAAGCAATGAAGTGATAAATGGGTGTGATGAAAGCAGGGATGACGTGATGAAGTGATGAGATGATGGATGTGATGAAAGCAATAATGTGATGAGGGTGATGAAGCTATGAGAGCGTTGAAGTAAATTGATGAAGCAAAGAGGATGGGAAGAGATGAGAGTGATGAATTGAAAAGAGGGATAAAGAAATGATAGTTAGGATGTGATGAAAGTGATAAAGTGATGAGAGTGATGAAGTGATGAGGATAGAAATGAATTGATGAGGATAGCAATGAATAAAATTTTTTTGGAGGAGGTTGGAGGTAGACTTTTTCTAAGGTTGGAGGTTGAAACCAGGGGTGATGATGTGCAATGATGGGTTGAGGCAGTGAAAAACTTTAAATAATTTCTTTTAAAAAACCCATTTATTTTTGGGTAAATTTGAAACGTCTGATGTGAAAAAGTGGGCTTTATTGATTTTTAATGGCATATTTGGGTTGAAACCCGCCATTAAAAAAATGATGGGTTTTGTTAACTCTGATACGCCCTAATTTACTGTTGAAAAAAAATGAGATTTGCACAAGACAGAAATAAGATTCCAAAGAATGAGAAAGAAAAAAAGAGAGAGATAGAATTGATTCTAACTTTGGGTAGAACCTCCATTGTAGTTGGTGACTGCCTGAATGCAATCAGGACTGATTTAATTGATTTTTTGAGAGTTTGAAAAGGAAATTCCTCCCAAGAAATTTGGAGCACCTTTTCCATGTCTGGGATTGAATTTTGTTGGTAGAGCTGCAGGAAATTGTTGTTTAAGATTTTCCATAAATTCTCAATTGGTTTGAGTTCCAGGGAATTTGCTGGCCAAATTATGTTTCTGATGTTTTTGGGATGTTGAAATTCTTCACTAATCTTTGTCTTGTGGAATGGGGCCCCATCTTCCATTAAAAAAAATTGGGTCAATCAACATTTCTGATCAATGGGCCAAGAGCGCCCTCATGCAAAATTTTGATAAAATGATTTTCTGTGAGTTGCTTTGGCAGCATCATAACAAGAGGGGAGGATCTCTTGCCAATTGAAGCAGCCCACACCATAATTGAAGACTTCCCACTCTTGAATGTGGGGGCTAAAAAGTTGGGTTTGAGCTTCCCTTGAGGGTTTTGCCTGACCATCACTTCCTGGGAGATTTTTCTAATTTCAAAGCTGGATTTGTTGGTCCAAAATATCTTAATTCAATATTCAATACTCCAGTCTTGGTTTTCAAAAGAAAATTCAAGTCTTCTTCTTATTTTATCTTCATTAATGAAAGGCTTCTTGGCAACCACCCTCAAAAAAACCCATCTGATGGGCTTTTTTTTGGATTGTCCATGTCAAGATATCCTTTGTTATCAAGCTGATGAGTTTGGAGGCCTTCAGCTTCTGTGATTGCTTCATGAAATTACCCAGCTACCAAAGTTGAAAATAAGTTAGTTTTTTAGTTCTTCTGGGTTGTTTTGAGGATCAAACAGTTCCTCTTTTCTTGAATTGATTGAGGAAATTATAAATCCTTGATCTTGTAATTCATAGTTTGATGGCCATGGAATTTTCCAATGAACCTCCTTTGTAAATAACAGCAATCCTATCCTTCACATTTTACTATAAGTTTTTTTTTGAAAAATTTAAATTTAACACCAAAAGAAATAATAAAAGTAAAAACAAAAAAATTGAGAATAATTTTGAAAAAATAAAGAGAAGAAAAAAAAATTTACCAAAGAAATCACATTGATGGATAGAGGCAGAGACTTTGAAATAATTGAATGGGGGATGGTGGCAAATCCATCAATGTGTTAAAGAGGTAGATTGTTGAAGTTATTTGAAAACCAAATTTGTGCAAAGATCCCTGGTCAATATGGAGTGGGTCTGTGTGGGCACTTTGAAAATCACTCCCACAATTCTTTTCCACCCAATTTGAATGTCCCCAAGTCCTTGATACAAGTTTGGTTAATTCTTATTTCTGAAGATATTCCCAATTTTTCACCTGATTAACAGAATTTCTTACACAATGTTGGAGATTTTCTGAATAAATTAGAAATTTTGAAAAAATGTTTATTCCTGAACACCATGTAATTCATGGCCAAAGTGAAAATCAAGCTTTGGATAGATTAATAAAGGATTTTTTTCCAAAATTTCACCATTGATATCTTGAAAGCGGTTATCTAAAGGAAAATTTTATTTTAATACTATGAAGAAATATGAAATCCATGACTCTGTTAGAGATGATACTCAAAATATATACAAAAAATGGTTTCTCAAAACATTATTTCTTCCCACATTTTCACCTCATAGCTTGAAGCTGAAATTTGGTTTGCCTAATATGATTATGAGGAATGTAGAATTTAAAATTAGGCTTTCAAATCTAAATTGCTTGATTATCTTCAGATTGGGAAAAAATTTTATATTTTCCAAGATTTCAACTGGTGTTTCAATACAAAGGGTGGTTTGCATTCCCCACATACCCTTGGTTACTGTCCCTGATTCAAATTGTCTCACTTTCAAGATTATTTTCAAACAGTTTAAAGTTAATTTGGCTTTCTCATCTATAAATACAAAAATATTGAAAAACCTCATACTCCCCACCTTTTTTCACAGTCCTTGGGTTAGTATTCATTTATCAAGGTTTTTGTGTATGCACCTCTTGCATCCAGTTCAATCTTTGTTTTCTTTGTTTTCTTTTTTTTTCAGCTGCTTGTTTTTTTCTCTTTCTTCTTTTTTTTAAGTCAATTATTTTTCTATTTATGCTTTTTATTCACTGCCTGCTTTTTTTCCCAGCTTGATTTTTTCAAAAAAAATTCACACATAAACTAATGTGTGTAGATAGTTTGTAAGATTCAATACTTTTCAACTACCTTTTTTATGTATTTAGGTTGGTAAGGTTCAATAATTTGCAACTAACTGTTTGTATGTATTTAGGCTTGTATGATTTATGTAAATATTCAAGGTTTGTGTTCATTCCTTTTTGATACTTTGCATCTACCTCTTTGTATGTATTTGGGTATGTGTGATGTATGTACATATGTAAGTTTTGTGTTCATTCCTTTTTAATACTTTTCAACTGCCTCTTTGTATGTATACATTAGGCTTCTTTTGTACTATCACACACAAGGGCCAATGCATGTAACAGGGCTAACAAATGTAACAAGTAAACAAGGAATGTAAAAGAGGGCATTGACAAGAAATGTAATGAGAACTAATTCCTAATTTGGTTCAAGATTTTCTTTTTTAAAATTGAAAATTCAAGCACACATAGCAAGGATAACACATGTTGTAACAAGTAAAACACATGCAACCAAGGACATCACATGTCACCAAGGAAAACAAATGTAACAAGGACTGTAACAGAGAAAATTGACAACACATGTAGTAAACACTAATTCCTCACTTGGTTCAAGCTTTTTTTTTCTATGAACATTGAAAATTTAAACACATGTAACAACAACACATGTCACCAAGGATAACACATGAAACCTAGAGAACCACATGTAACAAGGACTGTAACAGAGTAAATTGAAAACACATTGAATGAACACCAATTCCTCACTTGGTTCAACCTTTTTGTGGAACATTGAAAATTTATATAAACCCCCTTACATCCCACTCTGATTTGATTTACTTCCCCCCCAACCCATAAATTAACACACTTCATTTTTTTTCACTTATAAATTTCATAAGGCTTTGTCACTTCCCAGAATCATCACATAGAAGAAAGTCCTCCTCCCCTTGATTTTTGATTCCAAATTTTCTATAGTATTTTTAAAATAAACGCCACAATGGAACTACCATTTCAATGAGGAGGAATCAAGCAAATTTCCGCATTGGTAATTCCTGGGTTTTCCCTTAAAATCCTTACCTTTTACAAAAGTACCAATGCCCTGCATGAATTTACAAGATTTGATAAAACAATGGAGGTTAAAAGAATCAACACAAACTGGATCTTTGCTGAAGAATAGAATCCTTCTATAAATGAATGAGATTTGAAAAAAAATCCTGTTTTTAAAAGTCAGCAGAAGGACACATTTGACCTCATGGTCCATGCATGCCATTACTCTCAACCCTCTTCATTCTTTATTCATGGCCTGGTGGGTGAGGAAAAATATTTTTGTAAAAATGATTGCTTGCTTCTATCAGATAAAGAGGTAGAATACTTTGTGCTTGAAATGGAATAGCAGCCATGAATCCACCAAATGGAATAACAACTCATCTCACCTTTGGAATTCCCTTGGAAGTCAAAGCTATGTTTCAAAAATATCAAAGCATTCCAAAACTGATTAATATCTCAAAAGAGATTGTTTTATAATCTTTCATGAAGAAAATATGACTCATATGCATGCTCTTCAGTGGCTGTAAAGACTACTTCAAGATCTGATGGATTCTAAAATACCTTTTGGGGGGAAATGAATGGTTCTTGGTGGGGAATTTAGGATTTTTCTTTTTGGTTTTTCAAAATTTGACACATCCTCAAATAGGTGATGCAACTTTGGTAAATTCTGCATGCTGGTGATATTTCCAAATTTTTCACCTTGCTTCATATTTTTGTGTGGAAGTTCATGCCCATTTTAGAAATTCTTTAATTTCTTTTGGGGATTGTCTCATTTTTATACAAGTTTCAAATGGAATACTTCTCCCCCAGCAGACAGTTTTTCATGAAAATAAGGAAAAAAATTCTTTAGAAAGATTAATCAATATTGTCTTCCAAAAATTAGAAAAACACTACCTTGGTACCAGTTACCTAATTTATTGTGTAATTCTATGTCTCAAAAATACCTCAGTATACAATAATCGCTCAAATCTGAAAGTGGTTACCCCTATTATCATTTTGAGGAATGCGGATTGTAAAGTTGGTCTTTCAAATTGAACTTGATTGATTGTGCTCAGATTGGGAACAGAGGTTATCTTTGGCAAGATAGCTACAGGTGATGGATTCCTTAGGAAGAGTGATGGCCATTCCATGTGTAAACTTGATTTCTGAACCAGATGATTATTTTCAGCCTTTAAAAATGATTTGAAAAGTTACCATTAAATTTGGAATTCTCATTGAAAATTAAAAAATCACAAGGTTATACAATTTCAATTTTTTTCATTATAATAAAGATCCAGTGTCAACGCATGGGTAGTTATAGTTTGAATTTTTGAAGGTTTAGATCCAGGAATTTTAAAAAGAAAATTTTTTATCATGTGGTTTCAAATGCCATTCATTGCTGAAATTAAATACTGAAATTTACATGATATATGATTTTTTTCAATTGCTTATCTGTTGAAATACTTGATAAATTGTTCATCTTGTTATCTTTTCATTCCATTCTGCAGATCTACCACTTGATCAACATCATTTAAACAATTAAAACCCCAATAAGTCCCCAAATTTGGGGGCAATACTGTAGTTAAGAATAAAAAAGTCTCAAGGTCAGAAATTTTAAAATTTGGTTCTTTATCGGCACAATTTGGTGTTCAGTCAATATGGTCAGTTATATGTAGCATTGTCAAAGATCACATCTCAGATCCAGCCACTCAACAAGGGTAGTGGTCACACATAGCACTGATGGCCAAATTTTGTTTGAAGCTGATAAAATTGTGTATGCAAACTGAGGTTTTAAATGCTATAAAACTGAGAAACTGATACATTTGGTATGCATAATTTTTTTGTTTTTCAAATCATCACACATTCCATTCCCTATTCAAATTATTAAATTCAAATAAGTCCCCAAATTGGGGGCAATAATCTAGCATATATATATATACTGAATAAAAATAGTATTTATTATGGAATGAAAATATCTGTTTACCAAAAGATAAATATAAAAATATAAAAACATATCAAAATGACACCTACAAATTTTTAATGAGAGAGGAATTATAAAATAAGCATAAATTTCAAAAAGGAAATCCATGAAGTGTTTTAAAAATCAAAGCAATATCAAAAGATTGATTTATTTGAACAAAAATTGAAATTTATAATGGGATTTAAATGCTATTGTTTCAAAAAAATTTTTTGAGCATGTTCCAATGAGATGTGATCATTTTTTGGACTGGTATCCAGTATTTTCAACATGTTACTCTAATATTCTTTCAAATTTAATTCAATTAAGTATCAAGCCTACTTCCCAATCATCATAATATTTGATTTTTATAATTTCTGTAGGGGGATGATTTTTTTCCCAAATATAAGGCCTGAGTGGACTCTAGTAGATATACATGAAATGCTGGATGGATAGTTTTCTCATTCAAATTACAAGATAGTTTTCAAGTTTTTCTTTTATATAACTGATTAAATTTTGAAATTTCTGTGACTATTTTCAGTATATTCTTTTTAGTTCAATTTTTTCAGATTTTTAAAGGATTGATCCATAAACTATCTCTGAACTCAAAATTAGATGCAATTTTCCAATGTGTATCAGCCTGTTATATATATATATATATATATATTAGTGGTTTCTAGTTTATGTCGAAGGGATTTGATATTTGAAATATGATTGTGCACTGGTTTAAAATAAAATAAATGAATAAAATTTAAATTTGAATTCCTTACATAAATGGTTTTACAGGGGGAATGATCCTTTGAGAAAAAATTGGGATTTAATTTATGTAAATTTGGCTTATGGGAGCCACTTGTTCAACTTTTCTTGTTAATAGTTGGCATAAATTCAAATATATCTTTCTATAATTTAATTGGGTTTTTATTTATTTATTTGTTTTATTTTAGTTTTTCTTTTTCATTTTTTTTCAAATCCTTCTCTAGGTTTCAGCTTTTTTGAAAATTTCAATTAATCTGAAAAGTTTTACATGAAAAATTAAAGAAGCCTCATAAATAATTCTCCCAACTTGCTGAGAAATTTATTCAGTACATTGTGAAATCAAAAGACATATTCTACAAGTAACATATCCAAATCCTCAAAAGTGTCTGTCATTTTGATTCTAAAAAACAATTTTGTATCAAAAGAGAAATCTGCTATGATTCCATAGAATCATATCAATCAGAATAAGATTATTGATAAATAAAATAAACATAAAACAAATTGAAAAAATTATTCAGGATTTTAAGTTACTGAATCAGTCCATAATTCCAATGACTTGTTGACTTGTTCCTTATGGAATCATTGAATAAGCTAAAACTATATTTCAATAACTTCAAAACACAAGGAAAAGAGAGTTATTTTTTAATAACTGGTTGGTTCAAACTTTCCATGATTACCAGCTAACAGAAAGTCATGCCTAGAAAAAAAATATCTAACTTGATTCAAGGTTCATTAAGAAATACTATTCTTTTCTTGTATCAAAGAATACTTTCTTCATCAAAGAAGTATTACTTTAAAAATCATTTTCTCTATTTTGAAATTCCAATTCAGTAATTATTTTTAATAGAGCAAACTGAATTTTGTGGGACTGCTTTCAAATTTTTCATTGAATTTTATATAATAAGGCATATCAGAGTTAAGCAACCCCGCCATTCTTTAATAACAGGTTTCAAACCAAATCTGCCATTTCAAACCCGCCATTAAAAATCAAAAAAACCAACTTATTTTGCATCAGCCATGTCCAAGTTACGTGGAAATAAGTGGGTTTTTTCAAATAAAGTATTTAAAGGCTTCCACCACCTGTCCATGTCATCCACCCCTGGCTTCCCACCTCCTTCTTAATCCAACCTCATTGGAAAAAAATTTGATTCATCGCTCTTCATCTCTTCATCACTCTTCATCTCTTCATTGCTCTTCATCTCTTCATAACTCTTCATCTCTTCATCACTCTTCATCTATTCATCACTCTTCATCTCTTCATCAATATCCTCATCACTTCATCACTCTCATCACTTTATCTCTTTCATCAAATCCAGCTCACTCTCATCAAATTTTATATAATAAGCCATTTTAGAGTTAAGAAAACCCGCCATTCTTTAATAACAGGTTTCAAACCAAATCCTCCATTTCAAACCCGCCATTAAAAATCAAAAAAACCAACTTATTTCACATCAGCCATGTCCAAGTTATGTGGAAATAAGTGGGTTTTTTCAAATAAAGTATTTAAAGGCTTCCACCACCTGTCCATGTCATCCACCCCTGGCTTCCCACCTCCTTCTTAATCCAACCTCATCGGAAAAAAAAATTGATTCACCGCTCTTCATCTCTTCATCACTCTTCATCTCTTCATCACTCTTCATCTCTTCATCACTCTTCATCTCTTCATCAATATCCTCATCACTTCATCACTCTCATCACTTTATCTCTTTCATCAAATCCAGCTAAATATCATCAGATCACTATCCCAATCAGTTCATCACTCTCATCTTTTTATTGCTTTCATCACATTCAGATAACTCTCATTGGATCACTATCCTTATCACTTCATTGCTCTCATCTGTTTATCAGTTTCATCAAGTCGTAACTCTCATTGCTTTATCCCTATTTTCACTTCATCACTCTCATCTCTTCCTATTCTCTTTGCTTCATCACTTCATCACTCTCACCACTTAAACACACTCATAGCCCTTCATCCCTTCATCCCTCTTACTATTTTTAAATGGCCCCTCAGCAATTCTCACCCCGCAAGCCCACTAAACAATCCAATGAACCAAAGCAAACATCCCTCAGGAACTCAAAATCCAACAATCCTCCCCCATCAGCTTCCAAAGGCTCAAGTCAGCTGAAGAGAGCTGATCACATCATCCTGGTAAACTGGATCAAAATTCTGTCCAACTACAATGCTTGCTTTGGATCCAACAATGAAACATGGGTTGGCCAACCTCCATCCTCTAAGGTCAATGGTTATCTCCTGATGGTCAATAAACTCAAGAATAAAACAAAATGTAGGCTGGATCTGTCATCCAAACAGATGAGGGAGCAATTCAAGAATTATTGAGCCAAGTAAAAAACAGCCCACTCCATGTCAATCTCCACCGGCTTTGGTATCACCAACTCTGACAAAGCCAAGGAAATCAACTTGATGGTTGATAAGTTGGACTCCATTTGTCCTTTTTATATTCAGATGGATGAAATCTTTGGAAAGAAGGCCAACATCACCCCCCTAGCTGCTTTTGATGCCCAAAAATTCAATTCAGTTGACGCAGATGACTTGGCTGGGAATGCTCAGCCTAGCAATGGTGATCCTGAAGAAAACTATGAGTGGCCCCCATCCAATGCCAAGGAGGATATTCAAACACAATCAGCTCCAATCACATCTACTTCCGTGTTGATTGAGGATTCAAACCCATCCTTGGACCCCTCCGCTCCTTCTTTGGATTGCTCCCTTCCTGTTGTGGAAGAACTGGAGAACTTGGCCAATGAGGAGGATGTCATTCCCGTATCACCATTGCCATCAACATCTTCTCAAGTAAGGAACCAAGTTTTTTTCTCTTCTGTCCAGTTAATCCTGACTGATTGAGATTTGAAATAAACAGGCTCATCCATTCCTGGATGGCTGAAAATTCAAGCCATTGGGGCCTCTGACATCCCCTTCAAATGAGAGCAATGAGGTTCCTACACAAACCTCCTCTGCAAAGGGAAAGAAAAAGGCCACCAATTCCATCAACATCAACCCCAATAGCATTCAAAAGAGGAGAAAGACTTCAAATTTTTCGGGCTTTGAGGAGGTCATGGAGAAGCAAGATTCAAGTAAGCCCATTGGATTATCCTTGCTTTCAACATGAAGCTCATTCCTATTCCCCCCTGAAAAACAGTGAAATTCCAAATTGAATCTGAAAAACTTCAGTTTGAAAACTAGAAGTGGGATTATCAACTTGCTATTGATTTTGAAAAGCAGAAAGCCAAGATTTTGTCTCATCAGAAAAAATGGGATTCTGAGTGGAAGTTGAAACAGGCTCAGATAGAATTTCAAAAAGAGGAAAAGGAGAAAGATTGAAAGCAAGCATACTGCAAATGGAGAGGGAACAACTGCGAACATAAAAAAAACGATAAGTGGTCAATGGCTTCAGCATACATTGGTAGCAGCAGAAAAGTAGATTAATTAAAGCAGATTATTCAAATTCTGGGCTTTTAAATATATTTGCTTTGATGAAAAACTTAAAAAGAAAAAAAAATCTTTTTTGATTACAATGATTCTTAAGAATATTTTTAACCCCACCAATAAAAATATATTTTGTCTTCTTATTTATATCTTTTTCCTGGAGTATATCTTCCCACTCCCCAAGTCCCTGAAAGTGTTTCTAGTTGCTTTTTTGATTTGCATTGACATTGAAATTCTTGTATGAGTTGCAGTTTTGACAGCAGGAAAAGTACAGTGCTTGTAATTATTGGCTGCCCAAACCATTTTGATCACACCTTTTTGCTTGAAGTCAATTCCAAAGCCCAGGTCAGGAAAAACAAATTGGCCACAGATACTTGATATTCATCTGTGTTTTCAATAAGTCATCCATTTTATTTCCTGGTTGGAAAAGCAAGTAAAAAGGAATACTCAGAGATGTCACCTTTTTAAATGTGAGGTGAGTTGTAAAAAGAGTTGGATGTGAAGGTGACATGTGCAGAGCAGTCAAAGGGAGTAGCCCAAGATCCAAATTTTAGTGATGAGAAGGAGGGCATGCCATTGTCCTTCATTATTTCACGGTTTGATTCAAAGGGAAGCCTGGCCAAAGGGCAAAACATTTGTCCTAAAATTTGAGAGCCTTTGTCTGCCTTAAGATTGAGAAAATCATACTCTTGAGGGGTAGATTGAATAGATGATCTCTTCAAATAGCATTCAAATAACTCAAAGGTGTCCATTGCTTTTTGGAATCCAATTGCCCACATTTTTCCACCCCATGCTTTTGAAGGACCAAATGGGTTGACAAATTTGTTTGAACTGTGAATGAAAGTGGTGACAAAGTTAATGTCCTTCTTATCTTGATCTGAGAGTTCATCAAAAGGCACAAATTTGATTATTGCAACCAGGGATTGGTGATCAGATTGATCAATTACAATTACTTTTCCACAGTGGAAGAAATGGAAGGATTTGATTGTTTTTTTGGCTTTTTCAAACTCTTCCTGGGTGGGTTTTTGACTATTCTTTTTCTTTTTGGAAACAATGTAAGCGTACAGATCCAAAGGACCGGGTTTTTGACCATACCAGACAACCTTTTCATTAATACCATCCTGAGCAACTTCCAAAGACATTTCTGAATCCCAAGATTGAAGCCTCTTTTGGAGAGCAGCCCTACTCTTCCCACCTCTCTGTATGTTTTTAAAGCCATCTCCTTCCATCTTGTTCCCTCCCAATCATATACTTAGATTGGGGTGAGGAACAAGATGGGATTTGATTTTTTGTGTAACATTTTGAGGGGGGTGGGAGAAGAATTGGACATTCACCAATAGCAGTTGAGGGATTGAAAAAAAAAAGCAAAAAAAAACAGTCAGTCAAATGGGCATCATTGGTGAAACAAGATTGGGTCAAAAAAATGAAACCAAACCTGGAATTGATCCCAAAACCACCTGAAACGTGATCACCAAAAAAAAAAAAATTAACTGGGCATGGGCATGAAGTAATTGGGCCGGGCTTATTACCAAAAAAATAAAAATAAAAAAAAATAAAAAAAATCAGCACCCAAAAAAAAAAAAAATAAAAATAAAAATAAAAACTTACCGGGGTGTGAGGGAATTTGGCCAGGCATTCGGTTTTGGTTTGGGTTGGGCCTGGCAGCCAGGGAGGGGGGTAGTTTGGTTGGCCGGGAAGGCAGGCGGCACAAGGGGGGGGGGCAGGTCAAGGGGGGGGGGCGGCTGTTGTTGGTCAAGGGGTGGTCAAGGGGGGGCGGGGCCAAAGCAGAGGGGGGGGCTGGCCGTTGTTGGTCAAGGGGTGGGGCCAAAGCGGAGGGGGGGACCAGCTGTTGTTGGTCAAGGGGGGGGGGCGGGTCCAATTGAGGGATTGGGGGGGTGCTGGTGTTGTTCAAAGCCACTGGGAGGGTGCTGGTGTTGTTCAAAGCCACTGGGGGGGTGCTGGTGTCTGGGCGCGGTTCTGGCGTTGATTGAGCCCGGTATTGCTGCTCCAGAGTTGATTGAGCAATGCCAGGCAGTTCCGGCGTCAATGAAGGGAAGGGGGATGGTGGCGGTGTGGGCAAGCAAGCTGAGGGAAGGAGGGGTGGCAGCCTGGGCAAGCAAGGGCTTGGGGGGGCCAAGATTGAGCAAGGGCAAGGTAGGAGTAGGGTGACCAATTGAGGGATTGGGGGGGGTGCCGGCTTTGTTTGATGCCACTGGGGGGGTGCTGGTGTCTGGGTGCGTTTACGGCATTGATTGGGCCCGGTATTGCTGCTCTGGTGTCAATTGAGAAATTCCAGGAAGTTCCAGTGTCAATCAAGGGAAGGGGGATGGTGGTGGCATGGGCGAGCAAGCTAAGGGAAGGAGGGGTGGTGGCGTGGGCAAGCAAGGGCTCGGGGGGACAAGAATGAGCAAGGGCAAGAGAGGAGTAGGGTGACCAATTGAAGGATTGGGGGTTTCCAGCGTTGTTTGATGCCACTGGGGGGGTGCTGGTGTCTGGGTGCGGTTACGGCATTGATTGGGCCTGGTATTGCTGCTCTGGTGTCGATTGAGCAATGCCAGGAAGTTCTGGCGTCAATCAAGGGAAGGGGGATGGTGGCGGTGTGGGTGAGCAAGCTAAGGGAAGGAGGGGTGGCAGCATGGGCAAGCAAGCTATTGAGGGGGGAGCAAGGGCTGGAGGGGCAAGATTGAGCAAGGGCAAGGGAGGAGTAGGGTGAAAAATTGAGGGATTGGGGGGGGGGGGGGGGGTTCCGGCCTTGTTTGATGCCACTGGGGGGGTGTTGGTGTCTGGGTGCGCTTACGGCGTTGATTGGGCCCGGTATTGCTGCTCCAGCGTTGATTGAGCAATGCAAGGCAGTTCCCGCATCAATTGAGGGAAGGGGATGGTGGCGGCGTGGGCAAGCAAGCTAAGGAAAGGAGGGGTGGCAGTGTGGGCAAGCAAGCTACAGAGGGGGAGCAAGGGCTGGGGGGGGGCAAGATTGAGCAAGGGCAAGGGAGGAGTAGGGTGAGGAGGAGGATGGAGGGGGGCAGCACTTACTTGAAAGGGGTTGGGTGACCAGGAGCTGGGTGGGGGGGGGGAAGGAGGGGGGGGGGATGAGGGTCAGCCAAGAGAAAACCAAGAGGGGTGAGTAAAAGAGGGCAGGGGGGCTCACCTGACAGGATGGGGGATGGGGAGTTGGGTGGTGAGTGTATTGGTGAGGTTGGTGGTGGATGGGTGAGGGAGTGAATGTGGTGGTGGTGAGGAGGAAGGATGGGACCAGTGAGTGAGTTGGCTGAGATGGGTGAGGTGGAGGTGGTGGGTGAGGAGGAGAGTGGACCAGTGGTTTTTGGTTCTGATTTGTGAAAAAAAAACCAACTCAGCCTATCTTGGGTGAAAAACCAAAACCATTTGTCTAAGTCCACCCCACCAAATGAGAAAAAAAAAAACAAGTGAGTCAGCCAATGAATCTTGGGTGAAAAACCAAAACCAAAAAAAAATGGTGAAGGGATTTTTTTACCTAATTCATAATCAAACATTAATCATCAAAGCAAGCAAGGGTAAGAGGAAGAATCTGTTCTCTCATAGAAGAAGATGTGGGACAAGATGGGACAGCAATGACTTGAGGCGGATCTGGAATATCATCTTCAAATATTTTGTCCCATTAATCTTTGATGTTGGCAAAAAGATTATGAAGGATGACACAAGTGATAATCCAGTTGATGAGGAAATTCATGTCTTTGGAATTTTGAAGCTGGTTTTTTATTTCCCTTCAGATGGCCCATCTTCCTTTCAGGACTCCTATGGAATGCTCAATCCAAACTTGCTATTGGGAAAGATGATAGTTGAAATCGGTTTTTCCTTGATTGTTGGAAAAAACATTCTGGTATGCTGGAGCCACATATTTCCCACTTGCATAAGCTGAATTGGCCAGAAGGTATTGATTGTGGTCAAATTAGTTCTCTGGTTGTTGGGAAATCCGCATCCAATTGAACACACATGAATCATGACAAGAACCTGGAAGGCCAGCATGGAGAGATATGAACTTCTTGTTGTTATTGCAAAAAATTTGTAGTTCCACAGAGTATGTAAAAAAACAGACAAAACATATTTGGTCAGTGTGTGATCAAAGGTGTTATCAAAGAAATTGGAAAAGATATGAATCAATTGCCTTTTTTCCAATCAAAATAGTGGTTACCATCTAGCTTGGGTTTTTGAATCAAGGGCATGGTGGTTCCATTGACAAAACCAATGCAACCAGGAAATCCTTTGGTTTCCATTACTTGAGATATCTCCTTGCATTCTTATTTTGTTGGCCAAGAAAGGACTGAGCAACCAAAAGGTAGGATAGCAACCATGAATCTTTTGGTGTATGAGTCAATGGTTCCATATCTGACTGAGAATATATTTTCTAATCAATGAATTGCTGCTCCATTTCCATCTGATCCCAATCTACAAAGAGAAACAGCAAGTTGTATAGCTGGATTGTGTTGAGGATTCCGTGAATTTTTCTGGAAGATGTGGTAGTCTTCAATCATCTCCAAAAGTTTTATGAATGAAGGCAATAGAGTTCAAAAAAGTTGCTGGAAGCTTAAGTTGGGTAGCAGATGAAGCTTTTGCCTTTCATACATGGGGTTGTGAATAGTTTGTCTTCTTGGAACCATGTATTGCTTTTGTAATAGGGCATTTAAAGCCAACCAAGTTGATTCCAAATTGAAGTCTGAATTGGAGTCTGAATGGGAGTCAAATACTAACAAAAGTTCAGTCAAATTTTTTGCATTTTCAACTTGCTGCCAAGAAGTTTGGGAGAAATGTTGAGAAAGATGGTGATTTGATGTGGGTTGATGAGATGATGATGGAGATGTGAAGCAATAGAGATGTGAAGCAATAGAGATGTGAAGCAATGAAGATGTGAAGAGATAGAGATGTGAAGTGATGGAGATGTGAAGCAATGGAGATGAGATTTGTGTGATGTGATGGAGATGGGACTGTTATGGATTTGTGATGTGGATGGGTGTCTCAGATGTGATGGGTGGTGGATGGAAAATGATGCATAAATGGCAGGTTTAATGGCGGGTTTGATGTTTGAAATCTGCCATTTTAAAATACACCAGTTAGGGAATATGTGTATTTCAGAAACCCGCCATTCAAAATGGAGGGTTTCTCATGGCAGGTTTCAAACCAAATTGGCCATTTTAAACCTGCCATTAAAATTCAAAAAAACCAACTGATTTCACATCAGACTTGTCAGAGTTACCTGAAAATAAGTGGGTTTGTTCAAATAAAGTATATAAAGGCTTCCACCGCCTGTCCACTTCATACACAGCTGGTTTTCCACCTCCAACCTCCAAAAAATTCTACCTCCAACCTCATCTGAAAAAAAAATTGATTCATTTCTCTTCATCTCTTCATCACTATCCTCATTGCTTCATAACTCTCATCACTTTATTTCTTGCATTACATCCAGCTAAATCTTATTGAATCACTATCCTCATCACTTCATCACTCTCATCCATTTATTGCTTTCATAACATCCAGCTAACTCTCATCCCATCACTATCCTCATCACTTCACCACTCTCATCACTTTATCACTTTAATCACATCCTAACTCTCATTGCTTTATCCCTCTTGTCAATTCATCACCCTCATCTATTCCTATCCTCTTTGCTTCATCACTCTAATCCTCTCATCACTCCATCACTCAAACCACTTAAACACTCTTATAGCCCTTCATCCCTTCATCCCTCTTAATCATTTTCAATGGCCCCTCAGCAATCCTCCCCCCACAATTCCACTAAAAAATGCAATGGAAAAAAGCAAACACCCCCCAGGAACTCAAAATCTAACAATCCTCCCCCATAAGCTTCCAAAGTCTGAAGTCAGTTCAAGAGAGCTAATCACATCATCCTGTTAAACTGGTTGAAAATTCTGTCCAACTACAATTCTTGCTTTGGACCCAACAATGAAACACAAGTTGGCTGACCTCCATCCTATAAGATCAATGGTTATCTCCTGATGGCCAATGAAATTAAGAATAAAACAAAATGTAGGCTGGATCTTTCATCCAAAAAGATGAGGGAGAAATTCAAGGATTATCAAGTCAAGTACCAAAAAGCCCACTCCATATCAATCTCCACCAGCTTTGGTATCACCCACTCCAAAAAAGCCAAGGGAATCAACTTGGTGGTTGATAAGCTGGACTCCATTTGTCCTTTTTATATTCAAATTGATGAAATCTTAGGAAAGAAGGCCAACATCACCCCTCTAGCTGCTTTTGACACCCAAAAATCTGATTCAGTTAAGGCTGAGGACTTGGCTGGGGATGCTCAGCCTAGCAATGAGGACCTTGATGAAAAATTTGCCTTTGAGTGTCCCCCATCCAATGCCAAAGAGGATATTCAAACACAATCAGCTCCAATAATGTCTACTTCTGCATTTATTTAAGAGTCAAACCCAACCTTGGACCCCTCACTTATTTCTTTTGATTTCTCTCTTCCTGATTTTGGAAGAACTGGAGAACTTGGCCCATGAGGAGGATGTCATTCCCATATCACCATTGCCATCAACATCTGATCAAGTAAGGAACCCAGTTCTTTTCTCTTGTTTCTGAATAATCTTGGCTGATTTAGATTGTAAAAAAAAAGGCTCATCTATTCCTGAATGGCCAAAAACTCATGCCAATGGGGCCTCCCACATCCCCTTCAAAAGAGAGAAATGATGTTCCCACACAAACCTCCTCTTCACAGGGAAAGTGAAAGGCCTCCAATTCCATCAACATCAACCCCAATAGCATTTAAAATAGGAGAAACACTTTGAATTTTCCAGGCTTTGAGGAGATCATGGAGAAACAAGATTCAATTAATTTCATTGAATCCTACTTTCTTTCAAAATCAAGCTCATTCCTATTCCGCTCTGAAGAACAGTGAAATTGCAAATTGATTCTTAAAAACTCAAGTTTGAAAAGGAGAAGTTGGATTGTCAACTGGCTATCAATTTTCAAAAGCAGAAAGCCAAGAGTTTGGGTCATCAACAAAAATGGGATGATGAGTGGAAGGGTGAAAAGGCTGAGCTAGAATTTCAAAAATAGGAAAATGAGAAGGATTTAAAGCAAGCATAACGGGAAATGGAGAAGAAAAAACTGTCAACAGAAATAAGGATAAGTGGTCAATGGCTGCAGCATACCTTGGTAGCATCAGAACAGTAGATGAATTAAAGCAAATTACCCAAATGCTGGGCTTGTAAATGTATTTGCTTTGATGAAAAACTTAAAAAGAAAAAAAATCTTTTTTGATTACAATGATTCTTAAGACTATTTTTAACCCCACCAATAAAAAAATATTTTTCATTTTTATTTATATTTTGTTTCCTAGATTATATCTTCCCACTCCCCAAGTCCCTGAAAGTGTTTTGAGTGGTTTTGTTGATTTGACTTGACATTGCCATTCTTGTATGAGTGGCACTCTCCACAGCAGTAAAAGTACAGTGCTTTTACTTACTGGCTGCTCAAACCATTTTTACTATACCTTTTTGCTTGAAATCAATTCAAAATCCCAGGTCAGGAAAAACAACTTGGCCGTCTGATACTTGATATTCATCCATAGTTTCAATAAGTTGTCCATTAGATTTCTTGGTTGGAACTGCAAGTAAAAAGGAATACTCAGAGATTTCACCTTTGTCAATGTGAGGTTAGTTGTAAAAAGAGTTGGATGTGAAAGTGACATGCGGATAGCAGTAAAATGGAGTAGGCCAAGAACCAAATTCCCATGATGAGAAGGAGGGGATGCAGTTGTCCTTCATTATTTGATGGTTTGATTCAAAGGGAAGTCTGTCCAAATTGCAAAACATTTTCCCTAAAATTCAAGAGACTTTGTCTGCCTTAAGAGTGAGAAAAGCATACTCTTGAGGGGAATATTGAATAAATGATTTCTTCAAATAGAATCCAAATAACTCAAAGGGTTTCATCAATTTTTGCCATCCAATTGCCTATGTTTTTCCACCCCAGATCTTGAGGGACCAATAGTATTGGAAATTTTTTTTGAGTGGTGAAGGAAAGTCACCACAAAGTTGAGGTCCTTCTTGTCTTGGTCAAAAAGTTTATCCAATGGGAAAAATTCAATTATTGCAACAGGACCCTTGTGATCAGAATTATTGAGAAAAATTACTTTTCCATGGCTGAAGAAATGAAATTGCTTGATTGTCTGCTTGGCATGTTCAAACTCAGCAGGTGAGGGCTTTTGATTGTTCTTTTTGTTTTCACCAGTGATGGAAGGATACAGATCCAAAGGTCATAGTTTCTGTCCAGACCATACAACCTTCTTGTTGATGCCCCCCTCTTCAAGTCCCAAAGAGATTTTTAATTCCCTCATTTGATCCCTCTTTTGCTTCAAAGTCCTCTGCTTGCCACCTCTCTTTATGTTTGTCACCTCATCTCCTTCCATCTTATTCCCTCCCAGGCAAATGCTCCACTTGGGGTGAGGATCAAGAAGGGATTCAATTTAGAGTATAAAATTTTGATTGCAGTGGGAGAAACAATGGAATTGAAGAAAAAGCTGTCAAAAAAGGATAACCAAAAAAAAATGTCAGTCACATGATCACAAAAAAAAATTACTGGGTGTGAACAAATCAGGCCAGGCTTATTACCAAAAAATAAAAAAATCAGTCACATCATCACAAAAAAAAATAATTACCTGGGTGTGAACAAATTGGGCTGGGCTTTGGGCCAGGCTATGGGGCTTGGTAGTGAAGGAGGGAGGGTGGCTTGGTTGGCTGGGCAGGAAGGCGTTGGGGGGGCAGCAACCAAGAGGGACGGTGGGAGCCAGCAGCAACTGGGGGGGCGGGTCAAAGGGGGGGGGGAAGAGCAGCAAGCCGGCAGCGGGGGCTGGAAAGCTGGCGCGGGGGCGGAAAGAGAAAAAAAAGTGGGGGTCAGGGCTGGAGAAAAGGGGGTGGGGCTTGAAATTGAGGGGGGGGGGGGGCTGGTCCAATCAAAGAGGGGGCAGTGATCAAAGGGGGGGGAAAGGGAGCAAGCAAAGGGGGGGGGATGAGGGAGCAGAGGGGCTGGGAAAGCAAGGGATTAGGGGGGGTGGTATGGTGAGGGAGTGAGCAAGAGGGAGAGGAGGTCAGCAAGGATGGAGGGAAGAGGAGGATGAGGAGGAGGGGGGGAACTTACCTGAGGAAAGAAGAAGTAAGGAGGTGGGGGGCGTAAGGTGGATGGATAAAAGGATCAGTATCATTTGATTTGGATGGATGAGGAGGAGGATGAGGAGGAGGGGGGGAGCTTAACAGGGGTGCCAACCAAAGGAGGAGGGGAGGTGGTGGGTGAGGATGAGGGTTGAGGTGGAGGTGGTGTGAGGTGGAGGTGGTTGGCAAGGAGGAGGAAGGAGTGGACCAAACAGTGGTTTGGTGGGTTGAGGTGGGTTTTTTGGAATTTTTGAATCTGTTTTGTCTATGTCCACCCCACTAAAAGAGAGAAAAAAAAGAAAAAACCCAACTCAGCCTAGCAATCTTGGGCAAACAACCAAAACCAAAAAAATACGGTGAAGGGATTTTTACCTAATTTGACATCAAACATTACTCATCAAAGAAAGCAAGGTTGAGAGGAAGAATCCTTTCTCTCATAGAAGAAGATGAAGGACAAGATGAGACAGGGATGACTTGAGGCGGATCCAGAATATCATCTTGAAATATTTTTTCCCATTCATCTTTCATGTGGTCCAAAAGATTGAGAAGGATTATGTCAAGTTTTTAGGTTTTTGACATGACTTCATGGGAGCTCTGCGAGTGAATACACTCCATTCTGAGCTCACAGTCTCCAAAATCTTAGAGGTGTAAATTAGGGAGAAATTTCAAATGATTCATTGAACATTAAGCATCTCATCGTAGATCTCATGTCTTATTTGATCCCCTTCATCTAATCATTCATCCTCATCACTCTTTTTCCTCAAACTTATAATCCTCATCATATTGCTCATCTGTCACTTGTCCCTTGAAAAAGATCACCTGCCTAGTCTCCGTGCCCGGTGAGATATTAATTTCTTATTATTATTGCATTTCTTTCTTCACGTATTGACTCCCGTTCTGTTCAGTCCCTCCTGTTTTTCATCATCTCATTCTTATCACCTTGACTATTGCTCTCATCGACTTCAACTTGTCACACTTCAACCTCTCTCTTGTGCTCCCCCTCCATCAGCCATCAGCTCATTCATCTTATGTCTTATCTTCAATGCCTGATGATTTTAGTTGTGATTTCTTCATATATATCTATGCTCTCTTTTTCTGATGTTTCATTATCTTTTTACTGTTCTAGTTCCCATTTCTGTGTTTAATCAATTCAGACCTTTAAAAAGTTTAAAAGCCAAAAGGAACTCTAGCAACATCTCAAACAATATAACTGGGAAATGCCCACAGGCTCAATCTCTGAAGTATTTTGGCAGGCTATGCTGAAGACAGCTTGCAATACTATCCCTAGGCTCAGCAAAGATAATTATGGCGTGTGGAAGGATAACATGGATGACATATTGGATGTTTGTGGATGCTCCAAGTCAATCAATGATGACGCTTCTGTTCTGGATAACAATTTAAACAAAAAAATCAAGCTATTGATTATTTCCCGGCTGGAGGCGTCTACACACAATAATATAGTCACTCCTCACAACAAAAATTTTGCAAAACTACTGTGGAAGGCAATCATCAACAAATATGCATCTTTTCAAGCGTCAAATAGGGCAAGGATCTTCAAAAATTTCCTATATCTGCAATTTTTATCCAACAAGATTGAAGATTTCATTACCAAAGAAAATTTTTGCCTAAGGAAAATGTCAGAAGTTGGTATCATTCTTCCAAACAATATTCTGGCTTATCTCATACTCTTTAAATTTTCTGAAGCAATGAAGGACTTCAAATGGCAAATCATGCACACGGACAAGGATCTTACAGTTGATTATGTTCTTAATCATCTTATTCAACTTAACAACAAGTCTAAGGCACAGATAACTTGAGACAATCAACACACTAGGACAGAGGTTGCTCTCATCAGCTCAAAACCTCCTAATTCCAACAAGGAAGGCAAAATTTGGAGGTGTACCAAAGGACATCATAACCCCAAACAAGACAAATAACACTTGGCAGAAAATTGCTGGAACCTTCATCCTGAAGTATCTCCCAATTGGTGGAAGGAGGAGCAAGCCAAATGGAGATGATGGAAAAATCAATCAAAAGCTAATCCCGTTGCTCATTATCTTGCTCTTTTGTTGATGTGGATTGATAACAGGGATCAAGGGTCCAAGTTCTTTCTAGATAGTGGCGCCTCAATTCACATGATTAACAACAGTCGTTACTTCAAGGAGATGGTGCCCTATAACAATCAGTCCATCAAAACAGGAAAGGAGGGAGCAGAACTCAAGATCAAGGGCAGAGGCACGGTGGAGCTCATTTGGGATAATTTCACACTTGAACTATCAAATGTATTCTACGCACCTAGCCTTACTATCAACCTGATAAGCGCTGGAGCCCTCAATCAATCTGGGTGTACACTTCAAGCTAGCAAGAATAGATTTACTGTATCCAAGGATGGTCATAAGGTATTTGGAGGGACCATTGTCAAAAATCTCTATGCACTTGAAACTCCTCAATTCAATCAAACCTTCATTGCTAATTGCTGCGCTAACTTAACGTGGACTCCTGCAGAAGAGCTCTTCAAAATTCATTTTAATCACGCTCATGCTTTGATAGCAAGACTCAAAGGAGTGACAAAGCATATTCCATTGTATTTAAAACAAAATTTTGAATGTATTCACTGCGTCAAAAGCAACATAACAAAATTGCCATTCAAAGAAACCTCAAAAAGGGCAACTAGGGAGTTCAATTAAATCCACTTGGACCTTGTGGGTCCCCTCAAGCCACAATCAAAAGGAGGTCACTTTTTCTTCCTTACCTTGGTTGAAAGTGCGTTGGGCTATATTGGATCTTTTCCTCTAAGCTCAAAGGAGGAGACTCCTGAGGTCATCATTGATCTGGTTGAAAAAAAACATTGACGCAGAGGCTATTTTCCATCAGAATTTTGCTCCAATGGCAGCTCAGAGTTTGTCAACCAGAAATTGAAAGCATTCTACAACAAAAACCACATCAAACAGATAATCTCTGAACCATATCACCCTGAGCACAATGGGAAGGCTGAGAGAGCATATAGAGCCTTAATCAAGTCAACTAGAACAATCCTGAAGGATGCGCAGCTGCCAGCTAACCTGTTGCACAAGGTAATTAAATCCAGCTCACTGATGCTAAATCAGATTCCTAGAGAAGATCACCCCGAATCCCCTTGTTTTTGGATACATGGATATAAACTACCTGCTTCATACCTGAAACCAATAGGCAGTACCTGCGTCTACTTGCTCAATCATTGTTAAAAGGGGCGCAAGTTTAAGGAAAAAGGAGAGGAAGGAATCTTAGTAGGATTCAATCCCATTTTTTGTTCATATTGCATCCTAACAAAATCTCAATCTGTCATTTCTTTAAAGCATGTAAAGTTCTTGAAGATTTCAAGTCCTCTTAATTCAATTTTGTCAATCTCAACCAATGACGGAGGAAATTGCTCTCAAACAACTGAATCTCAGGTTGTTGATCAGCCTTGTGAAATCAAACAAGCTAGAGACAACCCTGCCTTCACCGAGTATAGGACAATGTCTGAAGGTGAATTTCCATCAGACTCAGAGGCTAGCTCCTTGTCAGATCCGGATACTTCAGAATCAGAAGTTCCAAACATCAAATTAGATGTCTTGCCTCCAATTCCATCACCATGAGAACCTCTGCAAGCAACTTGACCAACTAGAAACCTCAGAGATTTTTTGGCCATTCAGCCACCTCAACAATACAGCTTCTTCCACTACTACAAGCCTAAAATCTACAAGGATGCAGTGAGGTGTGAAGAAAGCAAAAAATGGATTGCTGCTATGGATGGTGAGCTTCTGTCCATCAAATCCTTTGATGTCTGGGAGGAGTATGAAGGGCCTGAACCCTTTAATCCTCTCCAGAAAACTTGGATTTAAAAATTAAAAGAAAACTGTCATGGTGATCCAATCAAATACAAGGCTTTCCTTTGTGTACAAGGAGGTTTCAACCAAATCAAGGGCTTGGATTATTTCAATATGTTTGCTCTGACCGGAAAACCGTCCACTCTTTGACTTCTGATGGTGTAAGCATTGAAATCCTTTCAAAAGGTTCGCCAATTTGATGTAAAAAGTGCATTCCTGCATTCTAGGATAGATGAAGAAGTCATTATACAAACTCCCAAGGGCTCAAGTCGCCCCTTGAAATTTCTCAAACTGAAGAAGTCCCTATACGGACTAAAACAATCCCCCAAGAAATGGTACAAAACACTCACGACTTGGTTCAAGGAGATTGGGTTTAACAAATCAGCCTGCAATCCTTGTTTGTACTTTTTGGAAGATGGAAAATCTCAACTCTTCTTTCATGTCAACAATTTGATACTGGTTGGAGATGGTCAAGGATTCAAACAGAAGTTCTTGGATATATTTGAAGGGTCTACTAGTCAGGATCCAAAAATGATTCTTGGAATGAAGATAGAATTTGAGGCCAACAGAATACTTCTCAGTCAACCAAACCACATTCAGCATGGACTCAAGGAATTGGGCCTTAGCAACTCCAAAGGATTGTCCACACCCCTTATGCGCAATCTCCAACTCAAACCTGATTCTGATGAAGATCATGAAGCATTCAAAGAGTTAAGCATCCATTACCAATCTGCCATAGGTTTGCCCAATCACACAGCCTGTTAAACTAGCCCCAACATTAGTTTTTAAGTATCAATTCTTGCTTGATTCAACCTCAAACCTGGACTTACCCACTGGGACAAACTCAAGAAGACCTGGAATTATCTGAAGGCAACTCAACAGTACCAATTGGAATTCAAGTAAAGTACACGTTTGGGGACTCTTGAAGCATTCTTGGATTCATCCTTGGCTGACAACCCTAGTACTCGGAAATCACAAACTGGCTATTTGTGTGTAGTCTATGGGAGTCTGGTCTCCTGGAATAGTTGCAAGCAGAAAAATATCATGTGGTCCTCAACTGATGCCAAATTAAACGCCTTGGTGGAGTCATTCCACAAAGCTACGTGGATCAAGGCCCTCATGGAAGAGATATTTTCCCTACCTTTGGAAAGTATTCCTTTAAACATCAACAATAGTGGATTGGACAACAAAATCTGTAAATTTGGTTCAAACTCAAAAACAAGACATCTCAACCTGAAGACAAAAGGAATGAGGGACAAGCTCAGTGCCAATAGAATTGAGATTAAACTGATCAAGTCCTTGCAAATTCCAGCTGAATCATTGACCAAAGCAGCCTCCACTCAAAGTATTTCTTTTCTTTTTCCTTTAATTCACACAGGAGCGCTGTAATCTCTTTGTTGTTTTCTTTCATTTTTTTGTTTCATTTTGTTTTCTTCCTTCTCTATTCATTTTATTTTAATTTCTTCAACTTAATATCTCTTTTGGAATGGTGGGGTGTTGAGTTTTTAGGGTTTCAAAATGACTTCACAGTAGCTCTGCAAGTGAAGACACTCCATTCTGAGCTCACAGTCTCCATGATCTTAGAGGTGGAAAGTAGGGAGAAATTTCAAATGATTCATTAACCATTCAGCATCTCATCCTAGATCTCATGTCTTATTTGATCCCCTTCATCTAATCATTCATCCCCATCACTCTTTTTCCTCAAACTTATACTCCTCATCATATTCCTCATCTTTCACATTTCCCTTTAACAAGATCATCTGCCTAGTCTCTGTGCCCGGTGAGATATTAATTTATTATTATTATTGCATTTCTTTCTTCACGTATTGACTCCCGTTCTGTTCAGTCCCTCCTGTTTTTCATCATCTCATTGGTATCACCTTGACTATTGCTCTCATTGCCTTCAACTTGTCACACTTCAACCTCTCTCTTGTGCTCCACCTCCATCAGCCATCAGCTCAGTCAGCTTATGTCTCATCTTAAATGCCTGATGTTTGTAGTCGTGATTTCTTCATATATATCTATTCTCTCTTTTTCTGAAGTTTCATTATCTTTTTACTGTTCTAGTTCCCAGCTTTGTGTTTAATCAATTCAGACCTTTAACAGATTACTTCAGACCTTTAACAGATTACACAAGTGATAATCCAGTTGATGAGCAACTTCATGTCTTTGTGGTTTTGAAGCTGGTTTTGCATTTCCCTTAAGCTGGCCCATCTTTTTTTCAGGACTCCTATGGCATTTTCAATCAAAACTTGTGATTGGGAAAGATGATATTTGAAATTTGTTTTTCCTTGATTGTTGGACAAAAAATTCTGGTATGCTGGAACCACATATTTCCCACTAGCATAAGCTGAATTGGCCAGAAGGTATTGATCTTGGTCAAATTAGCTCTCTGGTTTTTGGGCAATCCGCATCCAATTGAAAACATGTGAATCATGACAAGAAACCAGAAGGCCAGCATGGAGGTGTATGAATTTCTTTTTTTTATCACAAACAAGTTGTAGGGCCACAGAGTATGTAAAAAAACAGATGCAACATATTTGGTCAGTGTGTGATCAAACGTTTTATCAAATTTATTGGAAAAGGAATGAATCAATTGCCTCTTTTTCCAATCAAAATAGTGGTTTCCATCTAGCTTGGGTTTTTGACTCAAAGGGATGGTTTTTATGTCAAAAAAACCAACAAAAACAGGAAAGCCTTCAGTCTCAATTACTTGAGATATCTCCTTTCTTTCTTCTTTGGTTGGCCAATAAAGGACCTAGCAATGGAAAGATAGGATAGCAATCATGATTCTTTTGGTGTATGAGTCAATGGTTTCATAACCAACTGAGAATAGATTTTCTAATCAATGAATTGCTTCTCCATCTCCATTTGATCCCAATCTACAAAGAGCAACAGCAAGTTTGATAGCTAGATATCTTTGAGGATTCCAAGGATTGTTCTGCAAGATTTGGTGGTCTTCAATCATCTCCAAAAGCTTTATGAATGAAGGCAATAGAATTTGGAACATTTTCTGGAAGCTTAAGTTGGGGAGGAGATGAAGCTTTGGCCTTTCATACCTATGGTTGTTGAGATTTTGTCTTCTTGGAACTAAGTATTGCTTTTGTAATAGAGCATTAAAAGACAACCAAGTTGATTCCAAATTGGAGTCTGAATGGCAGTCCAATACTAAAAAAAGTTCTGGCAGATTTTTTGCATTTTCAATTTGCTGCCAGGAAGTTTGATGGGACATGTTGAGAAAGATGGTGATTTGATGTGGGGTGATGAGATGATGATGTTATTTGTGTGAAGATGGAGATTTGAAGCAATACAGATGTGAATCAAATGAGATTTGAAGCAATGGAGATGTGAAGCAATGTATATGAGATGTGTGTGATGCAATGGAGATGGGATTGGTATGGATTTACTGAGGTGGAGGTGTGGATGGGTGTTTTTGATGTGATGGATGGTGGATATATGGATGATGATCCATAAATGGCGGGTTTTATGGCCATTTTGATTTTTGAAATCTTCCATTTTCATGAAAACTGCCATTTTTCAATACACCAGTTAGGGGGTATTTCTATTTCAGAAACCTGCCATTAAAAATGATGGGTTTCTAATGGCGGGTTTGCTAACTCTGACACTCCCTAATAAATAATAGATAACTGGGGAATGGGCTATAGTTTAAAGAACCGCCTCTTTTATATTAAAATTATCACTCCGGGTACTCAATAAATTATCAGGGGATTAAAATTCTATCCATTTTCCTATCCTCAGGGGCTCAAAACCCATTCAATCATCCCCAATGAGGAAAAATTTTCAATTCACTGATTGGGGAATATTTCCAATTTTTTATGTTAACAGAAGCCCTCAGGGGACTCAAGGTAGTATCAGGTGAGCAAAAGGATCTTTATTTATTTCCCTAAAGCTCCCAAACCACACTTAATAATCCCCAATGGGAAACAGGGCATAAAATACTAATTGCAGGAGATTTTCAATGTAATGTCATAATTTAATTGCCAGAAGTTCAATGAATAGATTCTAGGGATCAAATATCAGTCAAATGGACTGTGCAGAAGCATTAGAACATTCATAAAGTGTAAAAAATCTTATTCACATACCTTTGCATTTACCTTTCCACCAAAACCATGTGTCTAGGCATTATAGATATAAAGTATGTATACCTCTTGGAAATAATGCTACAAAATTTATTGGATACAGAAAAGTTTAATTTTCTCTGTATGGATGAATTTTCAAGACATATTGAGCTTGAGAAATTTTCAATTAATAGCAAAAAAGAATAAGTTCAAGTTTATACAATTTATCTACACAATTGGATATGGATTATAAAAGAATTTATCCCCAAAGAATTAAATTACTATTTGAATATATATTTCATTAAATTTTACACATCCTGGTCTTTGTAAATTATTTGAAAGTTTTGTTCAATCCCCTTCTTGATAATATGAATTATCAAGGTTTTTATTTCACAGTTAATAATTATAAAAACATACTTATAAAATATCATCAAAATATATAAATATAAAAAGATTAAAAAATTTCCCATGCCTCAACTGGAATCAAGATCCTTGGTTTTATATTAATTTAACAATTTTGTCTTATATTTACCTATTACTACCAATTTAGTCCACTTTTTTTCAATCTGCTTTTTTTTCAGGCCACTTTTTTTCAGGCCACCTTTTTTTTCAGTCCACTTTTTTTCTCCAGTCTGCTTTTTTATTTTTTGAGGTCACACACAAACTGATGTTTGTACATCTATATTAAGTTTTAATACTATCATGGAAAATATTTTTATCTATATAAGGTTTGTGTGATGTATCTACATATTTAATTTTTGTGTTTTTTCTTTTAAATACTTTTCAACTAACTCTTTTTATGTTTAAAAATGATTTATTTTGTAATATAACACATCCAGGGCCAACACATTTAACAGTTAGAAAAAATTTAACAAGGACAAAACATGCAACAAGGACAAAAATTTAACCAGGAAAAAACATGTAACAAGGAAAAATCATGTAACAAGGATAGCAGATGTAATGGATTAAATTGACAAAACATGTAATGAACACTAATTCCTCAATTTTTTCAAGCTTTTTTTTTGAAAATTGAAAATTTATATAAACCCCCTTCTATCCCACTTTGATTTGATTTAATTCCCCCTCAACCCATAAATTAACACCCTTCTGCTTTTTTCATTTATAACTTTCATCAGGCGTTTACTGCATGTAAATTCAGAAACAAAATGAGTCACTTCCCAAATTAATTCCACAGAAGAAGTTTCTCCTCCCCTTAATTTGTGGTTACAAAAATTTCCTACAGCAATCACACTCCAATTCCATTCTTTATGATGCCCATCACAATCATATTGGAAAGGTTTCTCCTCAGGTTTGTCTTACTCAATCTATCATGCTTCCTGATCCATCTTAAGAAGATATGGATCAAATTTTTTACAACCTACCAACAGGAGAATTGATAGATGCCATATAACTGGAAGGTATGAAATTTCCTGTTTGTTTTATGATTACCAAATTAAAGGTTTCCTGATGGATTTTAATTACACACAGTTAATTATCCTTCTCAATTGTTGCATAGGAATGCCACAATTGGGCACTCAGGTGGCTCCTTGAGGAGGAGGAGTGAACTGAGAAAGTTGTATGAACCTCTTCACCATTTCCTTTTTCTCATCCTTAGGGTGAATTGGGTTGTTTTCCAGAATTGGGAGAACAACTAGGAAATAATAGTCTCACTTCCATGAATAATTACTCAAAACTTCTGGAATTTTTTCATCCTGATTATTAAATTTTGCACTGGTGTGGATGTCTTTTCCAAAAATGTTGTATTCAACAATACATAAAAATTGAAATAGAAAGATTATTCTGTATTTTTCATCACAAAAATAATCTAATTTTTGAGAATTTCTATGATTTTGTGGATGCCATCAACAATGGTGTTGAGATGGGTTAGTGAAAAATTGATTTTTTTCTATTTCTTATAAACCTTTCAGGGAGGCTGACTTGTCCAAGGGTCTGCTTGATGACAATAACTATTTTGAAACAAAAATGGAAGAAGCTGAGGAATATCTTCAACCTTCTGATCCAAGTAAGTTTTTTGGAATGATTTTGTCACTTTTTCAGCCTCCAGAAACACATTTCCTATGGGATTTTTCCTTAACTTTTATGGAAAATTATTTGATTCATTATGAAATCACAGATCAAAGGTTTCTCAAAAATGAAATATCAAGATTCATAAACCCTATAATATCTCAAAATTTTGGCACAATTGTTGAAGCTTTTCCTCATCTTCCAAGACTTGATCAATCATTGGAGCAAAAAATGAACAACAGGAAATTGATAATTGAGGAATAAAAAAATTCTTTTATAAATCCATTAGTGTGCAAAAATGCTCTTCTGAATCATGTACAGAAGCAAATCTTTGATCCAATAATGAATGCATGCAATTTTTCTCAACCCTCTTCCTTCTTTATTGATGGACCTGGTGGTTCTGCATAAGCTTCCTATTGAAATGCTTGCTAGCTTCTATCAAATGATCTGGAAGAATAGCTATTGAATTTTCTGGTAGTTAAATAGCTGCATTGAATCTAACAAATAGACAAACAGCTCATCTCACCTTTGGAATTCCCTCAAGGTTAAATAAATCCTCTTTATAAAGAATATCAAAAAAATTCTCAAAAGGATGAAGCTCCCAAAAATTGTATATTGATAATCTTGAATGAAACACTTATTAATCATAGGCATGCTCTTGAGTTTGTTGAAATTATCATTAAAGACCTCATGGATTCTAAACTACCTTTTTGAAAAAAGTTTATAGTCCATGGTGGAGAATTTGGGAAAATTTGACCTGTGGTTCAAAAATTCACACATCACCAAATCTGTTATTGAATTATTTTAAATTCTTGCTGATGGATACATTTCCAATTTTTCAACCTTGCTTTAAATATTCGCACTTCAGGAAATCCTGAATACAACAATTTTTACTCAATTTTGGAGATTTTCTGAATAATATAGATTTTTAAAACAAAATTCTGCTTCCTGAAAACATTTTAAACCATGGATATATTCAAGATCAAGCTTTGGAAAGATTAATCACAATTATCTTCCAAAATTGTACCATTGCTACCTTGAAAATGGTTATCTAATAAACCATTTCATCTTATGTTTCAATAATAAAGCATTCTAAAACATAAATAAATTGCCACTGAATTCTCTTCCTGGAAATGCAGAAAAAAAATATGAAGACTTATTAAAGCCATGACTGTGTTGATGATGATACTCAAACTACATACCAACAAGATTTCCTCAAAAACTTATTTCTTCCCAAATTTCCTCCTTATACTAAGAATCTGAAAGGTGGTTCCCCAAAAATTATTTTGAGGAATGAAAACTGTAAAATTGGACTTTGTCATGGAATTTGCTTGATTTTTTTCAGATTGGGAAGCAATCCTAAATTTTCCAAGATTGCAGAGGGTGATTCAAGAGGAAGGCTGGTTTCCATTCCCTGAATCACCTCAGTTAATTCCAACTTTTGGTCTTGATCTGCAAGGCCCAGTGTTCAGAAATGTTCATTTATATGTAGCATTGTCAAGGAGAAAATCCAGTTCCTCAAGAATGGTAGTTGTCACACATAGAACTGAAGACCAAATTTCATTTGGAACCAATAAACGTATTTCAACTGAGGTTTTAAATGCTAAAGATCCCAGGAAATGGTTCATTTTAAATGTATACTGTGCTGACTTCCCCCTATATTATTAAATTTAAATGTATTTGTTAGCTGAACCATTATTTAATTAGTAATTAGAAATTAATTTTAGTTTTCAAATGTTTCCAATCAACCCACATTTCATTCCCTATCCAAATTCTTGAATTCTGATTGTTCCCCAAATTTGGGGGCAATAATCTAGTTTATTATATAATTACAAAACACTTAATGATAATCCAATCTGTTATTTATGGTGGCTTGAACCAGTGAACCTGGTGTCAGAAATTGAATGGGTGAGCCCATTATTTAGCCACTATACTAAAAACACATATGAGTTGTTCAGACATCTGGAAAAATATTTTTGTTTTGTGGCTGACAAAATTGAAATTCATGGAACAATAAAATTTAAAAACTAGTTCTTTGAAGGTGACCAAGAATGGTTATTGTGAAAAATTTCTAAAAAGGGATCTTCCTGATAAACAGGTCCAAATTATTTGGTTCATCATTCAGAGGATTGCAAAATATTGGAATATCAATTGTAAAAGCTCAATTTAATCATAGAGAAAAATTGACTTTTTCTTGTGGGACTCAAATTGGCAAGCAGAGAAAGAATTTATTTTTTATAAAAAGGAAAAAATTTTATAAAAATAAATAGGAGGAAATGAGAGAATTATTGGCCCACAAGATTTTTCAAAGAGCAGTATTTAAAGCAAAGGAATTGATGAGACAATAATATTTTATGATTGATCCTTAATCTGAGGCAGAGCCAACTGCATACTTGGCCTTGAGAATCTTCCATAAAATGCTTCACATCCTCTTCTGTTCCTTCTTCAAAGTCTCAGCAAACCATGCCATATGAATTTCATGCAAATGAATAAGAATGAGATGGTAAGACTTCTTCTCTACCTCTGAACTAGTCCAGGTATCATCTGCATCCATAATCTCCCCAAAACAAATTTTGTGCAGCTCACTTTTCATTAAGACAGACCAAGCACTATAGCTTTGACCATTCAAAAAAATCATTGTGGAGCTGGATTCTGGGATATAAGAAATCTTCTTGGAGCACTTGAGTTCCTTGAGGTTGTACAAAGTAAGGTATAAGGGTCTATCTTTCTTGCAAATAATGATGATGATGGTACTGATAATGTGAGAGAATTATTGGCCCACAAGCTAAGTAAAAGAGCATTATTTAAAGCAAAAGAAATGCTGAGACAATAATTTCTTATGATTGATCCTTAATCTGAGGCAGAGGCAATGGCACACTTGTGAATGTGAATGAATTGATGGAAAACAGCAGGTAGAAGAGATCCTTAAACAAAAAAGATGGTGCTCATGTGGAGCTCATGTAATGACAAGCAAAAGGCTAAAATTCCGCCCCAAATGTGCTCTACAGGCTCTACAAGCCCTGTTACTTGGTTTGGGCTTACTCAGCCCACTTGGAATTAGTTCTGAACCCTTTTGACCAGCCTGTATTGGTTGAATTTGGTGTTTATACCCTCACAGGGCTGAAGCAGCCCCTTGCTGTCCAGATCCTGGCCATTTGTCTGTTACAACTGGCCCTGTTACCCCTTGCAACCTCACATACTGGCTAGTTGCCTCATGCAACCAGCCCCTGGACCCACACATGGGCCAGGTAGGACCCAGAACTCATCTGGGTCCGGTATCAAAGTCACACAGGGGGGGTTGTAACTGGTGGACATGCCGTCCCCCCCTCTTTCCTACCTAGGTGACCAGAAGGGGTGGTCAAATCCCCTGCTGGTTTCCTGGGACAATGTTTGCTCCTGGAAGACCAACAGATTAGTGGGCTGGAGGGGGATCAGGTTCCCCCAGCCCTTGGTGCCTCCCCCTCAATAACAGGGGGGGAGAGTGCCCTGCTTGTTTGTTTCTTTCCACTTTGCACAGGTGAGAGGGTGATGAAATCCCCCCCACCGCTGGTTGCCTCAATGTGACTGGCCTGGGCTGTATTGAAAGTCAAGTGGGATGGGGGGGGATCAGGTCCCCCCAGCCCTTCATGCCTCCCCTGGGTAATGGGGGGGGGGGGGGGAGCGCCCCATTGTTTGCTTGCTCAGGTGGGGGGGGGGGGGGTGATGAAATCGCCACCCACCGCCGGTGGCCTTGCTGCAACTGGCCTGGAAGGTCTTGGTGGCTGGTCTGGTAGAGGAGGGAACAGCCATCCTCCCTCCCCCTTGCTACCAAGTGAGGGGAGGGTGGAAGGCAGGGGCCGCTGTAGAGACTCCTGTGGGATTATGTAAATAACTTAGAAAATAGCTTGCTGGCAGTCCTTGAAGGGGAATTTAGTATTACTTCTACTCCTTTAGAGTATTAGTAACACTAAGAGTGGTTTTGAATTGCCTGCCCTTCTAGTACTATAGTAAGTCTGCACAATAATTTATTTAAATTAATGGCTGGTTTCTTTGAGACTTAGTATAGGTCTCAGATCAGATCTTGATTGGTTATTAATTGTTATTGGTAGGGTTGTTGAAGAATGGACCAGATGTATTGGCTTATTGGTCAGTGGTTGATCAGATATGTGTGATCTTTAACCAATATCCCAATATTAAAGGGTTCAAGGGTTTTATCAAAGGGGTGGTTCAGGAGAGGACCCAAGGATGGGTTTACCCACAGGGGGCTGGGTAGAGGAAAAAAAAGGGTTGGCAGTCCCTTTTTGTTGTGCTCTCTTTCCTTGTAAGGGTAATTATTGAGTGATGGGTGGTTTCCTTTAATTTGGTGCTGAATAGTTCAGGTCACAGAAGAACCCTTATTCAAAGCACCTAATGGGCTGGTTTCAATGGTTGATGAGGTTATAAAATTGGTCTTTGATTTCCTTTTTTTTTTATTGTTACACTGACAATCTCCTTTTTTTTATATCTGGGTAGGACCACAGATGATTGGGTGGTAATTGGATGATGAGTAGTTGATGAGTGGGTGGAGCTCCTGGATGGTGGATGATGATGGTTGTAAAAGATAAAAAGAGCTGAGCTCTAATGAGATGAAAGGATTAAAGAATGAGTGAAAGGGGCTTGTAACGTCAAGCGTAACAGCCCTGAGATCAGGAGGAAAAGGACACTCCAGTTGATGTGTTGGCTGAACAGATGATGAATTCCACTTGAGAGCACTGGTGTTTATATAGACTAAATACACTATAGGCTGACAAGTGGTTGAGTACAAAATGAATAAGGTAAAATTAGCATAAGCAGTTTAAGTGACATGGTAAGTGAAATGCTATGCTTGGACAGTCTGACAATCACTACTGAGAACACAGCCTAGTTATATTTTAGCCATTATTTTAATACTTCAATAACAACAATAATATAAATCAAATCAATGCAATCAATGATACTTTGAACTCCAGTGGAAGTCACATATATATAAACTCAAATTCTAACACACCCGCTTGACTTGCACTGGATGAAGTTATGGAGCATGTTTGATTCTAATCATGTGTAGAATTGATAAAATTGACTTGGTTGATTTGTAGGTAGATTGAGTTGTGAGTGATTGAGCAAAGAGTAGCACCTTGAGGGATTTGGATCCAACTGGCTGCAGGTCTTGCTGATACACAACAGTGTTGATTGGATTGGATTGTATTGATTGATTGATTGATTGATTGATTGATTGATTGATTGATTGATTGATTGATTGATTGATTGATTGATTGATTGATTGATTGATTGATTGATTGATTGATTGATTGATTGATTGATTGATTGATTGATTGATTGATTGATTGATTGATTGATTGATTGATTGATTGATTGATTGATTGATTGATTGATTGATTGATTGATTGATTGATTGATTGATTGATTGATTGATTGATTGATTGATTGATTGATTGATTGATTGATTGATTGATTGATTGATTGATTGATTGATTGATTGATTGATTGATTGATTGATTGATTGATTGATTGATTGATTGATTGATTGATTGATTGATTGATTGATTGATTGATTGATTGATTGATTGATTGATTGATTGATTGATTGATTGATTGATTGATTGATTGATTGATTGATTGATTGATTGATTGATTGATTGATTGATTGATTGATTGATTGATTGATTGATTGATTGATTGATTGATTGATTGATTGATTGATTGATTGATTGATTGATTGATTGATTGATTGATTGATTGATTGATTGATTGATTGATTGATTCCAATCTCAACCTTTTCCTCTTAGGTTCTTGATTTCCATCTTGATTGATCTGGTCTACCTTAGGGTTGTTGTTATTGTTGTTGTTGTTGCTACTGCTCGTTTTGATGGTTGCCGTCTCGATGGTTGCTTTGGTGAGTCTCTTGTTAGGTTTGATGGACGAAGTAGTGGGGGAAGAGGAAGAAGATGGAGAACGATGACCCAATCCACCGAATCGTTTGGTGAGTTTGACCAAACTGACGGCTAGTTCACCCGCCTGATCATTGTGATACAAGTTGGAACAATGGACGAGTTTCTTGGCTTGTTAGTACATCACTTCAGCCACTTGATTGTCCGCATGACCTAGAGCATTGACAGCAATACCGGCGGTAAAATCCAAGTATCGACGACCCTGAGTATCCCATACTTGACAAGCTTTACCATGAGAAAGGATGATCGGCGGTCGAGCGTAAGGCGTTAGGGTTGATTTTGACCATCTCTCAATAGAATTTTGTACGGTTTGAGGGACGGGTCAATCAGGATGAGTGAATTGGGTTGAGTCGCTGAGTTGCAGTCGTTGGGAAGGTCCAAGTCGACCAAGTCTTTGAGTCGCCTGAAGCGAACCATACCACTTCATGTTTGAACGAGTGAGCGAGGAGAGTCTTGAAGGATAGTAGTTGTTCATCGATCAAATGGATGATTGGGTTGGATTAGATTTAATTTCAGTCTTCGGATCCTTGTTCCTAGACCTGCTCAAGTCTCAACTGGTGAGGATGATACGTTTGCGGTGGTGGGTGTGCTTTCATAAATGACTGATTAGCAACTATTGTTCTGTGGGTCAATGAATTTAAACTGTATGGTCTCAGGGTAATTTGGCCGGTAATAGCTGCTTGAGCCTCGAGTAATTTGAGTTCCGAATGTTGAGCAAATAAGTATGTTAAGCCTTGATTCGGAGCGGAGGTTTCTTTGAGATTTTCTGAACTGATTGGGTGGCGGGTGTCTATGGTGGAAACCATGTCAAACAAATCAGACCCAACCTGTAAAGATTGTGAGCCGTCATCCCAGCAGATTACGCAAGCATTCGACTGCTTGACCGGTTGGCCGTTTGAATCAACTTTCCATCGCCACCGGATGACGTTTTGATCAGAAAATGGCCTTGAACCATCAGTTTCATCCCCTTCTTTATCCAAAGATTCATTTGCTTCATTAAGGAATTTTTCGTCAGAAAACGGCAAAGGGTTCAAGTTTAAAGAAATGGGGATTCTTAGATCCCAGTGTCTCCCATTTGATGGCTTCGGGAACGGTAAGTTGGGCAGTGGAGCTTCAGCAATGTGAAGGTTACGAGTAGGAGCCGGTTGAGGATCAGCATCCTCATCGTATTCGAGTGCGCCTCTCTTCCCAAGTTCTTCATCTTCATCTTTGACGCTTTCATTGACTGATCTGTCGTCATCCTCTCCCCCAAACAAGTCCTCCTCTAAGTCAGCTTGGTCGTTCAACTCTTGATCTGATGGTTTGGATTGGGGGGATGGCTCTTCTTGCAGTTCCTCTTGAGGTGCAACCGATGGACTCGGACTTTCATTGTTGAATGGATCAGACATGCTGAGGTTGTGTGCTAGTGCTGGACAAGTCCTCGTGACCATGTCAAAGTTGATGGTTGATGCCTACTGTTGAAGTGGATGGATGGGATGAGCATGAGTGTCACTGACAAGGCTCATCCCCATCTCACCCCCTCGCCAAAATGGTTGAAGATCGGCTTTCAGGATGAGACTGTTGAAGGCGGACAGTTTGAATGAAGTATAGTTGGCTCAGGTTGAGCAAAGGCTTTTAACCGTGTAAAAGATAAAAAGAGCTGAGCTCTAATGAGATGAAAGGATTAAAGAATGAGTGAAAGGGGCTTGTAACGTCAAGCGTAACAGACCTGAGATCAGGAGGAAAAGGACACTCCAGTTGATGTGTTGGCTGAACAGATGATGAATTCCACTTGAGAGCACTGGTGTTTATATAGACTAAATACACTATAGGCTGACAAGTGGTTGAGTACAAAATGAATAAGGTAAAATTAGCATAAGCAGTTTAAGTGACATGGTAAGTGAAATGCTATGCTTGGACAGTCTGACAATCACTACTGAGAACACAGCCTAGTTATATTTTAGCCATTATTTTAATACTTCAATAACAACAATAATATAAATCAAATCAATGCAATCAATGATACTTTGAACTCCAGTGGAAGTCACATATATATAAACTCAAATTCTAACAATGGTGATGGTAGTGGGGGATACAACCTGGATAGGGCAGAGAGGCCCTCCTTAAATAGAAAATCTGGTCCTCAGGGGATGCTCAGGGCTGCCCCTGAGGGTGCCCTGGGGCTTCCCCTGTTACAGTGGGATACAGGTACATGAGACATTTTAGCTGGTTGGGAAAATCTAATACAGTTACATGAGGCATTTCTGCTGGTTGGGAAAACCTAATACAGTTACATGAGGCATTTCTGCTGGTTGGAAAGAGGTTGTACTGGGGTTACATGCAGGCACTTGCCTACATTAATTGCTGTGTAGTGCTGGGTTGAATTTGTGCTGTGGTGAACTGGTACTGGTGGGTTGTTTGGATCTACATGGTCCTAGCTGCCTGCATATATTGCTGGGTAGTCCTGTGGTATTTTCACTGGTGGTTGTTTGGTTACACATGGCCCAGACTGCCTGCATACATTGCTGGGTAGTCCTGTGGTGCCTGTACTGGTGGTTGTTTGGATCTACATGGCCCTAGCTGCCTGCATATATTGCTGGGTAGACCTGTGGTATGTGTACTGGTGGTTGTTTGGTTACACATGGCCCCAGACTGCCTGCATACATTGCTGGGTAGTCCTGTGGTGCCTGTACTGGTGGTTGTTTGGATCTACATGGCCCAGACTGCCTGCATACATTGCTGGGTAGTCCTGTGGTGCCTTGTACTGCTGGGTGTTTGGTTACACATGCTACTGGCTGCATAAATTGCTGTGTGGTGCTGAGGGTTGTTGGTACTGGTAGTTTATTTGGTATCACATGCTACTGGCTGTATGTACTGGTGGTTGTTTGGTTACACATGGCCCCAGACTGCCTGCATACATTGCTGGGTAGTCCTGTGGTGCCTGTACTGGTGGTTGTTTGGATCTACATGGCCCAGACTGCCTGCATACATTGCTGGGTAGTCCTGTGGTGCCTTGTACTGCTGGGTGTTTGGTTACACATGCTACTGGCTGCATAAATTGCTTTGTGGTGCTGAGGGTTGTTGGTACTGGTAGTTTATTTGGTATCACATGCTACTGGCTGTATGTACTGGTGGTTGTTTGGTTACACATGGCCCCAAACTGCCTGCATACATTGCTGGGTAGTCCTGTGGTGCCTGTACTGGTGGTTGTTTGGATCTACATGGCCCAGACTGCCTGCATACATTGCTGGGTAGTCCTGTGGTGCCTTGTACTGCTGGGTGTTTGGTTACACCTGCTACTGGCTGCATAAATTGCTGTGTGGTGCTGAGGGTTGTTGGTACTGGTAGTTTATTTGGTATCACATGCTACTGGCTGTATGTACTGGTGGTTGTTTGGTTACACATGGCCCAGACTGCCTGCATACATTGCTGGGTAGTCCTGTGGTGCCTTGTACTGCTGGTTGTTTTGGTTACACATGGCCTTGCTTATGGTTCTGAGTATACAGGTGAGGTGATTGGTTGTATGTTTGGTTGAGGTGTTATGTTGGGATGTTACTGGTATGTCTTTAGGGATTCCAAGTATACCCATATGGCCTTTCACTAGTTTGTGATACCTGGGTGTGATATGAGCTGTCCACAATTTATTTTGGCTGTATCTTCTAAACCATGAGAGATAGAGGGGTAGTTTGGCTGGGTGACTATGGATTATTTTTGGTGTAGAATCCATTTCTGAGGTTAAATTTATGATTGGGATTATATTTATACTAGAAAATTGAGCCTGATGGCTATAGATTAGGTTTGGTCTACCACATCCTCCCCCAGCTTAATGCTGTCCACAGCATTCCTTATCTATAGACATCAGACTCCCCATCCTCTTCTTCTCCTTTTGAATACTAGCATAAATAAAATTATTTAATAAACAGTGAAACACAAAGATCCAAGGAATTCCAAGTGTTCCAGTTGGTCCTGTTGCAATCTTGATGATTTATCTTCACACCTTTCCTTCTTCATTCCTTCTTGAGTGCATCCATGTAACAGGTAAAAGTATAATTAATCCTTTCCATTCTTCTTGGTTGTTGATTTATAGTAGGGTTCTTCTGGGCAAAGACAGGTTTTGGCATTTTCCTTTTTTCTGATTCCTTGGATTTAACTGATTCCCTGAATTTAAATCTTCTTTTCCCTTCTCCATATACTGTGGTACTTCACGGCCAAAGACAGATTATTTCCCTCCAAATCTTTCCTATCTTCCCCTAAATCATTTGTTGAATTTCAAGCTTTAACACCCTGTTTGCATCTATTCAAACCTGATAGATAACTTTCCCTTTGACATCTACTATAACACCTTCAATCAGACAGTTCTAGCTTAAAATTAATTGATCCCTTTTTCCTTGATACCTTGACACATCTTGAAATTATGAATTGGGTCCAGTATGGATTTAAACCAGTCTTGATGTCTTCAGTTCTTCCTTTCTTCGCAGTATCCCATGTTCTCTTTGGTTTGAAATTCTCTACAGTAATAATCTTCATGAGAAGGAATATGTATGTTTATTTAATTGCAGTTTAGGCTCTTGCTCAGGAGCTTTTTTTTCCCCATTTTTTTATTATTTATTTTATGGATCAGCAGTTTATGCTCTTGCTTAGGAGCCTTGGTTTTATTATTTTATTATTTTATTTATTTATTTATTCATTCATTTATTTTTTTAAGGATGTGTTTAGCAGTTTAGACTCTTGCTTAGGAGCCTTATTGATTAATGTTATATACCCTCTTTTCTTATATCCCTTTATATTTCATATTTTTATATTTTTTTATTGATCAGCAGTTTAAAATCCCACCTAGGAGTTTTTTTTTTCAAAATTTATTATTATTATTATTTAGTTATCCTGTACCCCCTTTTTGCTTCAGTCTTGACAGCGGTTTGTTCCTTTAGCGGGCGCGCAGGGGTTTCAGTTGCGGGCTGACGGAGGCAGGCTTTAGGCAAGTTGCAAGGCGCGCAAGGTGCGCGGGAGGTTGTGTACATACATACAAAGGCAATGCGCGGTAGTTGCTGAGAGGTAGGCTTGCGGGGTAGTCGTTGACTAGGGGAGGCGTGCGAGGTGGGCGGGAGGTTTTGTGTGCACACTGCAAAGGCGACGCGCGGCAGTCGCTGAGAAACAAGTTTGCGCGGTAGTCGTCGCCGAGGAGGGGCGCCGCGCGGAGTGATCGCTCTGGATTCCGCCATGATCTTCAATCCCCGCAACTCCAATTGATCTCAACCTTTGCGGCAGTCCTTTGCAAGTACATACATAAATATTTGTATCGGGTCACAACAAAAATACAGTGTGAGGCGTTCAGATTTTAATACAGCACTGATTTGTTTGTTCGGTAGGTCCTCGTTTCCTTTCTATATTTTTTTTACTATTTTTGTTTCTGTACTACTTTTCTTATGACTTGATGCCCGACCAAATACCGTTGCTGATGCTCCACTTGTGGCTTGCTTTGTTTGTTTTTTTCATATGTAGATTGTGACACCAGTGCCCCCCCTCCTTAACTCATCACAAGTATCCAAAAGCGTGGGGCCCGGGTCATCGCCGGCGGTTGGAGTGGGTGTTCAATATTTTTAAATTGATTGATTGATTGATTTATTTTTTTGTTTTTAATTTAATCCTATTTACTTATCACTTATTTATATATTTATTTCTTTTTCTTAAAATAACCTTCCGATTAATTTAGGTTCTTTCAATTGCGCATGGTCGCCAACGATGGGGCGCGCAGTAGTTGTTCTGTGGCTTGATTCGATTATCAATCCTTGCGGCTCAAAATTTGCCTCAATCTTTGCAGAGACTGCTCGTCAGACGTGGGTCAAGAAGCAATACAGCCAGATGCAGCTTTCAACTGGTAAGTCACTCAATTTCTTCTTCTTTCCTCTTATTAACCTGTAAACTCCTATATTTTCTTCTCCTGCCTCCCATCCGTACCAACTGCGCGCCAACGCTAAAGTTTTGTTGCTTGTTTTGTCTTCTATCTTGCATATGTAGATGATTACAACAGTACCCCCCTCCAACACAGACATTCAACAAAATGGGGCCCGAGGTCATTGCAGGCAGTCAAAGTAAGTGTCCAATATTTTAATTGATCTGTCAATTGGTTTATTTGTTGGTTTATTTATTCGTTTTTTTTTTTTCTTTTTGCATTCCTTCCTAATTTATCTAGGTAAGATTCCCTTTGTGTTTGTTTTCTCGTTCCTCCCTCTTTGTTTGTTATCATCACCGCCTGCATCTGTGGCTATGTCCGGCCGTACTGGGGTCTCTTTGTCAAGGGGGGGGTCCCTCAACCCGGACTCTCACCGCATCTGTTAGGGCCTCTCCTTCCTCTCGGTGGCGGCTCCTCGCTCCTTCCCCAGTCGCGCTCCCTTACTTCTCACGGGTCACCATACGGTATATAAGGACCCCTTTCCTCCTTGCTTCCCTCCATCCTCATCACCTCCCCAGGTCTCGCAGTCCATTTTCCAAGTCAGTCGTAGCTTTCTCCTCTCCAGCCCAAAGGACGTTCTGGGACACAGATGTACTAACTGCCCCTCTGTCCCTTTCCCTTGCTTTCTCTAGGATGCCACCAATCAACAAACCAGCATCCCCTTCCTTGTGGTTAGTTTTGGACCCGCCACCCAATAGCGACTCATCTTCCGAGGCCTCCATCACGGTCGTGGGATGTCACTTGGTTATTCCATCCGAACGGGAGTCCTTGAGTCAGCCTTTCGCTCAGTTGGCCCCTCCTTTTTTCTCTCCCCAGCTCGCCCCCAGCGCTTAACCGCGCCCCCGAGTCAGTAGTGGTTTTTTTTTCCTCTCTTTCTTTTATTTTTTTTGTTTATCTTTTTTTTTTTTCGGCCCTTAGGGCATTCGGGTTGCAGGTGTACTGACTACCCCCCTGTCCCTCTTTTTGCTTCCCCTTTTTTGAGATGCCTCCGATCAGTGACTCATCTTCCGAGGCTTCCATCACGGTCGTGGAATGCCATTCAATCATCTCTTCCAAGCGGAAATCCTCAAGCCCGCATTTCGCTCGGTTGGCCCCCCCTTTTTCTCTCTCGGACTTGGCCCCAGTGCCTAACCGCACCCCCAAAGGCCGTATCGACCCTCGTTTACGAGCCTCCGCCTTCAAGCCGTTTGTCAATCCGTCCCGGGTCTTCCTCTCACCAGCCGCGACATCAACTGCACCGGATGGCTGCCTTGCATCCTCGGTTGCCAACCCGTCGTCCCCCCTTACTTCTACGGGGTTTTCCCTTGAGGGCTTCCCTGCCCCCGTCAAAGATCTTTCCTCCGATCTTCCCTCTTCTACCTCTTCTCGGGCTTCGACTAATCCTCCCTCGGACCACAAGTCTGATTACAACGGCAACAGTAGTTCAGCCGGTGGGTTGACGGCCGGGCCCGATAGTCCCATCTTCCTCCAACCCTTGACGAACCGTTGGGGGGGCGCCGACATGTATCCCCCCACCTTTTTTCCACCATTATCCTCTACGTTGCAACCCCCTGGACTCCCCGCCACCGTGGCTTCAAACTTTGACTCGTTCCATTTTGCACTCTGGCGACTTATGATCAGTTTACTGAGGGGTTCCCACTTGCATACCACCGTGGAGGGGATTCAGGCTCAATTAGACAAGTTTAGGGAGTGGTTTGAGCTCCTTTGCGCTTATTAGTGAGTTGTCCCCCCCCTCTTCCCCCCTTTTTTTTTTTTTTTTTTGATTGTTACGGATCAAACTGACGGGTCCACTGCTTCTTTCCCTTGTGCCACATGAACGATAGTCTCTGATGGCCGCCAGCTACCCCTTGTCTCTATCCCCAATGGTCCCCGATGAATGCAAACTATCCCGTGTCTTCTGAACAATTCTTTCTTGTCTTGTCTCCCCCCTTTTTTTATTTATATATATATATATTTTTTATTTTTTATTTTTATTTTTTTTATTTTTTTTTTTACAAGGAGAAAAGCAAATGAAACTAGTACACGCGGCCCGCCCTCTCTTTTCTTGAATATTGTTTTTTTTTGTTTTGTTTTTTTGTTTGTTTTTTTGTTTGTTTGTTTTTTTTTTTTTTTTGTTTTTGTTTTTGTTTTTTTTTTTTTTTTTTTTTTTTTGATGTAATACAATCGTTCTCCCCCTTTTTTTTTGCGGGTTCTTAAGATCTAAGACCCCTTTTGGTACCCTCCCTTACCCTTAGATCCTCTAGGGGGGGGCTGGCTGGCCTACCGTTCCTTCAATGGGGCACGTGACAATAGACAGGAAAAAATGAGAAGGAACAGGAGAGAAAGTATTTGGCTATAAAGAAAAAGTCTTCCCTTGTTTTTCCGGGACGTCACTCCACCAGGTACCCGGACCACCTGACATGGTCTGTTATTACCTTATCCATGGCTACCTTATGGTCCACCCACTCCTTAGCCCATTCCTCTCCATAATACAAACAGTACCTGACTATCCATGGGATCCTGCCATGCTGAGATGGCCATTCACCATGGATCAAAAGAGTGTTTCCAGTGTAAGTATTGAGTAAGTCCATGAAGTCTGAGTTTTCCATCCCTGCTCCAGGTAGCTCTTCCCAGTTGGTTCCTTCCATGTCTTCAAGGTTGGTCCAGAATCCTCCAAATATTTGTTGAAACATTTCCAAGTTTTCTTCAGCTTCTTGCTTATTCAACTCCTCATCCCATCCTCTTTCTGCTGGTACTTCAGAAGTGATTATATTGTTTTCCCAGGGGTCTGCTAAGCCTTCAAGGTCTATTACTGGTATATTCTGCCCACTGATCCAAGCCTCTTCTTGGTCTAAGTTTTCTGTGATGCTATTCATGCCCATTGGTCTTCTGGGTGGTGTAATCTGCCACCCTGCTTGGTCTGGTGAACAGATTGGAATGCATAGCCTTCCCCCATCTGCTATCTCATAGCTTAAGACTTCTCCTTTATTTTTGGAAAGTTCCAGTCTGACTTTATGGTCCACCAAGAATGGTCTTCCAAGTACTGTATGAATTGATCCCTTGGAAATGAAGAAGTGGGCAGATTTTGGTTCCCCAGGTGTTATCTCAAATACTGTTCTTTCAGCCAATCCAATTAGTGGTGTAGAATGGCCTCCAATCCCTGTAACCTTCATAAATAATTCCCTGGAGACCAAGCCTGTCTGAATGGCCACATGTTCTGGTATGACATTCAATTCAGCACCAGTATCCACCAGAGCCTTGATCTTTCTTCCTTTGATCCAAATATCAATAAATCCCAATGGACAAGCATAGGTGAGGTTGTGTCCTATGGAGCATGGGTATTCATCATCTGAATAGTCTTCAAAATGGTGTTGGCATCCATTAATCTTCCTGTTGTTTTTGCTGGCTAGTGACTTAGTGGCCTTATTCAAGTCCAAGGTTCTTTCAGGGGTCATATCTTTTAACTTCTCGAAAAAATTTGGTGCAACTGAAAGGAGCTCCTCCAAGGTAAGGTTAAAGTTTTGTTTTAATATTTTCTTCTTCAAGCTTTCTTCCATCTTGGTTCCTCCCTGAGGTTCCAATGTTTCTGACCTTTCTTGATCTTTCTTCACAGGGTCAGTGACAGGTTCCCTGGGGGGCTCTTCTTCATCTTCAGATTCTTGGTCCATTTCCACCCATGCTCCTGGGTAACTTGATTTTCTCTTCCTTGGTCCTGGGGCTGGTTCGTTAGCTGGTGCTGAGGTTCCTTGTTCTGCTACTGGTGTCTCCTGGGTGTTATTCCTCTCTGGTGGATTTCCAGCCAACCTTTGTGATCTTCTCATTCCCCACTGAACTTGAGATTCCTTCATATTTACCTCTGGTGGTGTCCAGGCTTCCCAATCTCCGGTCTCCAAGAATGCTGCAACCTTAGTTGGTTCTTCTTTCTTCTGGGGTTCCTCCAACTTTGGGACTTGTTGAGCCTCTGAAAATTTCTTAACCTGATCTCTGAAGCTTTCCTGGTTGTTATAAGGTATGGGTTCTCTGTTTGGGAAGTAGTAGTTGGGTCCTTGCTTGAAGACCCTCCTTGCCTTTATATCTTCTGCTAACTCTGGGCAGGTGAGTTGAGTATGGAGCTCATCCTTGCAATAGTAACATTTGATTGGCCATCTGGGTCCTGCATTGGGAGCTGGGGGTCTGTAGGTTGGTGCCATCCCTTGGTTGGTCTTATCAAAGTGGGGAGGTGCCTGCTTCTGATTCAAAGCAATGGTGAGTTTTGCAATATCTTCCTTCATTTTCAAGAGCTCATCTACTCCTAGTTGCTGAAACTTCACTTCCTTCTTGGTTTCCACTAAGTTTTTGATGATAGGTTTAGGGGCTTCTTCTTCATCCACATCCCACAAGGCCAAGGTCATTTCCACAAATTCCTTCAAGGTTTCCAGGTCTGGAGGAAGGTACCTTCCATCTCTTGCAACCTTGATCCTCCCTGCATGAGCCAATTCTCTGTTCACCTCCCTCCTGAGATCAGTGGACAAAGCTTTCCAGAGGTTCTCTCCACTCTCCCAGTTGGTGTTGTCATAACCCATTCTGATGAAGTAAAGAACCATCTCTTCATAACTCCCAATGAACTTCTTAAAGTCATGCTTGGTCTTGATGCCTCCCTGTTCTTGAGTATGTCTGAGAAGCCTTGGTATGGACTCCTCATTGAACCTTCTAAGGGGGGTAGCTGTGCCCCATTTCCTTTTTAGTTCCTTCTTCAAAAGGTCCCAGTCTGCATATTCATGTCCCTCCATATCTTCAATAGACTCCCTGATCTTCTTGTCTTGTACTAGAAAAGGTAATTGTAGGGCTATATCTATTCCCCCTGCCTTCTGAATCCTGGCCAGTTTCTCCACTCTTTTAATAAACTGTTCCACCTCTGTTCCATCAAATTCAAGGTTCACTTTCTTTCCATCTAATAACACTCCATTTTGTTCATTATTATTGATTATTGAGTTATCCTGGACTGGTCTTCTGGCTGGGGTTCCTTCAGTATATTGGCTCCTATGAGCTCTTCTTCCTTCTTCTCTAGCTTGGGGATATATATTTATTCCTGGGCTTATGGAGGGGTTTGTTGATTCTTCCATGGTTTCTGCTGGGATTCTTCCATATGCTGATCTTGGGGTTGGGGTCTGAAATCTGGTTCCTGGTTGGGTGTATGGGGTTTCTGGAATTCCCTGTGGTGTTCTTTCTTCAAGCATTTGGTTTATGACTTTGGTAATGTTGGCAAGTTTCCCCATTGCTTCTTCTGCAGGTCCTGGCTGATTCTGACTTCTTTCCTGGTCTTCCTCTGGCTTGCCTTGGGATCCACTGGGTATTTTGGTTTTTTCTTGCAGTTCCTTCTCCATCCTGATTATTGAAGATAGTACTTCTTGTTTATTATCTTCAATCCCTCTGAGTTGGTCCTTGAGGTCTCCAATTATCTGGTATGGTTTTCTTCTTTCTGCCTGCTGAATGTTGAGTTAATTCTTGAGGCTAATAATCCACCAATATTTTCTATGGTTTTAATAACTAATCAAATCTGAAGGAAACAGGCCACTGTTGGGACACCAATTGTAGAGACTCCTGTGGGATTATGTAAATAACTTAGAAAATAGCTTTCTGGCAGTCCTTGAAGGGGAATTTAGTATTACTTCTACTCCTTTAGAGTATGAGTAACACTAAGAGTGGTTTTGAATTGCCTGCCCTTCTAGTACTATAGTAAGTCTGCACAATAATTTATTTAAATTAATGGCTGGTTTCTTTGAGACTTAGTATAGGTCTCAGATCAGATCTTGATTGGTTATTAATTGTTATTGGTAGGGTTGTTGAAGAATGGACCAGATGTATTTGCTTATTGGTCGGTGGTTGATCAGATATGTGTGATCTTTAACCAATATCCCAATATTAAAGGGTTCAAGGGTTTTATCAAAGGGGTGGTTCAGGAGAGGACCCAAGGATGGGTTTACCCACAGGGGGCTGGGTAGAGGAAAAAAAAGGGTTGGCAGTCCCTTTTTGTTGTGCTCTCTTTCCTTGTAAGGGTAATTATTGAGTGATGGGTGGTTTCCTTTAATTTGGTGCTGAATAGTTCAGTTCACAGAAGAACCCTTATTCAAAGCACCTAATGGGCTGGTTTCAATGGTTGATGAGGTTATAGAATTGGTCTTTGATTTCCTTTTTTTTTATTGTTACACTGACAATCTCCTTTTTTTTATATCTGGGTAGGACCACAGATGATTGGGTGGTAATTGGATGATGAGTAGTTGATGAGTGGGTGGAGCTCCTGGATGGTGGATGATGATGGTGATGGTAGTGGGGGATACAACCTGAATAGGGCAGAGAGGCCCTCCTTAAATAGAAAATCTGGTCCTCAGGGGATGCTCAGGGCTGCCCCTGAGGGTGCCCTGGGGCTTCCCCTGTTACAGTGGGATACAGGTACATGAGACATTTTAGCTGGTTGGGAAAATCTAATACAGTTACATGAGGCATTTCTGCTGGTTGGGAAAACCTAATACAGTTACATGAGGCATTTCTGCTGGTTGGAAAGAGGTTGTACTGGGGTTACATGCAGGCACTTGCCTACATTAATTGCTGTGTAGTGCTGGGTTGAATTTGTGCTGTGGTGAACTGGTACTGGTGGGTTGTTTGGATCTACATGGTCCTAGCTGCCTGCATATATTGCTGGGTAGTCCTGTGGTATTTTCACTGGTGGTTGTTTGGTTACACATGGCCCAGACTGCCTGCATACATTGCTGGGTAGTCCTGTGGTGCCTGTACTGGTGGTTGTTTGGATCTACATGGCCCTAGCTGCCTGCATATATTGCTGGGTAGACCTGTGGTATTTGTACTGGTGGTTGTTTGGTTACACATGGCCCCAGACTGCCTGCATACATTGCTGGGTAGTCCTGTGGTGCCTGTACTGGTGGTTGTTTGGATCTACATGGCCCAGACTGCCTGCATACATTGCTGGGTAGTCCTGTGGTGCCTTGTACTGCTGGGTGTTTGGTTACACATGCTACTGGCTGCATAAATTGCTGTGTGGTGCTGAGGGTTGTTGGTACTGGTAGTTTATTTGGTATCAAATGCTACTGGCTGTATGTACTGGTGGTTGTTTGGTTACACATGGCCCAGACTGCCTGCATACATTGCTGGGTAGTCCTGTGGTGCCTTGTACTGCTGGTTGTTTTGGTTACACATGGCCTTGCTTATGGTTCTGAGTATACAGGTGAGGTGATTGGTTGTATGTTTGGTTGAGGTGTTATGTTGGGATGTTACTGGTATGTCTTTAGGGATTCCAAGTATACCCATATGGCCTTTCACTAGTTTGTTATACCTGGGTGTGATATGAGCTGTCCACAATTTATTTTGGCTGTATCTTCTAAACCATGAGAGATAGAGGGGTAGTTTGGCTGGGTGACTATGGGTTATTTTTGGTGTAGAATCCATTTCTGAGGTTAAATTTATGATTGGGATTATATTTATACTAGAAAATTGAGTCTGATGGCTATAGATTAGGTTTGGTCTACCACACCGCCAGCCCCCGCCGCCGCAACCAGCGGGGTAGTGCCACCGGGGCCATGGCCCTGCACACAGCAGGTGGGGCGACTCCAAACAGAGTCCCCTGCCCCCTAAAATGGCCCTGCAAGGGCCCCAGGTGAGAAACAAGCGGCCCCAAGCAGGCTGTGACAAGGGCGGCGGCCCAAATGGGCCGCCAAGGCCCAATGACCCCAAAAAATATACTTTTGCGGGCCAGCCTGTCTGGCCAAGTATGTCCATAATAATTCTTGGGCCCATAAATGCCCAGATAAGCCCATCTGGCTAAAGTGGCCCATCCAACCTGATGGGCCCGTCAAGGCCCGTGTCCCATTTGACTTGGAAAACATGTTTTGGCGCCCAAATGCCCAAAACCAATAACATCCACATAGGCCAACGTGGCCTATGTGATATCCAATGGGCTGCGGAGGCCCATTTTTGCATCTCATTTGGATTACACAATAATATGCACATTACCTGAGTGAATCTGTATTTTAACAGGAACTAATATTCAAAAAAAAAATCATCAGTAAAGAATGTTTCAAAATTATACTGGATATTTTCAACAGAAGAACATGAAAGAAATTTTAGGATTATATTGATGGTTGTGGTTATTTTTTTGATGATGGAAATGATTTTGTTATTGTTGTGTTGTTTATTGATGGAAAAAGGTAAAAAATTAAAAAGAAGAAGAAAAATAAATGTGTTAGTTTCATTTTTTTGGTGCACAGAAGTTTTAAATTTGAATAATTTTTCAAATCAATCTAAAAGCAATTTATTGGGCACCTGGGACCTTGAAATATTTAAGAGAGACCACATAGAAAGTTAAAAAATTGAGGAAACTTCAATTTTGGTGGCTACTGTCTTGCTCTAGAGTAATTGAATAAATCAAATCTTTTTTGCAAACAATATGCATAGCAATAAGCCAGTAGGTCTGTGATTAAATGGTGACATAATTCTCAGATCCCTGATAAAGTTTCAAATCTATTCCAACAATTCATCTTATCCCCAGGATTCAAATTTTTGGCTGTTTATATTTTAAAATGAATAGATTCCAGATATAAAATTAGTTATATTGGTTTATTTGCAAAAGGTAGAGATTTCTTCTTCAAGCTCATACCCATGATACCTATGAGCTGATCAATTTAAAAAATATTTTTGAATTTGATTTCTTAAATGAGAACGGATGCTTAAATTTCAATAAGGAATTGATAGATCAAATACTTTACCAAACAAATCAACCAAGATAAATACATAATTGGCTTGATTTAAAACAGAAAATTCCTGATTTTTTGACTTTAGAAGTGGATTGAGTGAAATTATTGGTTCCCACGGTTCCAAAAGCCAATCCATATCCCAGGAAAATTTGGAAGGAGTAGTAGCTTTATTGATAGATAATAAAGCTGGAAAAGCTAAAAGCAGTTTCAGTGGTTTTTGACTCAGAGCTTGTGGTGGGTGAGACAATTCTTCAAAAATAATTCTCAGGATCCATTGAAGGTGGTGATTCAAGAGTCAATCAGCCAAAGGTTGGATGGTTGATTGAATATTTTTATCATGTTCCTGAGCTGATGATTACAATGATGATTGAGCCATGGATGGTAGGAGAAAAATATTTTATGATAAGATAGATTGAAGAGAGATTGAAACATGTGAAAAAAAGAAGAAGAAGAAAAAAGATATGAAATGATTGTATGAATGAGATTGGATGAATGAGATTGGAGGATGGGGAACAAGAGGTATGAAGTATGTATCAAAGGAGAAAAATATATCATTTGAAGGTTATTTTGGAGTATTTTTTTGGATAAAGAAAATTTTAAAAGTAGGAGAAGGCAGAGGTTTGCTTGAAGGAGATTTAGAGTTTATTTAGGATGATGAAGTAAGTTTATTTGTGGAAAATGCAAGTTTTATTTTCTTCACATCAAGAAATTGGCTCCCATTAGCATCTATGTTTATGTTGGATGTGTTGGATGTATATTGATCCCATCAAAAAATCCAAAGAATTCAACTAATAATTTTTTATACAAGATTCTAGATTGAATTCTTAACTTATTTTGTTTATTCAAGCTGATGGCAGAAATCCTAAATATTATTATAGGTTTTATGATTAAATTACCCTTACAATTTGAAAATTTAATATATTATTGGCAAAATAGTTCATATGAAATTAATTTCAGCAAAATTTTAATTTGGGCTAAATTTTAATGAATAAAAAGTTTTTGAAAGCTGTATTTAATTTAAAATTGAAATTATTTTGAAGCAATATAGGATGGTATTTAATTTATTTCAAAAAAAAGGGGGTAAATCCAAATTAGTAAAAAATACTTTCTTGAATATTAATTCAGGTTGAAAATTTAAATTCTTTGATTCCTATATGGGATTTCAAAGAGTTTTTTTTATCCTGGGGGACATTTTACTCTTTGCAAAAATAGAAAACAAGTATGATATATTTGTTCCAGATCAAATCCTGATTCTAAATCTCAAAGTGAGAATATTTTATTCAGCACAATTTAATTTTCAACTTGGTTTCCACAGTTTAGCTAAGAAATGTTTAGGTGGATAGGGAGGGGGAAATTTATTGGACTGATGATCAGTTTCTTGATTTGAATAAGTTTTGGTGAGGTATTATTTTTTTGATTTGATTCACATTGAAATATCATTGGGTGTGCGTATGGCTTATGGGGTTATTCAGAATTTATTATTAGTTGTGGATGATATGTTGTGCCTTTTAATTGAGAATAATGAATACATTTCAGTCTTGGTGTTTGAAGATACACCAAAATATGGGAATTGTAAAGTTAGATAAGATAACACTGTCCTCCCCTACTAGAATTATACCTGTATTTAAAATGTCATTTTTTTTTTAAAAAAAAAAAAAACAAAAAAACAAAAAAAAGCACAGAAATAAAAAATTAAAATCCACAAGAGATTATCAGATTACCCCAAAAATTTTTTTTTCAAAAATTATCTTGATCATCAAACTTTATTGACCCATTCAATATAATATATTTTATTTGGAATGATAGAAACATGAAATGTTAGCATCTGATGATTTTCATTTTTTACCAAACTCAATGAGTCAGTTCCAAAGGAGTTCCCTCTAGGGCCCATAATTATTCAGAAGATCATATAATGAGATTCTATATTTTTTATTTTCCTTGAAGGGTGATGTTAAATTCACGGCTCTAACCGTGTGGTAATCATGTAGGGCCCTACACAGCTCAAATGAGCCGTGGGGGCCCAAAGACAACTACAAAGGGCTGTTTCAAACACTTTCAACCCCCATGGGGTCGTTTAGGAGCTGTGTTTGGGGGTGCAAGACCCCCTGGAAAATGTGCCAGAATTTTGGGCACCCTCTGGACCACACTTGGGTTCTGTCAACCCAGATTTGGGATTAACGCATACTTTGTGGGACTTTTGTTCCACACCTAGCAATTCCAAAGAGAAATTACAGTGAAATAAAAGTGAAATTAAAGTGAAAGCTGAAATCATAAATCATATAAAATTCTGCAAAAAATTCTTTCTCAACTCAAAAGTGAGCAAACTTTGTTTGTTCAATTGAAAGTTGGATTGAATACTGAAGTATACCATTGCATTTTTTTGCATGGGAACAGTGGCAAGCCCTCCTTCTTCTTACATGGCTGTGTGGATGCTCTACATTGATATTTCCATAAACAAAGCTTTGGAAAAAGAAAAAAAAGGATTTGGGTAATGAAACATTGGAAGCCCAAATTGCATCCTCATCAAGGGTGAAAATTTAGGAAAAAAATGATTCACAGATGGACATGACCTCTGGTGGTGAGTAACACTTTATGTTACTGGTCTTTGCCGTATTTAATTTGATTCAAACTGATGGAGTGAATGCCATCAATATAACAATGTAACTATGGCAGATTCACTTGACCCACCTCCCTTGAGAGCTTTTACTACTAAGGAAGAGGCACAGAAATATTTTCAAACATGGGCAATAAAGCATGGTTACGCTTTAACAGTTTTCAACTCAAAGCATGACCAATATTTGGATTTAGCCTGTGATTTACATGGTTCCTATTCAGGAAATCCTCTTACCAAATGGTCTAGAAAAACTCACAAAAGGAAGTTTGGGTGCAATTTTTTAATCCATGCAAGTTGCACAAAGGCAGACCCCTTGTGGCGCCTCTCCTACAAAGAAACCCAAAATTATCCCCAACGATCTGAACCTCCCTGTGTGTATCATCAACTGAGGAGAATCTTGGGGGTTGCCTTGAACAATATAGTAGAAGGCATGAATGATGGGCTCAATATGTTACAACTGAAGAGAAAATTGAGCAAGATTGATGGGGGGGATTATGTTTATGACCAAACAATCTATAACACTAAGGGGAAGGTCATGCTCACAGAACTAAAGGGAAAAAGTGTTATGGAGGTACTCTATGAATAGCTTGAAGAGACAAGTTGGATTCAGCGGTCAAATTTCAGTGAAGAGGGTCACTTGGAGGCCCTGTACTTAGCAAATCCAGAGGCAGTAAAGCTTTCAAAACAATCCCATCATATTGCTATGTTGGATTTTACTTATAAGGCAATTAAGTACAAAGCCCCACTATTGCATGTTGTAGGAATGACAGCCAATTGCAAAACTTTCACAAAAGCTCTTGTTTTTATAACAAAAGAAACATTTTAGTTCTACAGTTGTTCTGTAAATGCATTAAAGGAGTTGGCTTATGATCCTGAGAGACTTCCAAAAGTCTTTGTGACGGACTATGAAAAAGCTCTGATTTGTGCTATTGAATCTAGTTTCCCTGAGTCATCAAGACAATGTTGCACTTGGCACTTGTCTAAAAACATACAAGCAAACTTTAAAGTGCGCTTTGTTAATGACTTTGAAGAATGGAAAAGCTTTATGACTCTGTGGGAAAAGTATGGGGCCTCAAAGACCAAGGAGGAGGCAGAGGTCAATGATGCGGAACTCAGAGTAGGTCCAAATCACTGCTTCTTATTCTTCCTAGTTTTGGGTTCTGACCTTTTGACTGTTATATTCTTTCTTGAAAGACTATGAGGATGTACTTGAGTATATGGAAAATAAAATTTTCCCTATCAAAGAGACATTTGTAATAGCGTGTACTTGTATAAACCCAGATTTTGGAAACAAAGCAACATCTCCAGTTGAAGGGGCCCATGCAACTCTCAAAACATTCCTTGAAAACTCTTTGGGAAACCTGTTGGATTTTTGGAAAAGCCTTGACGGAACAGTTTTGAATCAAATTAAATCAGTTCACGCATCACTTTATAACTCTCAAATTAAGTTAGGGACATTTCTTCCTCCTGAACTGTTACCATTGGGTTACAAATTTTCTTTAGAGGCAATTCATCTTTTTTGGGAACAATTCAAGAATTTCAAAGGTGATCATGATGGAAAAGTGTGCACCAAGTCATATTCCAAGACTATGGGTTTGCCCTGTTCTCACCAAATAGGTGACCGTCTAGCATTCAGAGGATATGTGGTAACCAAAGAGTTTCATCCTCAGTTTAGGTTGGACCATGACCCTTCCAGTTCTAGTTCTTTGAGTTGGCTTAAGTTGGATTGTTCAAGTTGGATTGTTCAAATCACTATTTGATTAATGGTTTTTGATTAATACTTTTTGATTAATGATTCCTAATTCACTAATGGTTGATCCCTTTGAATTTTTCAAGTGCAATGTCAATGAAATACTAAGCATTCCTCAGTTACGTAAAAAAGTGAATGCAATTATCTTGGAATCTCCAGATCATGAGAAAAGAGGCTTATTGAAGTATATCATTCAGAAGATTACAAAATATTGATTGAAGCCAAGACTTGAACCTAAAGTCTTAAAATCAAGTAGGGGCAGGCCAAAATTGACAGATATGCGGCAAGAACAATCTTGGTTTGAGCTTGTTGAAAAACAACTCAAGGGGGAAAAAAGGACTAGAAGGGCTCCAAACATGAAAAGACAAAAGATTGTAAGTCTTATATTTTGGGATATGTTCATTTTTTTGGTTTGATGAACTTAGTTACTAACTAATGATGGATTGTTAGTCAAAGTTGGCAGAATCTGAATCTGAATTTCATAGCTCAGAGGAAGAGACTGAAAGTGAATCAGAATCACTTAATTTGGCATCAGAATCATCTTCAGAGGAAGAGAACATCAAGCAAAGCTCAACCAGAAGCTCATCTTTGGTTAGTATTCATTTAATTGATCTAATTAAAGAAATGAGGACTAAAGTAGTTTTTGTGATAGGAACCAAGCATGAAATACCTCAATCAAATACCCAAGAAATTCCATAAGTTCTTGGGTGAGGTTTGGGATCCAATTGAAGATGGGAATTGTGAATTTAGAGTCATTGCTAAATCTCTTGGTTATGAAGAACATGGTTGTTTTAAAGTTAGGAAGGAAATGATTGAAACATTAGAGAAACATAAAGCATGCTACATTAAGATGCTTGGTGGTGCAAAGGAGGTTGAAAAGATTAAAAAAAGACTTGATGTTGAAGACATCAATGAAAATATTCCCTCCTCAAAATGGCTGGCTAAATTAGACATGGTTCAAATCATAGCAGACACATATTCCAAACCTATATGTTTAATTTCATTGGAGTCATTTGATACTTATAATCCAATGAAAAATGGTGTTACTGATCAATCAGATCCAATTTTCATTTCCTTTGTAAACAATAACCACTGGGTTCTATTAGTACTGAAGGGAGAAATGATTCCAATCACGCCCAATGTAGCAAAACCACATTCCTTGATTTCTAAAAAAGCCTCTGGTTGGGTTGGTCATCCAAAAGATCAACTGCAAATTTATTCTATATTTTAGAGATTATGGACTTTGACTTCATTTCATCATTGGGTTTCATATAAATTGAAATTCTAATGCAGCTCACAAGTCCTATTAATATAAAGGGTTATAACATTTTTAACATCACTATGTTGAGTGTTTTGAGTTAACATCATTATATTGAGTGTTTTGCATGAGAGTTCAATGGTAATTCAGCTCAACTTTTGTTGGGCTGATTCCATCACAAGCTTAACCTATGTTAAGCTTGGGATGGGATCAGCTTAAAAAAAGTTGAACTTGTTTTTTTTTTGGTGTTTTTACTTTAGGGCTGGTCAAAAGACTTGTATTTTTTTGGGCACTTTTACTTTAGGGCTGGTCAAAAGACTTGTATTTTTTTGGACACTATTACTTGAGGGCTGGTCAAAAGACTTCTTTAATTTTTGGGCCCTTTAACTTTAGGGCTAGTCAAGTTGAAATTACTTTAAGGGTTTTCAAGTTACTTGTATTTTTTTGGTGTTTTTACTTTAAGGCTTGTCAAGTTACTTGTATTTTTTTTGGTATTTTTACTTTAGGGCTAGTCCAGTTACTTGTGTTTTTTTGGTTCTTTTTACTTTAGGGCTAGTCCATTGGATAGTACCAGTTTTTTTTTATTTTGATTTATTTATTTATTTATTTGTTTTTTTTAACCAAAAAATGAACATTCTTTGATTTTTTGGTTGATTTCTGTTTTTTGGAAGTTTTATTTATTTTATTGGTTGTGTTAGTACCCTTTCATTCCTTTTCCTTTTTTTTTTTTTTTGCTCACCGCGGTCCGGTGCTGTGTGGAAGTCCACATGGCCGCGGACCAGGCTGGGTGGGCTGCACAAGTCCTTGAGCCATGGAGGGTTTTACATGGCTCAAGTTGGACCGTGTGGCATGCCACATGGCCTATTTTAAACCATGTGCACTGCTCAATAAGCCATGAATTTAAAATTACCCTTTCTTTAAAGATCAGCAAGATTTCCACAACCATTCAAATATGTTTAAAGAAATACAAAAATATTGATTTTTAAAATCAGTGAATGAGTTAGTAATTTTATGGTTTCTTTTTGTTTCAAGCTATATAGCTCTTTTTAAATATAAATCTGAATCCTTATTCATTTTTTTCAAATATGCCAGATTTTCTGTCCCCTGAATCAAAATAAATTCTTATAACACATTTTTTTACCTATATATCTTGGAATTTTCAGCCAAGTCAAGTCAAGATAAGTCCCAGCTATTATGTCATTACTCGATAAAAAAATTTTTTTTTTTGAATCACCTGGGCAAAATTCATGCCCTGGTATTTACTTGGAGGAGACCCTTTTTCAAAATAGGTGTGATCAATGTTTTTTTTTGGCTAAAATAACACCTTTTGCACAAAAAATAAAATAAAATAAAACACCCCAAGGCATTGATTTGGCATTCATTTGGCTAGATTCATACCTTTTTGAATGTTTTCCCATACCAGAGTGTGTGAAACTTTAATTTTAAGATTTCATGCTATGGCCTGGAATGCAAAAGTTGTTTACCCCTCCCCTTTAGAAAGTCCAGAGGAGGGGAGCTGAAACTTTTGGCAGGATGTGGTGGTTTAGATGGCCACAAAAGACATTGAAAACTACTGTATCTGGGGATTTGAAAGCCACAGACGTAGCCATTGAAACGGCCACAGACCACCACAAGAGCCAGTCAGCTCCCCCCCCCCCCCCTGGGGACACATCTTTCCCATTTCAGGGAAAGGCATGAAACCTTAAAATTAAGGCCCCACACATTTCAGAATGTTTTTAAATAGCAAAAGGAATGAATTTAGAAAAAAAATAAATGCCAAATTCATGCCTTGGGGGGTTTATATATACATATTCATGGGAAACATGTGTTTTTACTAAATCCAAGGACACAAATTTAGCCTGGGTCATTCTGAATGTTTGGCTCCTAGTTAAATTGGAGTCCTTACTAAAAAGAAGGCAAGAAGATCATCTTTTGCATGGGCTCTAATTGTTGACTGAAGTTGTACATATTTTTTGTTTTTTTAAATTTTTCCAAGTGTGAAAGGTCTTTAGGCTTCAACATGCATGGATAAGAATAGATTATTTGACAGGTGTTTTTCAGTTGGTTAGATCTAAACCATGGATCAAACCCATGCATTAGATATTAATTGTGACTAGGCATGATTTCCATATCAGATTCCAAAAACACCATTATTAGTATTTTTTGAGACAGTGGTCAAAGCCAAACCTTGCATGACCCACAAGACAGCCTGTCCCCACTACTCATGTTTAATCATTTAGAGCTTGTAAGATTGTGATTTTGACATGAGATTGTTCTGTACAATAGCTTTGTCCCACAAGAGCTTGAGAGTTTCAAGATCCATGGTGATGATGGTGGGGGAATGGGAGGGTTTGGTGATATGGTTTGGTATAATTTTTCCTTGGTTGGGTTAGGTTGAGATCACAGAGGGAGCCTGAGATCAGCCAACAGCTGACAAATGCACTGGACAAGCCATAACACATGTTGACAACTTGATGACTCTTACTACCATGTAAGGGTTTGGTCCTTTATATTTGGCTCACAAGTTCACTGACTTGTTGATTTACAAGATAATTTGAGTGACCTTGGTTGATGCAATACTAATACACCACCTGGTAGTGGACAGATAGACACCTCTACAGAATAAGATGATTCAACCCCAGGACACCGACAAACTTCCTGGTAGTAGACAGATGCAGCCGGCACAGTAAAATGGAAACTAAACGCAAGGAAAAGGGTGGTGAAGATATGCAAGACACCATAAGTGGGGAAAATAAAAGAGCTGGCAGCAATGATGTCCGTCAGCTCAATGTTGGCAAGATGATAGGGGCCATTTTTGATGAGCAGCGTCCTTAAAATCAAAACTATCCGATCAAAATACAAGAAGAGTAAACAAATCGTGACTGTCAAGTTGAATGTGAGAATAAAAATGCCCAATGATCATTGGATTTGGGGCCATCAACACTTTGGCGCAATTTTCTCTTTTTTCTAGCTGGACGTTCGTGTTGAATAGGGTAGCTCGAGTTGGTAAGGTGAATCCGAAGCTCTTAACTTCTTCTCACATAATTTGGCCTTTCCTTTACTTCACCATGACCCCACAGCAAACAGGATTTGCTGTGCCGACCGGCAGATATCGATGAAGAGAAGTAGTCTGCCGGACACACCGGATTGTTTGACGCTCCTGATGGTGATTTGCTTCGATCAGGAAAAGAGAGAGCGGAAAAGGAAAATCTAAAAGTAATAAGTAGGAACCCAACCCCAATCTCCTAATTTCATGCCACAATAATCCTCAGAATGTTCGCCTTGACCATAAGGACTGCCATGACTTTCTTCACCGAGAGGTGTTTCGTCTCCTTCAGCCACTATGTTGCCATCACCGTCGTAAGTGCAGCCTTCCATAAAATCTACGTTGTTTGTCTCTGGAGAGTCGAAGCCAGCTCGTGGATTGTAGAAATGTTCTTTGACGAGTAGTTGGGCATGTTCTTCAACTGCCCTGAGAGTAAATTTTTGAGCTTGATCGTCCGATGACAACTCCCCAAGTGACTTGTTCAACCTGAAGATCGTGTTCCGGATTCGTTTAGAGAAATCCTCCAGAATCTCTTCGGCCGAAATAGGTTGAGAAGTGGCCTTAGAATGTGGTCCTGGAAAGGGAGCGACTGGCTTGACTGAGTGAGCGTTCGACGTATGAAGGGGATCTATAGTGCCGTCGTTCACAAAATTAGTGCAATCTGCTAGAGGGACGAGGTTGCTAGATCCAGCCCCGGAGAAATCAGGTAGGTTGAAAGGTTGATGGAGTCTCATGGGCTCAAAGGGATGGATTTGATTTATGCTCGGCCTTTTAACGGATGGAACTACTTCTGTCAGATGTTCCTCGATTAATCTTCTCTTGCCTTTATGATTTAAGAGGGGTGGGAGTTCGACGTGTCGAGGCTCTAGGATCATTGCTGGAATTCGTCCGTTGATGTCTGTTCCCGAAGCAGGTGACCCATTAGCTTTTACCCCATATTGATCTGCGTCGTCTTGAAAAATTGACTCAATCCATGGAAGCGTTGGCTTGCTGTTGGGCCCTGCCGGCTCGTCTGAAGGTGACTGAGGCTGGGCGAGAGATGAAGAGACATCAGGGGGTGGTGTCAACGCTCCTTGGTTTCGCGGGATAGGTCCATCAACCGTTGATAATTGGCTACTGGTTTGATGCGGCTTAGTTGGAGACTGAGATCTTTCAACTTCATCAGCTACGGATATCAGGAGGACATCATCTAACGAATCGTCGGAGAAGGAGGTTGATAAAGGAATTTCGGCCCGGTCCTCATCGCCGGTCGGCTGACTCCCGGTCGGTCCAAATTTACTCTGAGATCGTTCGACTTCCTCAGTGACGGAGATCAACGCATCATCATCCAGCGAGCCGTTCGAAATGGAAGGTGATGATGGCATTTCCTCTTGATTCACTGGAATGGGTAGCGTGTGAATGTAACGATTGGATGGACATGATCCTGGGAAAAATCAAAGTTTGACTCCTTACTCTTAGGCGTCGTCCGCCGACCCGGACGTGGTTGGGTAGTGTGTATACATGTTTTCCAGAGGCTGTTGGGAACCTCTTGTTGTGAATGCCACGAGCCATACAGCCGATTTAGGAACTGCTGCGCGTCGACAAGCTACACCCACAATCGCGGTCGATGAGGCGACGACAGTAGAGCGTCAGACTGCCAAATTCGATCGCACTTTGGAGTCAGAGACAGCATTTACCCTGGAAAAGGAAAAACTAGTGAATGACTTCTGTTGTTTATTAAGCGGAGGAGATTATTACAACCACTTCAACCCCAACCGAAAAATTCATCAAAACGCCCCTCATCCATCTCTCCCACTGTCTTGCCTTCCTCGGGGGATCATTTGTTCATCGTCATCCATCAACATGCAAAACATACCATCCACACCTCCTGGATACACACAACCCAGCATCATCACACCCATCCTCCACCCCACATGCATCCCCACATCATCTATCACCCTACACAAGCCCAGTTCCATCATGCTTCACACAAGCCCAACCACCCTCACATCATCTCAAAAAACTGGTCACTCAAAGCGCATGTCCAAAAAAACCTCCCAACAGCTAGCTGACAATGCAATTGAGCTGGCCAAACTCACCATACTGTTTTGACTCTAATACAGACTCTGATTTGGAATGCAATCTCTTATTCTTGAGTGATGTGGGTTGTATTTATAGACATCTTCTCAGTTTGGAATCATAGATTGAAGGGTAATTCAGAGCCTGCAGCTGAGTCAATTCTTTTTGCTGAGGCATGGGGAGTCCTGTGGTTCCAACAGCAAAAGGGAAGATGCCAATCCAACAGCTCAGAGAGTCTATTTTTACTGTCACATGACCACCCCACATACTTTAGGGATGATTCAGATTTAGACAAATGTATTGAAAAAGAGATAACCAGATTTGGGAAGATTCTTGAATATATCTAAAGGGGGAAATGTTAAATTTGCAACCTCACAGCCTCTGTTCACAACCTAAAAAGGGTTGCTTGGCACATTTTGCAACCAGTTTTGGTCATGGACAGCTGCTCACAACCCATTTCAGTTGTGAACAGCTGCACACACTCTTTTTGGCCATGAACAGCTGCTCATGACTCATTTTGGGGTCATGAATGGCCATTCACAACCCATTTGTGGTGAGAAAAAAAATACATTCAAAATAAAATAAATAAAAATTAAGAACTGGGCCCATAAATAAAAATAAATAAAAACAAATAAATTTTTTTATTTACTAACAAAAACACCAAAAAATACAAAGTCAACTTGACTAGCAGCCAGAAAAACATGCATGACCCCTGATCACAACTTGTGCATCCCTGATTGCAACCCTTTTCAAGTTGAATTTGGGGAATTGCAACCTAGAAAGGGTTGCAATTGGGGGTTTTCAACCCCCTGGGGGATGCCCAAGTTGGTAGCAACTTTTCTTGCTCCTTGTTGAGCTGTGAATTGCCATTTGCAACCCATATGGTCTGTGAATGGCAATTCACACCCATTTGCAACCCATATGGTCTTTGAATGCCAATTCACACCCATTTGCAACCCTGAGGTTTAAAATTTAACATTTGCCATCTAAAGGCAATCTCAATTTTCAAACTACTTGATTCAAGGAGAAATTAATTTGTCAAAGATATGTGAAAGTTTGAGGAGAATTATTTTGATAAATGATCAGTAAAAAGTTATAACTCCAATTTGGTACTTCTAGTGCATCAAATTCATGAACATAAGAAATTGAATAGCTGAGGAAAAAATACTATAGGGAAAGCAGTGTGCTCTCAATCTCAAGATAAAGCCTCTGGTTTGAAAATTACAACCCAAAGAAAGTTGGCCTGCAGTGGTGAAGTAATTTTTGGGAAAAGAAAGTTAGGTATAGATGTGAAAAGTAATGAATGATTTAAAAGAATTATGATTCCCTTGATGGTAGGAACAAAAGTAAAAATGGGATGGATGTAGATTTCATTTCAAAACATTGATTTTGTAAGGAAATTGAGACATATTTAGATATTTAATGGGCAGATATAATCACAGGTATTGGAATTGAGTAAACAGGTGATTGGATGAAATCAAACTTCACAGTGCCATTCTGAGAAGAAGAAGAGCTTTTGGAAATGTTGAAGCAAAAAAAATGGTAAATTGAATTTGAGAGAAAAATTGAAAGGGTGACTGGTGAAAGAAACTGTAGTTGAAAAAAAAACAGGGCTGTGTTTGAATTTCAAAACAAAAAAAAATGAGTTGATGAGGTAGAATTATGAAAAAAATGGTTTGGAATTAAATGAGGAAAGAAACAGAAAGAAAAATCAATCAATTTTACCTCCAATGTATCAAGAATTTATTTTGGATTCACTCTCAAAAGCCTCTAGTTTTCAAAAGGGCTGTTTGCATGCAAGCAGGTCTTTAAAAATGAGTGCTCTACTCACAGAAGGCTCAGGGGAAGTTTTTCTGAGGGATCTCTGAGGGGATAATAGTAAGTAATAGAGTAAGGGATAAGATTTCTTAGATGAAACTTGCTGGAATGTATTTACTAGTAATCAGTATTAAACTGATTTATTGAGGAAAGAGGATCAGGAAAGTGAAAATTGGGCCATTTAATATAGACAAGGATCTGACAAGGAGGTAGAAAGGGATCTTCAAGCAAACAGGACTAGGTGTACTGCAAGCCAAGGAGTTAAGGTTACATGTGTAGTGACAACATCAGTCAAAGCTACAGTGAGGAGACTCTTAGTATAGTACTACTACATTGGGATAGGCTGGCTAATAAATTTAAGCAAGGTCTCAGGCCCGCATTTTATAATTTTGGTATTTACAGTGGGTAGACAAAATTTGTGGGAGTATTTTTCAAGCAAGCCACACCTGGGTACCTCAACTAATTTAGATGAAGTTCTAGAATCATCATGGTTCATTTTTACCATTCCACCATTGGAATCTCTCAAAATTTGACCATGGTTAACAACATCATGATCTTTGTTGTACCATTTCCATTCAATTATTCATTATAAATCACCAAAAAGGTTTTGGTGAGATATTTTTTTTTATTTTTATCTACTAATTTTACGCTTTATTTTTACTAATTTTTTGTTTGAAATCCATCTTTTTCTGACTATTGTTCCATCTTTCAGATCCAGGGATTCAAGCAACCAAAACCTTGGAAAATTGTGCTCATTAAATTGGATTGTAGAACTATTTGAAGGTCTCCCTTTCAAATAAACAGATACGACATTTGACTTCAAACCCTGCAAGGACACCAAAGATCCCCCAGAGCTAGAAAAAAATGAAAAATATTTTTTTTTAATTTCAATGAGCTAATCTCAGTGTTTCTCAAGAGTTTAAACATGAAAATCTCAGGTAGTCATTTAGAATTGGACCTGAATGTCAAGAAATCAACATCAATCAAACTTAGAATTAAAAACATGTAGAATAATCAAATATAGCCTTTTTTTGTCAACTGATTGGTTCCTTTTCATTCTCATTAAAGATATATTCAATGAGAAGAAATTTAAATGGTAATTTTTTTTTCACTTTTTTTATTACTAGACTCTGTTTTTCTGAGTATTTTTAATTTTTGATTTTTTTTTTTGAATTTTTGATCTAACTTTCACAAACCTTTTGATGGTATTGTGAGTAAATACAGATGAAAAACTATCTAAAAATATCAATTGAAATATTTTCTTGATTTTTTGGGGTTTCAATTCAGTTTTAAATAATTACTTGGAAGTAAAGAGACTTATTTACTGTAATCAGTTCCATTAATTTTGTCAACCCACTTCAAAGTTGAAGAATGTACAGTGTACATGAGATTCATGGAACTATGTAATAAGTAGTGAGAGAGTATGTTATACAATCTTCAAGAGGATGTAAATCAGGATTACCACACTGCCAGCATTTTAACCTTGCATTCCTGAATGCCCATCCTAGTTGGTTGTAGATAACCAATTTTAAATTGGTTTCAAAAAACCCAACTTAATAGACAACCAATTTAAATTTGCTTTTAAAATGCCCAATTCAAAATTCAACCAATTTAAACTTTGTTTAAAAACTCCCAAAACAATAGCCATCCAATTTCAAGTTGCTTGGAGGCCCTACAATTTAAACTCACATTTACAATCCCCCGATGAAATATTTTCACTTGGTGGGTGCATTGCGATTCAGAAGCACCTTTGGTGCCCCAATGATTCACCAATTTGTTGAATGAAAACCCGATTATTGAGATCATCGGTTGAAGTCACCCGATTTTATTTTTCATTGGAATATTGCCCCCCGATGCAATATAATCATTGGTCAATGCTCACTGATTTATATGAAAAGTTGCTTGGTGGCCCACCAATGAAATCAATTAATTGGATGATGAGCCACCGGTTCAATCCCAAATATTTGGTGACCGATCAACAATAAAGCATGAAAACGCAGGTGTGTGATACTCACAAGTGAAAAAAGAAATTTCCCGGCAAAGGCGACGAGAATTCCACAATCGGTCAGAAGATTTGACTCAAAAGATGCATAAAATATTGTGGTTAATTGAGCGGCAAAGGTGCCAGAAGGGCGCGCAAAAGGTGAGCAAGAGCGCGGAAAAGGTGAAAAAAATGGCACTGGAATGGTTTCACCAACTGCGCATCAAAGTTGATTTCAAGTGTATTAGTTGTAAATTATAGTGGCCCTTGAGGAACTAAACCTCTCTCCTGGAGGTAACACAATTTGATCAATGGGAAGACTGTGAATGTTAGTGAATCCTTTAACAAACCTCTGGAATAAAGTTTTTGGAATCTTGCCCCACACCCGATAAGGATTTCTCCGATTTGGGAGACCATCATATTTGAAAAATTTTGAGCGCTTCCACAATTACAATCTATCAATATCATTAATCTATCAATATCATTACAGAAATCACTCCATCAAGTCTATCTGATGATGCCAACATATTATAGTTGCCCTCATCTTCCGGGTTGCAGTGATTACAAATATATTAAAAAGCCTTGCCGTGCACATGGTCGGCTAAATATTTCTTGTGTTAAAAGGCATACTTTGAACAACAGAATCCATAAAATGTGCACCCCCAATTGTCCTGCGCATGGTCTTTGTGGTATGTGTCAACTGCCTTGATAAACCATATGTTACTGATACCTTTGCATTAGTTACATCCATAGATTTGTTTCACTTCCAAATTCATGGCAAAAATTCTTCCAAAGACGCTGCACCATTCAGTAAAGAGGATACCAATACTTTTTTGGACTCTAAAGCTCTCGGGAGTCCCAGTCCAAGAAGAAACACATTTGAGATACAAAACCAAGGGCTCCTGGAAAAAGAGAATCACTCTAGTGGGTCATGGTCTCAAGCAATGCCCCGTTCATTTAAAATTCTAATTCCAACACCATTGATTAAACTTTAGGATTTTTGCGCATACTCCAAAACATCACCCAAGTAGTTTCATACTGTTTGTTAGTCGCACTGTGGTCAAATACTACAATTTTTATGAATATGTACGACACCAATCAGAATTTTGAGTTTGTTTGCAGATCATCATGCCTGAGTTTCCTCTTTGTCCTTAAGAACTAGTTTCATAGAGCAGCACCCGCAACGTTCTGCTTAACATTGGCTTGGTTAGGATTGTGTCTGTTATTTTTATGGTGATGATTTTTATGATGGTTATCTAGTTTCTATGTTGAAATCAATGATTTTTCAAAAAGAAAGAGTGGCCAATTATTTGATTATCAAAAATAAATTCAAATTTATTGATAAACATAATCACCATATCAATAATTATGAAATACATTGTAGAACTTTCACAGAAAATAAATTTGTTAGAAAGTTTGAGTTTTTGCCTTATGAAAATTTGATTTAAACAAAACGGTGAAAAATTGAATGCAAGTTTAAATGTTTTGAGTGGAATAAATTTCCAATATTACGAAAAGAATTTGAGGTTAAATAACCAATTTGAAACTGCAAATTTGTTTTGGACAATTTCAGAAAGAAGTGATGCTTAATTCCTGCCAAAGTGTTTTGAAATTTAGAAAGAAAAAAATTCATTGTTTCCTTCTCCTTTAAAATTGAAACAACAAAATTGATTTCAGTATTTTTAAACCTTTTCAAGAAATTAAGACTTGAAGTTGTTTTGCAAACCTGAAAAGAATCTTGATGAAAAAATAAGACATTTTTTCAAATGAAACAAATTTTTGGCTACTAAAAAAGTTTTTCTTCCTTTGATATCTAAAACAATTGCTTAAATTCAAATCCAAAATCAATAAAAAATTAAATTAATCAACATGTGAAAGGTCAGGGAACATGGCTGCATGGTCACTGAGTGGATATCCTATTGAAATCCATTGGAAACCTGCTAGAAACCTGTTGAAACCCTGCATGAATTTTTTGGCTCACTTTCTAGCAATATCATTGTGCTTTCATGGACCAAATTTCTTTACATCATTGTTTCTTTGCATGATTTCACAAAATTTCTCAAAATAAACAAACACATTTGTTATATTTTATAGTTCTGCTACATGGGATTCTCAATGTTTAGAGGTTGTAAACATGAAAAAGTGATGTGATGTTGAGGTAAAAGTGCAGATTTTCATAAATGATGATTCCCCTTTGATTGATTTCTGTATGAGCTCCAATTCCAGTCTCAATTCTTCAGTTTGAGTTTTTTTTTTTCAATTTGAAACTTTTGAGTTTTTTGTGTGCAATTCATCATACTAGAGTGATGACTTTCTTCAAACCTGTGAGTTTTCATTTTTTTTTCAGCAACTATGCTTGTGTCTACCTTTATTTTTTACCAAGAATGATGTATTTCACATTTAATACATCCAGAAAAAAACCAAGAATAATTCCGTTGATGGAGGTCTCCTTAATTACAACAACAATGAGGATCCCAATTGAGACAACTCCCTGGCATCCCTGGCCTCCCTGGCCTTCCCAGCAGGGGTTGGTTGTTTGGACCCTCCTATTAGAGGGGAGGTTGTTCCCCCCCCCGCACTAAGATTTTTCCAAATTGGGACAGCTCTCAGGCTGGGAGGCCCCTCCCAGTTCCCCTGGCCTGGGAGTCATGCCAACCAGAAATTAATGTGGGGTGGCTGGATGTTTTCTTGCAACAAAATTGCCTTGCTGTTTAATGGTTATTTGTATTTCTTTGAATGAGTTTAAAAAAGAGCATAAGCTCCCCATAATGAGAAAATGAATCTTGCCCAGACTCCTTACAGATGAAGTTTGAATAGGGGGCCCCTATGAAGGTACTAAAACCTGTTTCAAATTATTTTCTACTTGCATTTTTTTAATTATTCATATTGATATGGATTAACAAATTCTTTTTCAATGCAGGAACTCAAAAAATCATATCAGAATACTAGTGGTTTGAAAAAATAATGTGTAAGGACCCCAAGTTTGTTTTCCCCACCACCAAATCAAGCAGGAAAATCAATTTTTGGGAATTATCAAGATGCAAGACAGGCAGTTGTTACCAAGATAATTGAAGGAACCTATGCAAAGTACCCTGTAAAATATGGAAGGCTAGAGATAGACTTTCTTCAAATTTTTCCACTCAAAAAACTTCATAAAAGTACAAAAACTCTACCAAATCTTCCCATTTTGTTGTCATGAAAAAAAAATACAAAAATATTTAATCTTGAAAAAAAAATCAACCTGAGCATGGAAATTGTGCTTAATTCAAATTGAGATCCAAAACCATTTCAATTGCATAAAAAACTTTTTATTGATGAATCATGGTGAAAGGTCAATGATGACTAGGTAATAGCAAAATTTTTCCAAAATTTTTGGTTGGTTTGAACTTGATAGAATGGGGTTTCTGATTATTTAGCAAGATTTTTGACGCAGGAAATGAAAAATATACTGTTTATTACATGATATATTTGAGTATTTAAATATGAATTTTCAGGATTTGGGACATTGCAGGTCATCTAAAAATACAGGAATAAGATTTTCATGAAAGGGATGGGTTCTGGAGGGAGGAGGGCAAGGGGTATAGATTTATCAGCTTTCAATCTTTCATTAAAAATGAATTTGAGTAAGATTTCTGTTTTAGAAAGTTTACATAAATGGCCTATTCACATATTTTGACTGATCTTCAAAATGATCTGCCTGCATAACAGATATTCTGATTGGTTGAAAGGATGCAGGAGTGTAATCCCATGGGTTTCAGACCTGGGTTGCACCATGAGCCCATGTGCAGAACATGTCTACATTTTCTTCACCTTTTCTCATGGTTAATTAAGTAAAAAAAACTTTCACCTCCTTCAACCAGTCTCTCTAGGGGGAATCCTCACCTTTTTCCTTGCTTTTCTTTTCTCATTGAAGCTTTAAATTTGAAAATCCATCTTAAAAAATCAGTTAGTAATTTTCATATGCAAATGAGTATCTTTTTTTATTTTATTAACCTTTTAAAAAAGGATTTAAATCACTTCCTAAGAGTGGGAAATAATTTCCATTGATATGAAATCATTCCCATTTGGAAGAAAAGAATTAAACTACAAGGGGAAAGAATTAGGTGATAGTAATAAAATATTTAATCATTTTATGATTGCAGGAAATAAAATCTTTATTGAAGGGAATAAAATTCAGAATTTTAAAAATTATTTTATATTTCTCAAAGTTTTTCACCTCTCAGGAAATTTTATCCAAATCTTTGGAAGGATTTCAGGATTTCAGGAAGAAACTTCCCTAATGGTATTAGAATATTTTATAATTCAAAAAGATTTAGTGTATTTTCATGAAAAAATGTTTTGATGGCAGGGATAACTCTCATAGAATTTAATGCTTCCTAGGTGGAATCAAACCTTCTCAAAATTCCTGTATATTCATATTTTTATTACAGAAAATCAGTTTCTGAATTGAATAAATGTGTTTTGCTTTTTTATTTTTTATTTTACTTCCTTTTCTTTTCTTATTTTTGTTTTTAAAATTTTTTCCAGCTTGCAGCAAACAAATATCCAATCAAAATGATTCCATGATATCAATAATAATAATAACAATAATAATATTAATGATAATAATAATAAAAATAATAATAAAAATAATAATCATAATACTAATAATAATAATAATAATAATAATAATAATAATAATAATAATAATAATAATAATAATAATAATAATAATAATAATAATAATAATAATAATAATAATAATAATAATAATAATAATAATAATAATAATAATAATAATAATAATAATAATAATAATAATAATAATAATAATAATAATAATAATAATAATAATAATAATAATAATAATAATAATAATAATAATAATAATAATAATAATAATAATAATAATAATAATAATAATAATAATAATAATAATAATAATAATAATAATAATAATAATAATAATAATAATAATAATAATAATAATAATAATAATAATAATAATAATAATAATAATAATAATAATAATAATAATAATAATAATAATAATAATAATAATAATAATAATAATAATAATAATAATAATAATAATAATAATAATAATAATAATAATAATAATAATAATAATAATAATAATAATAATAATAATAATAATAATAATAATAATAATAATAATAATAATAATAATAATAATAATAATAATAATAATAATAATAATAATAATAATAATAATAATAATAATAATAATAATAATAATAATAATAATAATAATAATAATAATAATAATAATAATAATAATAATAATAATAAATAATAATAATAATAATAATAATAATAATAATAATAATAATAATAATAATAATAATAATAATAATAATAATAATAATAATAATAATAATAATAATAATAATAATAATAATAATAATAATAATAATAATAATAATAATAATAATAATAATAATAATAATAATAATAATAATAATAATAATAATAATAATAATAATAATAATAATAATAATAATAATAATAATAATAATAATAATAATAATAATAATAATAATAATAATAATAATAATAATAATAATAATAATAATAATAATAATAATAATAATAATAATAATAATAATAATAATAATAATAATAATAATAATAATAATAATAATAATAATAATAATAATAATAATAATAATAATAATAATAATAATAATAATAATAATAATAATAATAATAATAATAATAATAATAATCATAATAATAATAATAATAATAATAATAATAATAATAATAATAATAATAATAATAATAATAATAATCATGATCATAATAATTGAAGGGAAAAATTTGATAATTTCATGATCATTATCTCCATGAAGAAAACCACTTTGAGCTTTTAGGTTGCTATTTAAAGACAGCCCATGATAAATTACTCATTAAAAAAGAATTTACAACTTTATGGAAAATTCCTTTGAAATGGTATAACATGGGCATTTTTTTGATGATTTAAAAACATTTCCTCATGGAAAGAAATCATTTCCTCAATATAAATTTTATCCTAATTATTACTATAAAGAGCCATTTCATGATTTCATGAGATATTTTCTAATGAAAAAGGTCATATTTTTTCTGAAGGAAAATATATTCCTTACTTTAGGTAGATAAAGTACTCTTGGCATAAGATGATTATTTATTACAGGAACTCATCCAATGATACCAGGAAATCAATTCCTGGTTAGTATAAAGTTTTTCTCATTTAATTAAAAACTTACCTGATATCAGATTCATTTCTTTAATGAAATCCCATGATTCAGTTGTTGGATGAAAGTTATTTCTGATTTGATAAATCCAAACTCTCATTTTAAATACTAATTTTAAATTTTTAGGAATTAATTGGAAGTTGAGGAAAATCATGATCTTATTTCAGGATTTTTTTCAATGATTTAAGAAGTCTACTTGCTGACTAAAATTAATTGGCTTTTATTTTTATTGTATTTAATCCTTTTTGGATGACCAAAAATCAATTCCTTGTTGCATAAAATGGATTTTAAATTAAATAAAATTTATTTTCCTTTAAGGCAATGAATTGATAATTGCAGGAGGCCTCACCATTATTTCTAAAAATGTGTTGAGTCAAATACATATTTTCCCTGGTGTTGGTTATTAAACATTTCTGACATTGTTAAGTAATCTGTAAATTGTCAGCTTCTAGAATTTATTTTCCTCCAGAAACTCAGAAATGTTCTGTGTCCCTTTTTCTTTACTCAATCATCTTCCAAACCAATTATTTGCCATCCTAGCTATTTCCTTCTGTTCCTCTATACTTACTCTATCCAATAATTCTGTTTGGTTCCAATTATCATTCTTTTGAATTTTATTTCTATAATAAACTTGCTTTTTGAATAGATAAAAATCAAATAAACTAAGTTTGAAACCTATGCCAGTTGAATTTAAAATCTCAGTAGATTATGATTTTCATTCATGTTGTAAATGGATCTAACAAATGATAGTCATTTGAAATCATTGGCAGGAGAGGTATCAAGGTACCGGTAATAAAAACCAATATCACTCATTTTCATTTATTACTACTGCTATTCTCAATAAAAAAAGGTCCTGAATTGACCTCATCTTCATTTTTCAGTGTTATTACTAAACTTGGTACCTTTTTCAAATACCAATACACCATAAAAATAGGTGAATATAAATATAATATATATTTTTTATTTCATGTTTCTTAAAAATACTCAATAAATTATTTTTTCTCTTCCTTCAAACTTATCCTCATAATTTCAAATAAAAAAATACTTAAGCAAGCTTCCATTTTCTATTTATCCTACTTCTATAAATATATGAATGCTGATAAAAAAACACAGCCACCCATTCTATAATTATAACAAAATCATTGAGAGACTGTGAAATAATTTCTTCATACATTTGAAAAGAAACATTAGTAAATTGTACTCTGTATTCATTTATTTTTTATCAATTGCACCAATGGATTTCATGAGGAGAATAAAAACATTCCTGGCTGATGAAAGTTAATCTCCCATTTAAGTAAAGAACTCAAAGTTTTCACAATGGAATTCTTGGAAAGTATTTAATAATTTATTTGTCATAAAATCATTATTTCATGACAAGATATCATCTATTGATTTAAAAAAATGAACTTCTGATCATTTGAAATTTTATCCTTATTCTAGAGTGAAGTATTCCAATTGAAAAAAAATTAGTAATTTGGTTCTTTTGAGTCTTTCACTGAGTGAAGGAAGTCATTTGAAGATGGTGGAAAAAATTTGGAAGAGGATTTTGTTTGTAATTGGTAAGAAAAAAAATTCAAATGATAGAAAATAATTAGGTTATAATTCTAAAAAATAATTGTTTTGTGATTGATAGGCATAATTTTCACAACAGCAGGTGTGACTTTTAAAGAGTTCAGAAATTTAACTTGTAATAAGTTTGGGAGAAGAGTTTTTGTTATTTTGAAAAGTTTGTGTTAACTGGTGTTCAAAAAACTCTTTATCAATCAAATAATCAAAATATTTTAGCAGTCAGTTTTGGAAAAGGATGGATTTTCTTGTCTTATCAAATTTAAATTTGATACCCCCTGATCACCATGCATAAAAGCTTCCCTGGCAAGCAGGTAAGGCACCAAAAAACTGACTTTAAATTTTTTTGAAGGTGTTGTGAATCAGTTTTCATCATAGGAAAGGACTTGAGGAAACATTATACCCCAAAATTGCCATGCATGAAGGCTTCACTGGAAAGCAGGGGAGGCACCAAAACATGAGTTTTACTTGTTTTGAATGTGTTGGCAATTGGTTTTGAAAATGGGAAAGGCCCTGAGAAAAAGATTTTGTATCATTTCATAAGTATTCTAAGAATTTTTACGGATTGCCTGAAATTTGGGATATTTGATTCAATAGTGATTTTATTGTATTTAATGCTGACATTTCAGTATAAAGAAAATGGAATTTTTTTCTAATTCACTTATTTTTGAGATTAAAACAAATATTAGTGTTTTCTATAAACCGTTTGCGATTTTGAATAAATTCCATCGCTTGAATATTGAAAAGGAAAAATTAAATATTTTTCAGATCTCATTTTCATTCTAATATTTTTGACTAAAATCCAAATGCTTTGGAAGGATTCCAAAGGAATTGTCAACAATTGCTTTGGAAGAATGCCAAAGGAATTGTCAACAATTGCTTTGGAAGAATTCCAAAGGAATTGTAAACAATTGCTTTGGAAGAATTCCAAAGGAATTGTCAACATTGACAATTCCTTTGGCATTCTTCCAAACAAATTGTTGACAATTCCTTTGGAATTCTTCCAAAGCAATTGTTGACAATTCCTTTGGAATTCTTCCAAAGCAATTGTTGACAATTCCTTTGGAATTCTTCCAAAGCAATTGTTGACAATTCCTTTGGAATTATTCCAAAGCAATTGTTGACAATTCCTTTGGAATTCTTCCAAAGCAATTGTTGACAATTCCTTTGGAATTCTTCCAAAGCAATTGTTGACAATTCCTTTGGAATTCTTCCAAAGCAATTGTTGACAATTCCTTTGGAATTCTTCCAAAGCAATTGTTGACAATTCCTTTGGAATTCTTCCAAAGCAATTGTTGACAATTCCTTTGGAATTCTTCCAAAGCAATTGTTGACAATTCCTTTGGAATTCTTCCAAAGCAATTGTTGACAATTCCTTTGGAATTCTTCCAAAGCAATTGTTGACAATTCCTTTGGAATTCTTCCAAAGCAATTGTTGACAATTCCTTTGGAATTCTTCCAAAGCAATTGTTGACAATTCCTTTGGAATTCTTCCAAAGCAATTGTTGACAATTCCTTTGGAATTCTTCCAAAGCAATTGTTGACAATTCCTTTGGAATTCTTCCAAAGCAATTGTTGACAATTCCTTTGGAATTCTTCCAAAGCAATTGTTGACAATTCCTTTGGAATTCTTCCAAAGCAATTGTTGACAATTCCTTTGGAATTCTTCCAAAGCAATTGTTGACAATTCCTTTGGAATTCTTCCAAAGCAATTGTTGACAATTCCTTTGGAATTCTTCCAAAGCAATTGTTGACAATTCCTTTGGAATTCTTCCAAAGCAATTGTTGACAATTCCTTTGGAATTCTTCCAAAGCAATTGTTGACAATTCCTTTGGAATTCTTCCAAAGCAATTGTTGACAATTCCTTTGGAATTCTTCCAAAGCAATTGTTGACAATTCCTTTGGAATTCTTCCAAAGCAATTGTTGAAAATTCCTTTGGAATTCTTCCAAAGCAATTGTTGACAATTCCTTTGGAATTCTTCCAAAGCAATTGTTGACAATTCCTTTGGAATTCTTCCAAAGCAATTGTTGACAATTCCTTTGGAATTCTTCCAAAGCAATTGTTGAAAATTCCTTTGGAATTCTTCCAAAGCAATTGTTGACAATTCCTTTGGAATTCTTCCAAAGCAATTGTTGACAATTCCTTTGGAATTCTTCCAAAGCAATTGTTGACAATTCCTTTGGAATTCTTCCAAAGCAACTGTTGACAATTCCTTTGGAATTCTTCCAAAGCAATTGTTGACAATTCCTTTGGAATTCTTCCAAAGCAATTGTTGACAATTCCTTTGGAATTCTTCCAAAGCAATTGTTGACAATTCCTTTGGAATTCTTCCAAAGCAATTGTTGACAATTCCTTTGGAATTCTTCCAAAGCAATTGTTGACAATTCCTTTGGAATTCTTCCAAAGCAATTGTTGACAATTCCTTTGGAATTCTTCCAAAGCAATTGTTGACAATTCCTTTGGAATTCTTCCAAAGCAATTGTTGACAATTCCTTTGGAATTCTTCCAAAGCAATTGTTGACAATTCCTTTGGAATTCTTCCAAAGCAATTGTTGACAATTCCTTTGGAATTCTTCCAAAGCAATTGTTGACAATTCCTTTGGAATTCTTCCAAAGCAATTGTTGAAAATTCCTGTGGAATTCTTCCAAAGCAATTGTTGACAATTCCTTTGGAATTCTTCCAAACCAATTGTTGACAATTCCTTTGGAATTCTTCCAAAGCAATTGTTGACAATTCCTTTGGAATTCTTCCAAAGCAATTGTTGACAATTCCTTTGGAATTCTTCCAAAGCAATTGTTGACAATTCCTTTGGAATTCTTCCAAAGCAATTGTTGACAATTCCTTTGGAATTCTTCCAAAGCAATTGTTGACAATTCCTTTGGAATTCTTCCAAAGCAATTGTTGACAATTCCTTTGGAATTCTTCCAAAGCAATTGTTGACAATTCCTTTGGAATTCTTCCAAAGCAATTGTTGACAATTCCTTTGGAATTCTTCCAAAGCAATTGTTGACAATTCCTTTGGAATTCTTCCAAAGCAATTGTTGACAATTCCTTTGGAATTCTTCCAAAGCAATTGTTGACAATTCCTTTGGAATTCTTCCAAAGCAATTGTTGACAATTCCTTTGGAATTCTTCCAAAGCAATTGTTGACAATTCCTTTGGAATTCTTCCAAAGCAATTGTTGACAATTCCTTTGGAATTCTTCCAAAGCAATTGTTGACAATTCCTTTGGAATTCTTCCAAAGCAATTGTTGACAATTCCTTTGGAATTCTTCCAAAGCAATTGTTGACAATTCCTTTGGAATTCTTCCAAAGCAATTGTTGACAATTCCTTTGGAATTCTTCCAAAGCAATTGTTGACAATTCCTTTGGAATTCTTCCAAAGCAATTGTTGACAATTCCTTTGGAATTCTTCCAAAGCAATTGTTGACAATTCCTTTGGAATTCTTCCAAAGCAATTGTTGACAATTCCTTTGGAATTCTTCCAAAGCAATTGTTGACAATTCCTTTGGAATTCTTCCAAAGCAATTGTTGACAATTCCTTTGGAATTCTTCCAAAGCAATTGTTGACAATTCCTTTGGAATTCTTCCAAAGCAATTGTTGACAATTCCTTTGGAATTCTTCCAAAGCAATTGTTGACAATTCCTTTGGAATTCTTCCAAAGCAATTGTTGACAATTCCTTTGGAATTCTTCCAAAGCAATTGTTGACAATTCCTTTGGAATTCTTCCAAAGCAATTGTTGACAATTCCTTTGGAATTCTTCCAAAGCAATTGTTGAAAATTCCTTTGGAATTCTTCCAAAGCAATTGTTGACAATTCCTTTGGAATTCTTCCAAAGCAATTGTTGACAATTCCTTTGGAATTCTTCCAAAGCAATTGTTGACAATTCCTTTGGAATTCTTCCAAAGCAATTGTTGACAATTCCTTTGGAATTCTTCCAAAGCAATTGTTGACAATTCCTTTGGAATTCTTCCAAAGCAATTGTTGACAATTCCTTTGGAATTCTTCCAAAGCAATTGTTGACAATTCCTTTGGAATTCTTCCAAAGCAATTGTTGACAATTCCTTTGGAATTCTTCCAAAGCAATTGTTGACAATTCCTTTGGAATTCTTCCAAAGCAATTGTTGACAATTCCTTTGGAATTCTTCCAAAGCAATTGTTGACAATTCCTTTGGAATTCTTCCAAAGCAATTGTTGACAATTCCTTTGGAATTCTTCCAAAGCAATTGTTGACAATTCCTTTGGAATTCTTCCAAAGCAATTGTTGACAATTCCTTTGGAATTCTTCCAAAGCAATTGTTGACAATTCCTTTGGAATTCTTCCAAAGCAATTGTTGACAATTCCTTTGGAATTCTTCCAAAGCAATTGTTGACAATTCCTTTGGAATTCTTCCAAAGCAATTGTTGACAATTCCTTTGGAATTCTTCCAAAGCAATTGTTGAAAATTCCTTTGGAATTCTTCCAAAGCAATTGTTGACAATTCCTTTGGAATTCTTCCAAAGCAATTGTTGACAATTCCTTTGGAATTCTTCCAAAGCAATTGTTGACAATTCCTTTGGAATTCTTCCAAAGCAACTGTTGACAATTCCTTTGGAATTCTTCCAAAGCAATTGTTGACAATTCCTTTGGAATTCTTCCAAAGCAATTGTTGACAATTCCTTTGGAATTCTTCCAAAGCAATTGTTGACAATTCCTTTGGAATTCTTCCAAAGCAATTGTTGACAATTCCTTTGGAATTCTTCCAAAGCAATTGTTGACAATTCCTTTGGAATTCTTCCAAAGCAATTGTTGACAATTCCTTTGGAATTCTTCCAAAGCAATTGTTGACAATTCCTTTGGAATTCTTCCAAAGCAATTGTTGACAATTCCTTTGGAATTCTTCCAAAGCAATTGTTGACAATTCCTTTGGAATTCTTCCAAAGCAATTGTTGACAATTCCTTTGGAATTCTTCCAAAGCAATTGTTGACAATTCCTTTGGAATTCTTCCAAAGCAATTGTTGACAATTCCTTTGGAATTCTTCCAAAGCAATTGTTGAAAATTCCTGTGGAATTCTTCCAAAGCAATTGTTGACAATTCCTTTGGAATTCTTCCAAACCAATTGTTGACAATTCCTTTGGAATTCTTCCAAAGCAATTGTTGACAATTCCTTTGGAATTCTTCCAAAGCAATTGTTGACAATTCCTTTGGAATTCTTCCAAAGCAATTGTTGACAATTCCTTTGGAATTCTTCCAAAGCAATTGTTGACAATTCCTTTGGAATTCTTCCAAAGCAATTGTTGACAATTCCTTTGGAATTCTTCCAAAGCAATTGTTGACAATTCCTTTGGAATTCTTCCAAAGCAATTGTTGACAATTCCTTTGGAATTCTTCCAAAGCAATTGTTGACAATTCCTTTGGAATTCTTCCAAAGCAATTGTTGACAATTCCTTTGGAATTCTTCCAAAGCAATTGTTGACAATTCCTTTGGAATTCTTCCAAAGCAATTGTTGACAATTCCTTTGGAATTCTTCCAAAGCAATTGTTGACAATTCCTTTGGAATTCTTCCAAAGCAATTGTTGACAATTCCTTTGGAATTCTTCCAAAGCAATTGTTGACAATTCCTTTGGAATTCTTCCAAAGCAATTGTTGACAATTCCTTTGGAATTCTTCCAAAGCAATTGTTGACAATTCCTTTGGAATTCTTCCAAAGCAATTGTTGACAATTCCTTTGGAATTCTTCCAAAGCAATTGTTGACAATTCCTTTGGAATTCTTCCAAAGCAATTGTTGAAAATTCCTTTGAAATCCTCCCAAAGCATTTAGATTTTAGTCAAAAACATTAGAATGAAAATGAGATCTGAAAAATATTTCATTTTCCCTTTTCAATATTCAAGCGATGGAATTTTTTCAAAATCACAAAGGGTTTACAGAAAACACTAATATTTGTTTTAATCTCAAAAATAAGTGAAATAGAAAAAAACTCCATTTTATTTATACTCAAATGTCAGCATTAAATACAATAAAATTACCATTGAATTCAAATATCCCAAATTTCAGGCAACCTGTAAAAACTCTAAGAATACTTATGAAATGATACAAAATCTTTTTCTCAGGTCCTTTCCCATTTTCAAAACCAATTGCCAACACATTCAAAACAAGTAAAACTCATGTTTTGGTGCCTCCCCTGCTTTCCAGTGAAGCCTTCATGCATGGCAATTTTGGGGTATGATGTTTCCTCAAGTCCTTTCCCATGATGAAAACTGATTCACAACACCTTCAAAAAAATTTAAACTCAGTTTTTTGGTGCCTTACCTGCTTGCCAGGGACGCTTTTATGAATGGTGATCAGGGGGTATCAAATTTAAATTTGATAAGAAAAGAAAATCCATCCTTTTCCAACACTGAAGGCTAAAATATTTTGAGTATTTGGTTGATAAAGAGTTTTTTGAACACCAGTTAACACAAACTTTTCAAAATAACAAAAACTCTTCTCCCAAACTTGTTACAAGTTAAATTTCTGAACTCTTTGAAATTTCACACCTGCTGTTGTGAATATTATTCCCTTCAATCATAAAACAATTATTTTTTAGAATTATGACCTAATGATTTTCTATCATTTGATTTTTTTTTCTTACCAATTAAAAACAATATCCTCTTCCAAATTTTTTCAACCATCTTCAAATGACTTTCTTCACTCAGTGAAAGACTCAAAAGAACCAAATTACTAATTTTTTTCAATTGGAATACTTCACTCTAGAATAAGGATAAAATTTCAAATGATCAGAAGTTCATTTTTTTAAATCCATAAATGATATCTTGTCATGAAATAATGATATTATGAAAAATAAATTATCAAATACTTCCAAAGAATTCCATTGTGAAAACATTGTGTTCTTTACTTGAATGGGAGAGTGACTTTCATCAGCCAGGAATTTCATTATTCTCCTCATGAAATCAATTGCTGCCATCAATAAAAAAACAAATGAATACAGAGTATGATTTTATAATATTTCTTTTCAAATCTATGAAGCAATTATTTCATAGTCTCTCAATGATTTTGTTGAAATTATAGAATGGGTGGCTATGTTTTTTTATCAGCATTTATATATGTATAAAAGTAGGATAAATAGAAAATGGAAGCTTGCTGAATTATTTTTTTATTTGACATTATGAGCGTAAGTTTTAAGGAAGAGAAAGAATCATTGATTGAGTATTTTTAAGAAACTTGAAATAAAAAATATATATTATATTTATATTCACCTTTTTTTATGGTGTATTGGTATTTGAAAAATGTACCAAGTTTAGTAATAACACCAAAAAATGAAGATGAGGTCAATTCAGGACCTTTTTTTATTGAGAATAGCAGTATTAATAAATGAAAATGAGTGATATTGGTGTGTATTACCGGTACCTTGATACCTCTCCTGCCAATGATTTCAAATGACTATCATTTGTTAGATCCATTTTCAACATGAATGAAAATGATAATCTACTGAGATTTTAAATTCAACTGGCATAGGTTTCAAACTTAGTTTATTTGATTTTTATCTATTCAAAAAGCAAGTTTATTATAGAAATAAAATTCGAAAAAATTATAATTGGAGCCAAAATAAATTATTGGATAGAGTAAGTAAAAAGGAACAAAGGAAGTAGCTAGGATAGCAAATAATTGGTTTGGAAGATGATTGAGTAAAGAAAAAGGGACACAGAACATTTCTGAGTTTCTGGAGGAAAATAAATTCTAGAAGCTGACAATTTACAGATTACTTAATAATGTCAGAAATGTTTAATAACCAACACCAGGGAAAATATGTATTTGACTCAACACATTTTTAGAAATAATGGTGAGGTCTCCTGCAATTCTGAATTCATTGCCTTCAAGGACAATAAATTTTATGTAATTTAAAATCCATTTTATGCAACAAGGAATTTATTTTTGGTCATCTAAGAAGGATTAAATACAATAAAAATAAAAGCCAATTAATTTTATTCAGCAATTAGACTTTTTAAATCATTGAAAAAAAATCCTGAAATAAGATCATGATTTTCCTCAACTTCCAATTAATTCCTAAAAATTTAAAATTAGTATTTAAAATGAGAGTTTGGATTTATCAAATCAGAAATAACTTTCATCCAACAACTGAATCATGGGATTTCATTAAAGAAATGAATCTGATATCAGGTAAGTTTTTAATTAAATGAGAAAAACTTTATACTAACCAGGAATTGATTTCCTGGTATCATTGGATGAGTTCCTGTAATGAATAATCATCTTATGCCAAGAATACTTTATCTACCAAAAGTAAGGAATATATTTTCCTTCAGAAAAAATATGACCTTTTTCATGAGAAAATATCTCATGAAATCATGAAATGGCTTTTTATAGTAATAATTAGGATGAAATTTATATTGAGGAAATGATTTCTTTCCATGAGGAAATGTTTTTAAATCATCAAAAAAATGCTCATGTTATACCATTTCAAAGGAATTTTCCATAAAGTTGTAAATTCTTTTTTAATGAGTAAGTTATCATGGGCTGTCTTTAAATAGCAACCTAAAAGCTCAAAGTGGTTTTCTTCATGGAGATAATGATCATGAAATTATCAAATTTTTCCCTTCAATTATTATGATCATGATGATTATTATTATTATTATTATTATTATTATTATTATTATTATTATTATTATTATTATTATTATTATTATTATTATTATTATTATTATTATTATTATTATTATTATTATTATTATTATTATTATTATTATTATTATTATTATTATTATTATTATTATTATTATTATTATTATTATTATTATTATTATTATTATTATTATTATTATTATTATTATTATTATTATTATTATTATTATTATTATTATTATTATTATTATTATTATTATTATTATTATTATTATTATTATTATTATTATTATTATTATTATTATTATTATTATTATTATTATTATTATTATTATTATTATTATTATTATTATTATTATTATTATTATTATTATTATTATTATTATTATTATTATTATTATTATTATTATTATTATTATTATTATTATTATTATTATTATTATTATTATTATTATTATTATTATTATTATTATTATTATTATTATTATTATTATTATTATTATTATTATTATTATTATTATTATTATTATTATTATTATTATTATTATTATTATTATTATTATTATTATTATTATTATTATTATTATTATTATTATTATTATTATTATTATTATTATTATTATTATTATTATTATTATTATTATTATTATTATTATTATTATTATTATTATTATTATTATTATTATTATTATTATTATTATTATTATTATTATTATTATTATTATTATTATTATTATTATTATTATTATTATTATTATTATTATTATTATTATTATTATTATTATTATTATTATTATTATTATTATTATTATTATTATTATTATTATTATTATTATTATTATTATTATTATTATTATTATTATTATTATTATTATTATTATTATTATTATTATTATTATTATTATTATTATTATTATTATTATTATTATTATTATTATTATTATTATTATTATTATTATTATTATTATTATTATTATTATTATTATTATTATTATTATTATTATTATTATTATTATTATTATTATTATTATTATTATTATTATTATTATTATTATTATTATTATTATTATTATTATTATTATTATTATTATTATTATTATTATTATTATTATTATTATTATTATTATTATTATTATTATTATTATTATTATTATTATTATTATTATTATTATTATTATTATTATTATTATTATTATTATTATTATTATTATTATTATTATTATTATTATTATTATTATTATTATTATTATTATTATTATTATTATTATTATTATTATTATTATTATTATTATTATTATTATTATTATTATTATTATTATTATTATTATTATTATTATTATTATTATTATCATTATTATTATTATTATTGATATCATGGAATTATTTTGATTAGATATTTGTTTGCTGCAAGCTGGAAACAATTTCAAAAACAAAAATAAGAAAAGAAAGGAAAATAAAAATAAAAAAGCAAAACACATTTATTAAATTCACAAACTGATTTTCTGTAAAAAATTTTAATATACAGCAATTTTGAGAAGGTTTGATTCCACCTAGGAAGCATTAAATTCTATGAGAGTTATCCCTGCCATCAAAACATTTTTTCATGAAAATACACTAAATCTTTTTGAATTATAAAATATTCTAATGCCATTAGGGAAGTTTCTTCCTGAACTCCTGAAATCCTTCCAAAGATTTGGATAAAATTTCCTGAGAGGTGAAAAACTTTGAGAAATATAAAATAATTTTTAAAATTCTGAATTTTATTCCCTTCAATAAAGATTTTATTTCCTGCAATCATAAAATGATCAAATATTTTATTACTATCACCTAATTCTTTCCCCTTGTAATTCAAGTCTTTTCTTCCAAGTGGGAATGATTTCATATCAATGGAAATTATTTCCCACTCTTAGGAAGTGATTTAAATCCTTCTTTAGAAGGTTCATAATATAAAAAAAGATACTCATTTGCATATGAAAATTACTAACTGATTTTTTAAGATGGATTTTCAAATTTAAAGCTTCAATGAGAAAAGAAAAGCAAGGAAAAAGGTGAGGATTCCCCCTAGAGAGACTGGTTGAAGGAGGTGAAAGTTTTTTTTACTTAATTAACCATGAGAAAAGGTGAAGAAAATGTAGACATGTTCTGCACATGGGCTCATGGTGCAACCCAGGTCTGAAACCCATGGGATTACACTCCTGCATCCTTTCAACCAATCAGAATATCTGTTATGCAGGCAGATCATTTGGAAGATCAGTCAAAATATGTGAATAGGCCATTTATGTAAACTTTCTAAAACAGAAATCTTACGCAAATTCATTTTTAATGAAAGATTGAAAGCTGATAAATCTATACCCCTTGCCCTCCTCCCTCCAGAACCCATCCCTTTCATGGAAATCTTATTCCTGTATTTCTAGATGACCTGCAATTTCCCAAATCCTGAAAATTCATATTTCAATACTCAAATATATCATGTAATAAACAGTATATTTTTCATTTCCTGCGTCAAAAATCTTGCTAAATAATCAGAAACCCCATTCTATCAAGTTCAAACCAACCACAAATTTTGAAAAAATTTTGCTATTACCTAGTCATCATTGAACTTTCACCATGATTCATCAATAAAAAGTGTTTTATGCAATTGAATGGTTTTGGATCTCAATTTGAATTAAGCACAATTTCCATGCTCAGGTTGATTTTTTTTTTCAAGATTAAATATTTTTGTATTTTTTTTCATGACAACAAAATGGCAAGATTTGGTAGAGTTTTTTTACTTTTATGAAGTTTTTTGAGTGGAAAAATTTGAAGAAAGTCTATCTCTAGCCTTCCATATTTTACAGGGTACTTTGCATAGGTTCCTTCAATTATCTTGGTAACAACTGCCTGTCTTGCATCTTGATAATTCCCAAAAATTGATTTTCCTGCTTGATTTGGTGGTGGGGAAAACAAACTTGGGGTCCTTACACATTCTTTTTTCAAACCACTAGTATCCTGATATGATTTTTTGAGTTCCTGCATTGAAAATAAATTTGTTAATCCATATTGATATGAAAAATTAAAAAAATGCTAGTAGAAAAAAATTTGAAACAGGTTGTAGTACCTTCATAGGGGCCCCCTATTTAAACTTCATCTGTAAGGAGTCTGGGCAAGATTTTTTTTCTCATTATGGGGAGCTTATGCTCTTTTTTCAACTCATTCAAAGAAATCCAACTAACCATTAAACAGAAAGGTAATTTTGTTGCAAGAAAACATCCAGTCACCCCACATTAATTTCTGGTTGGCATGACTCCCAGGCCAGGGGAACTGGGAGGGGCCTCCCAGCCTGAGAGCTGTCCCAATTCAGACAAATCTTAGTGCGGGGGGGGGGAAACCTCCCCTCTAATAGGAGGGTCCAAACAACCAACCCCTGCTGGGAAGGCCAGGGAGGCCAGGGATGCCAGGGAGTTGTCTCAATTGGGATCCTCATTGTTGTTTTAATTAAGGGGATCTCAATCAAAGGAATTATTCTTGTTTTTTTTCTGGATGTATTAAATTTGAAATACATCATTCTTGGTAAAAAATAAAGGTATACACAAGAATAGTTGCTGAAAAAAAAAATGAAAAATCACAGGTTTGAAGAAAGTCATCACTCTAGTATGATGAATTGCACACAAAAAACTCAAAAGTTTCAAATTGAAAAAAAAACTCAAACTGAAGAATTTAGACTGGAATCGGAGCTCATACAGAAATCAATCAAAGGGGAATCATCATTTATGAAAATCTGCACTTTTACCTCAACATCACATCACTTTTTCATGTTTACAACCTCTACACATTAAGAATCCCATGTAGCAGCACTATAAAATATAACAAATGTGTTTGTTTATTTTGAGAAATTTTGTGAAATCATGCAAAGAAACAATTATGTAAAGAAATTTGGTCCATGAAAGCACAATGATATTGCTAGAAAGTGAGCCAAAAAAATTCATGCAGGGTTTCAACAGGTTTCTGGAAGGTTTCCAATGTATTTCAATGGGATATCCACTCAGTTTCCATGCAGCCATGTTCCCTGACCTTTCACATGTTGATTAATTGAATTTTTTTATTGATTTTGGATTTGAATTCAAGCAATTGTTTTAGATATCAAAGGAAGAAAAACTTTGTTAGTAGCCAAAAATTTGTTTCATTTGAAAAAATGTCTTATTTTTTCATCAAGATTCTTTTCAGGTTTGCAAAACAACTTCAAGTCTTAATTTCTTGAAAAGGTTGAAAAATAATGAAATCAATTTTGTTGTTTCAATTTTAAAGGAGAAGGAAACAATGAATTTTTTTTTTCTAAATTTCAAAACACTTTGGCAGGAATTAAGCATCACTTCTTTCTGAAATTGTCCAAAACAAATTTGCAGTTTTCAAATTGGTTATTTAACCTCAAATTCTTTGCGTAATATTGGAAATTTATTCAACTCAAAACATTTAAACTTCCATTCAAATTTTCACCGTTTTGTTTAAATCAAATTTTCATAAGGCAAAAACTCAAACTTTCTAACAAATTTCTTTTCTGTGAAATTTCTACAAAGGATTTCATAATTATTGATATGGTGATTATATTTATCAATAAATTTGAATTTATTTTTGATAATCAAATAATGGGCCACTCTTTTTTTTTGAAAAATCATTGATTTCAACATAGAAACTAGATAACCATCATAAAAATCATCGCCATAAAAATAACAGACACAATCCTGACCAAGCCAATGTTAAGCAGAACGTTTCGGGTGCTGCTATATGAAACTAGTTCTTTAGGACAAAGAGAAAACTCAGGCATGTTAATCTGCAAACAAACTCAAAATTCTGATTGGTGTTGTACATAGTCATAAACATTGTAGTATTTGACCACACTGCGACTAACAAACAGGATGAAACTGCTTGGGTGATGTTTTGGAGTATGCGCAAAAATCCTAAAGTTTAATCAAGGGTGTTGGAATTAGAATTTTCAATGAAAGGGGCATCGCTTGAGACCATGACCCACTAGAGTGATTCTCTTTATCCAGGAGCCCTTGGTTTTGTATCTCAAATGTGTTTCTTCTTGGACTGGGACTCCCGAGAGCTTTAGAGTCCAAAAAAGTATTGGTATCCTCTTCACTGAATGGTGCAGCGTCTTTGGAAGAATTTTTGCCATGAATTTGGAAGCGAAACAAATCTATGGATGTGGCTAATGCAAAGGTATCAGTAACATATGGTTTATCAAGGCAGTTGACACATACCACAAAGACCATGCGCAGGACAATTGGGGGTGCACATTTTATGGATTCTGTTGTTCAAAGTATGCCTTTTAACACAAGAAATATTTAGCCAACCATGTGCACGGCAAGGCTTTTTAATATATTTGTAATCACTGCAACCCGGAAGATGAGGGCAACTATAACATGTTGGCATCATCAGATAGACTTGATGGAGTGATTTCTGTAATGATATTGATAGATTAATGATATTGATAGATTGTAATTGTGGAAGCGCTCAAAATTTTTCAAATATGATGGTCTCCCAAATCGGAGAAATCCTTATCGGGTGTGGGGCAAGATTCCAAAAACTGTATTCCAGAGGTTTGTTAAAGGATTCACTAACATTCACAGTCTTCCCATCGATCAAATTGTGTTACCTCCAGGAGAGAGGTTTAGTTCCTCAAGGGCTACTATAATTTACAACTAATACACTTGAAATCAACTTTGATGCGCAGTTGTTGAAACCATTCTAGTGCCATTTCTTTCACCTTTGCCGCGCTCTTGCTCACCTTTTGCGCGCCCTTCTGGCACCTTTGCCGCTCAATTAACCACAATATTTTATGCATCTTTTGAGTCAAATCTTCTGACCGATTGTGGAATTCTCGTTGCCTTTGCCGGGAAATTTCTTTTTTCACTTGTGAGTATCACACACCTGCGTTTTCATGCTTTATTGTTGATTGGTCACCAAATATTTGGGATTGAATTGGTGGCTCACCATCCAATTAATTGATTTCATCGGTGGGCCACCAAGCAACTTTTCATATAAATCGGTGAGCATTGACCAATGATTATATTGCATCGGCGGGCAATATTCCAATGAAAAATAAAATCGGGTGACTTCAACCGATGATCTCAATAATCGGGTTTTCATTCAACCAATTGGTGAATCATTGGGGCACCAAAGGTGCTTCTGAATCGCAACGCACCCACCAAGTGAAAATATTTCATCGGGGGATTGTAAATGTGAGTTTAAATTGTAGGGCCTCCAAGCAACTTGAAATTGGATGGCTATTGTTTTGGGAGTTTTTAAACCAAGTTTAAATTGGTTTAATTTTGAATTGGGCATTTTAAAAGCAACTTTAAATTGGTTGTCTATTAAGTTGGGTTTTTTGAAACCAATTTAAAATTGGTTATCTACAACCAACTAGGATGGGCATTCAGGAATACAAGGGTAAAATGCTGGCAGTGCCAAAGGATAAACCATGATGGAATATAGGAAAGAAAGAGTAGATAAGGTTTTTGCTATATTTAAGCCTGGGATATTAAGGATTTGCAACCATGTTAGATTAATTATATGCAAGCCTATGGGTTCTTGGGTTTATACCAATGGTAAATGGAATATACATAAATACCAATAATATTTATCTACTAGGTGTATGTACTTAGATCATTTCCTTTAGAGTTTAAAATTTCTTTGATTTGAAGTTACTTTTTGAGTTAGATTTCCCTTCAGTTAAAGGGCCAAGTTTCAGGTATAACACTAGTTAAGAGGAAAAAGAGTAAAGTGAGCTTTTGATTTTTCTGTTCTGTTGAGGATTAGTAAGTTATTTATTAATTGATCTTACCATATTTTTGACAATTGAACTAATTAAATTTTTATCTGAAGGGTTTCTGACTTTCCAGCCTCTTGAAATAATATGTGTTCATAGGTAATTCATTATTTTATGGTTTAAATACAAATTATCTTAATTTGAAAATTGGTAATGGATGATTTAAATTGAAACTTTTTCAAATAAAATGGTTTGACCTTTTATAAGAATGGGTCTTGAATATTAGATAAAAAAGATAAATTTATGGGAGATCATAAAGTTTTTTTCTCTTCATTTGTTTTTTTTTTCAATGTAGTTTACTTAGTTTCTGGTGAAATCTCAGGTATTTTTTCAAGGAGTTAGTAAAAGTTTCTAGTAAGAGAGAAGTAGTCTGATAAAATTCATATCAGTATAAAATCAAGAAAAGTTTTCAAAAATAAAAAAACATGATGGGAATCAAAGAGAATAAAAAAAAAAGCAATCATAATTGAATTGAAGTTTGATTGGTTAAAAATTCTTCATGCACAGTAAAGACAACAGAGAAATCCAGGGAAGGTAAGATAAGAGCAGAGGGGTGTGATTAACATAGACAGTTAGTTATTTTGACAAGTATATAAATAAAACTCAATAAAATTAAAATTCAACAGCTGTTTATGAATGAATAAATCAGGCATGAGGGAATTTTTTTGGTGTGGTTCGAAAAACTGGAAAGTGGTAATTTTTTTTCAGATATGACTCTGGTTTTATTTTATAAATTTGAAATGAATATTTAAAACTCTTCTATTTGTGCACTTACTGCTTCCAAAATCTTATTCCAGATAAATGGTACAATAAAGAATAAAAATGTATACTGGCTCTACAATTGAAAATAATTTTCCTTAAAGCTCTTCAAAACTTTCATTTCATTCTACATTGAGTAAAAATACAATTTTTTTTATATTCTCTATATAAGTCTCTGATAATTTCCAATAAAAACTTCAGACTTCTGTAAATCATCCTATTCCTATAGAAAACATTCTTAAATTTAAAATACAATCAAAAAATATCAGATAAAAAAAGACAGAAATACCCCTGCCATTCACCTGAACCATTAAGCACTGAGGATACTCACATAATCAACCTTGTTCATATTACTTAGGGTGATCTGATGGATTTTTTCCAAATAAAAAATATTACTAATCTATCTGCCTTGGTAATAAATACCTTGATTATTCTTCTTCACCTGATAAAGAATTCTTGGAATCTTTGAATTTCCCTTCCCATCATACCAATGATGGAATAAAAAATTCAATCAATTTATTACCCCATGGTTTCCATGCAAATGCATCTGTGATTCACTGCACTCTACCCTAAATTTATGGAACATCTTCTCTCACTCATTTCTGCAAATAATTCCATGAACATCTGTGCGCATCCTCTCTCTCAAATCTACAAAAAATTACTATTTTATTCCCCATGGTATTCCAATGTCACCCTCTTCACCTATCCAACCTTCACCCTCCCCAATTAGTATCTTCAAATTCTTCCTTTCTTTTCCAACTGGGTGAAATATCCCAATTTGATCTGCAATGAATATCTGGAATCCTTTTTTTTATGAAAATCTCCATTCCAATTGCACAAAAACATTTCCTTGAAAATAAAATTTCTTTGTTTCAAGTATAGCTTTCCAATTTTGGTACAAATTATGCATGAAAAATTGTGTTCTGAACTTTCAAACCCACCTTCCTAAATTCTGAATTTTTCAACCCACCATCTGCAAAGGCTGCCATCACCAGGCAGCCATCCAAAATTTAAAACTGGAGAACTAAACAAAATCAATGATAAGGAAACCAAGAATAAAAAAATAAAAGAAAACAGACAAATAAAAAAATAAAATTGTGCACTTAAAATAAGGAGGCATGGTCCAGTAAAGATATTCAACCCACATAAATGTGCTTAGCTATGTAGTTCAAATAGAATTATTGGAAACAAAAAAAAATTAGTTTAGGAAGTAAAAGAAGAATCCTTTGAGTTTTATTGAGAACCAAAAGGAACAGCCCAGGAAATATTTCTCAGAAAGGTTTTATGTGAGGTAGATGAGGAAACAAAAACTTTTTATCTCACCAAAAAGGAATAGATTTGGAAAGAGCTAGTTGAAATTTTGAATAATTCTGATTCTTGAGACTATATTTGGATTGCAACAGGGAGGATGAGTTTTTTTAGGTGGATAGGAAATTAAAAAGACTAGGGAATGTTTGAAAGGGAAGAAAAGAGTTTATTTTGAGTAGAATGATGGTGTAGTGCAATTTCTTTGTATTTTGAGCAAGGAAGCTGAGGAAAACAATCCAAGGGGAAGAGTATGAATTTTTCTTCACAAGCTTGTGGGATTTTTAAATTAAATTAAAATCCTCAGCTTTAGAGGAAGCAGAAAAAATTGAAATTCTTTTTTTAAAGTGTAGTCTTGGAAGCTGTGAAAATAATTGCCTCAGAGTATGGAAATTTGAACCTCCAAGGATGTGGGAAGAGAAAATGAACTAAATAAATGTTCAGAAAATACACAGGTCTACAAGATTTCTCAGAAAGGAAGTGGTGGCTGCCTTAGATAGTGAACCAAAAATCATTTCATCTGATTAGAAAAGTTCAAAATGTATAGAATTGTTCTTGGAATTCTTAAAAATTGATTCTATCTTGATTTCAAGATGTTAAGTTTTTCCATGGGATCCAGATTTTCTGATATTCTCATTCATTCCCTTTTTTTAATTTGAAAAATTTTGGGCTTGGAATTTAGGACCAGAGTTCTTGAATAAGAGTTTCTATCCATTGGCTTTCCTAAAAATCATCTGAAAGTGCCCCTCCATTCTCAACTTTGGATGAAATGGTAATGTTTTTTTAATTTATATTTATTTTTTTTTAATTTATATTTATTTTTTTTTAATTTAAATTTTATTTCATTTTGGATTCCCAAGATGATTAGTGATTTCTTCCAAAATAAAAAAAAATGAAAGAAAATTTTCAATTGTGCAGGTTTTCCATTGATGTAAAATCAGTGTAGATACATAGATGGTTACCTGAGTCATCCTTTGGGAAGATAGAGAGAAATAGGACACAGGTTCCTTTTAACTATTTTAAAAATTGAAATACTTCCTTTCAATGGAGAATTTTGGTTGTGTTATTGATTTTAAAAAATAATTTATACAGAAGCATCCAGATCTGGATAGTTATGGAAGAAAATTTGGCTAAAAATCTTATTGTGAATCCTGTAATTTATATTGAGACTTGAATGTGTCTAACATTTTATGGGTGGTGGGAACAATTTTGATCATTGAGATTAATTTTGTACCAAAAAGAAATTTTTCTGTTTCAGGAGCTTTATTTCCTTCTTGAAAAGGATGGGTTGGGAAATTAAAAATTTCAAGACAGTGATGGTGATTTACATATACAGCAAATTATCAGGGGGATTAAAAGAAGTTTTAGGAAAAAATCTGATAAAAGAGATTTGAATGTGTCAAAAATTCCAGCTATCACCAGTGAATTAAAATTAAATGAAATAAAGAAATGATTTCTCTCATGAATAGAAAGAGAGGATTCAGATGTTTATTTATAACAAAAAACAAATTCAAAACACTCAGTAAGATTTTTTTTCCCATTGGAGGGTGACTTTTTGATGCTTGACAGAAATTTTTTTAATTTAATTAAGAGGGTCTTACAATCCAAATATTTTGGTTTCTCCATATAGAGGCCTATTTCCAGGGGATTGTATAGGGAATCACTTTTGAACTAATTTTTTCTTTAATTTAGATTCTTTTATAACACATGAGTAAAATCAGAAGTTAATGGAACTCTCAGGTGGGTGCAAATCCTTGTGTAGAGTATATAACAGCTTCTTGAGGAAGAAATTTTATTGATAGTCACACATTGGCTTGGCCAGGGCATACACCATGAAAAAAAGGCTGCATCTGCCATCAGGTGTAGCACCTGGAACTTATTTTGGTTTGGTTTTGACTGTGTGAAAATTTGGTTTCTAACTTGAGTAGGAATCTGAGAAAACTTTTTTTTACCAGTTCTTGAGTATTCCAAGTAATTCTAGTGCATGCATGCAATAAAGAAGATTTGGAATTATGGGTGATTCAATTTTATATAATGAAGAAATTTGTGTATATGGTCAATAAAATAAAATTTATATGAATTATTGATGAGATTTAATAAAATGTGAGTGGTTTCCAACAAATTTTCCTTATAACTAAGGGTTTCCTCACTTTAATTTGAAAAAATAAAATTGGGATACTTTGGAAATAACATATTTTATTCATTCTTTGGATACCAACTTTTTGTTTTGGAAATTTTAATTCTTTGGTAAATTTTAATTCAAATGACTCAATTCTTTATCACATTTATTTACTTTTTTCAGTTTTTTTCCTGTTAATAATAATAGGGCATATCAAAGTTGTGCAAAACCACCATTTTTGAATGGGGGGTTTAAACCCAAATCTGCCATTTCAAACGGGCCATTAAAAATCAAAAAAACCCACTTATTCCAGATCAGATGTGTCAAAGTTAACATGCAATAAGTGGTTATTTTCAAGTAAAGTATATAAAGGCTTTCACCGCCCCAACCCATCATTCCACATCATCACCCTTGGTTTCAACCTCCAACCTCATTGGAAAACTTCATCACTCTCATTGCTTCATTGTTATCCTCATCACTTCATCACTCTAATTGCTTCATCACTCTCATTGCCTCATCACTCTCATTGCTTCATCACTCTTATCACTTTCTCACACATTATTGCTTTCATCACATCCATCCTCTCATTAATTCATTGCTTCATCCCTTACTATGTTTAAATGACCCCTCAGCAATCCTCCCCCTGCAAGTCCACTGAAAAATCTAATGGACCAAAGCAAACATCCCCCAGGAACTCAAAATCCAAAAATCCTCCCCCATCAGCTTCCAAAGGCTGAATTCAGCTCAAGAGAGCTGATCACATCATCCTGATAAACTGGATCAAAATAAGGTCCAACTAGAATGCTTGCTTTGGATCCAATGCTGAAACACGAGTTAGCCCACCACCTTCCTCTAAGGTCAATAGTTATCTCCTGATGGCCAATTAAATCAAGAATAAAACAAAAGGTAGGCTGGATCTGTCATTCAAAAATATGCGGGAGAAATTCAAGAACTATCAAACCAAGTAAAAAATAGTCCACTCAATGTCAATCTCCACCGGCTTTGGTATCAACAACTCCAATAAAGCAAAGGGAATCAACTTGGTGGTTGATTAGTTGGACTCCATTTTTCCTTTTTATGTTAAAATGGATGAAATCTTTGGAAAGAAGGCCAATATCAATCCTTTAGCCGCTTTTGATGCCCAAAAATCAGATTCAGTTGATGATGAGGACGTGGCTGTGGATGCTCCGCCTAGCAATGAGGATCCCAATGAAACCTATGAGTGGCCGCAGTCTAATGTGGAGGAGGAAATTCCAAAAGAAATAGCTCCAATCTTGTCTACATCAGCATTGATAAAAATTCAAACCCTTCCTTGAAACCCTCACTTTCTTCTTTTGATTGCTCTCTTCCTGGGTGGAAGAACTTAACTACTTGGCCAATGAGGAGCAAGTTATTCATGTATTGCCACTACCATCAACATCTGCTCAAGTGAAGGGAACAAGTTATTTTCTATTCTGTCTGGTTAATCATGACTGATTAGATTGTGAAAAAAACAGGATCATCCATTTGTGAATGTCAAATACTCAAGCCAATGGGGCCTCCCACATCCCCTTCAAATGAGAGCAAGGACATTCCCACACAAACCTCCTCTGCAAAGGGAAAGCAAAAGACCTCCAATTCCATCAAAATCAACCCCAATAGCCATCAAAAGAGGAGAAACACTTCAAATTTTTCTGGCTTGTGAGGATATTATGGAGAAGCAAGATTCAAGTAAGTGCATTGGATTCTCCTTGATTTCAAAATCAAGCTCACTCCTATTCCCCTCCAAAAAGCAGTGAAATCACAAATTGAATCTTGAAAACTTCAATTTGAAAAGGAGAAGTTGGATTGTCAAAAGCAGAAAGCTGAGAGTTTGGCTCATCAACAAAATTTTGATACCAAGTGAGAAAGGAAACAGGTTGACGTGGAGTTTCAAAAAGAGGAAGGGGAGAAGGATCAAGAGGAAGACCAACTCCAAAAGAAGAGCAAAATGCTAGCCATGGAAAAAAGATAGTTTATTGGTAGCCATGGCATGTATTGGTAGCAGTAGAACTGTTGATGAAATAAAGGAAATTACTCAATTGCTTGGCTTGTAAAATATTTGCTTGGATAAAAATTTTTAAATTGAAAAAAATAAATTATTTTCAAATAAAACAATGTTTGAGGCTATTTTTAACACCACCAATGAAAAAATGTTTTTTATTTTTATTTATATTTCTTGGTCTAGAATATACTTGACTGCTTTCAAGTCATTTCAAGTGTTGAGAGTTGTCTTGTTCATTTGCACAGAAATAGCCATCCTAGTATGGGTGGCAGTATCCACTGCAAGGAAATTACAATTCTTGTACTTATTTGCAGCCCAAAACATTTTGAAAATAACTTTTTCTTTAAAATAAATTCCAAATATCAAGTAAGGGAAGACAAATTGGCCATCAGATACTTGATATTTTTCCTTCTTGTTGATAATTTGTCCATTCAATTTTTTGGTTGGGACCACCAGTAAAAAGGAATAGGAGGAGAAATCACCTTTGTCAATGTGGGGAGAGTTGTAGAAGGATTCTGAGGTGAAGGTGATGTGAGGGGAGCAGTCAAAAGGAGTGAGGCCAGGTCCAATTTCCAATTAAGAGAAAGAGGGGATATTGTTGTCCAGTATGGTTTCTTGGTTGGAATTATGTGCAAGTTTGGCTAATTTTCTGAATATTTGGCCAAAATTTGTGATACCTTGTCAGACCTAAGGTTCAAAAATTTAAACTCCTTGGGAAAATATTGAATTTCCAATTTCTCCAAATAGCGTCCAAAAAGTTCAGAAGGGTGCATCAATTTTCGCCATTGAATTTCCAACATTTTTCCACCCCAAGATCTTGAGGGACCAACCATGTTGACAAACTTTTTTTGATTGGTGAAGGAATGTTGTGACAAATTTGAGGTCCTTCTTTTATTGCCACAATAGTTTATTCAATGGAAAAATTTGATTATCACAACCAGACAGTGGCAATTGGAACAACCGAGAACAGCAACTTTTACAGAGATGAAGAAATGGAATCGTTCAATCTTCTTTTTGGATTGTCAAAAATCTTCAGGGGTGGGGTTTGAGTTTTCTTTTCAGCAACAATAGCAGGGCAAAAATCCAAAGGTTATAGTTTTTGTTGAGACCCAACACCTTTTTGTTAAACCCATCTTCATTGAATTCCAAAGAGATTTAAGAATCTCTCATTTGAGCCCTCTTTTGCCAAAGATCCCTCTGTTTTCCACCTCTCTTTATGTTTTTTCAATCAATCTAATTCCATCTTGATCCCTCCCATGCAACTTCTGCGCT
>CM062627.1:36872282-36906827 GCA_025617555.3 Puccinia polysora
CTTTGTGGGACTTTTGTTCCACACCTAGCAATCCCAAAGAGACTTTAAAGTGAAACCAAAGTGAAAGTAAAGTGAAAATTGAAATCATATAAAAATCTGTGAACCATTCTTTCTCAACTCAAAAGTGAGAAAACTTGGTTTTTTCAATTGAAAGTTGTATTGAATATTGCATTTTCTTTGTATGGGAACAGTGGCAAGCCCTCATTCTTCTGACATGGCTTCATAGAAGGTCTACATTGATAGTGCCATCAACAAAGCTTTGGAAAAAGAAAAAAAGGATTCAGGTAATGAAACATTTGGAGCCTCAATTGCATCCTCATCAAGGGTGACAATTGAGGAACAGAATGTTTCACAGTGGAATTTGACCTCTGGTTGTGAGTAACATTTTATGTTACTGGTCTTTTTGGGATTCAATTTGATTGAAACTGATGGAGTGCATGCCATCAATATAACTATGTAACTATGACAGATCCACTTGACCCACCTCCAGTGAGAGCTTTTCCTACTAGGGAAGAGAAAAAAAACTATTTTCAAACATGGGAAATGAAGCATGTTTATGATTTAACAGTTTTCAACTCAAAGCATGACCAATATGTGGATTTAGCCTTTGATAGACATGGTTCCTATTCAGGAAAACTTCTTACCAAACTTTCAGCCTCCTGGATGCAAAGAACCTTTCTATCTTTTAGCTACCAGAGGTGATAGAATAAATAATAAATATATTATTTAATAAATTCAGCATAAATCCATAAAATATTTGGATTAAGCTTATTGCAAGGTTAATTGGCTTGGTTATGGTTTGTTGTTATAAATAAATATGAATAAATTGATTATTATATATTTTTATAGAGGGGCCACAATTCTATTGGGGGTCTTTAACACCTCTCTTCAGGTATTTCAGTATGAAAACACATAGGCCTGGTTACTTTGGGCCCTTTAGTTTAAAGGATATTTTAACAAAAGATAATATGTATATAAAATAAACGGTGGAGTGGAAGGGACTTGTAACCAAGCTTCCACGACACAGAAAGGATAATAAAACACACTGGTATATTATTAAATCCTTAGGGTATCTGTTTGGGACATGCAATGATGGGTTAAACCTGTATACTGGGGTTATAAATTAGTTCAGCAGTTTTAATTTATGAAAAGAGGTTGAGTACAGATATTATTGATCAAACTAAGCCATAAATCACTTAATTATCTCTTATAAGTACTTGATTACCTTGGCACGGTGTCTGGATATAAATATAACTGGGTCTCTGTCCATCAATATCCTCAAAAGAGCTCTTTATTTATAGCTTTTGGAGTCCCAATATTATCCTTCTGAGGGGTACAGGGGCTCAAAGGGACGGACACTAAGGCTAGAAGGGTAACCAGTGGTAGCCTGTCACGTGTTCTTGGTGCTATAGCACGGTTAGCATCTAATTCCTCAGGTTACGGGAATTATTCTACTTTATAATTGAAATCAGGACGTGTTAATAACACTAATCTGTCCTATTTATGTATTATTTAATTAATTATCCTTAGTAAATGTTCCCAGTAAGTTAATAATTATTTTAATAGAAATTTCTATGGATATCCTGATGTCAGTTGATTTCTCTTTATGTATTAAATAACTGGAGTAAAGTCATGATATTGATTTTACTCCTTATTTTCAAGCTTCAGTTGATTTACTAAAATAACTACTTAAAAATATAAGTCATGAGAATTCATGTAATATTTTCACATCATTAGTTTTTTTAGTATGTCAAGAAAATATTGGTTTCTAGAAATTCTCATAAAAGTATATTAAAGTATTTTAATACATTTTTAGAAGTTGTCATTATCTTATTTTCGACATTCTTGGTACTTTGAATTATATTTAATAAAAAATACGTATAAGGGTTATTTAGGTATTTTTATATAATATTATGTACTTTTAGACTATCTACTATCCACAGGAAAATTTATTACATATGTAGAATTTTCCCATGTGGGTTGTATCATGTTTACGCGGTACCTAAGTTACTCAGGCCGCCTGTCACTTTGTCAACCCATAGTCCCGCAGCTGCATACTTGTCAGAGGCCCAGGGCTGCGTACACAACCTTGATGGAGTGACAGGGCTGTATCTCAGCCACGCACGGGTGCATTGGCTGCCGCGGCTGCGTTTGGGAATTGTGAAAAAACACATTTCCGTCTGTAACTCCTAAAATATACACAACACCTCAATTCTGACTGAATTTTGGGTGTGAAAACTATAGGTGAAAATACGTGTGAAATATTTAATTGGCCCAAAAGTTCAATAGTGGTGCCATGGTATTTTGGTTTTTCTTTCCTTAATTATTTAGAAATATAAGGAGTTGGATTTCAAGGGTGGGGTTAGTGAGTGACCCTACCTTATTTTGGGTGGAAAATATATTTCTGTAATAACATTTATGTTTTTCCTGCTCCTTCTTAGGTAAATTGTATTATTATTATTATTGTTTTATTTTTGTAACTTTTGCAGCTTGCTCTGCAATAGTAGCAAGCTGACACAAACAGTCTAGACAAACTCACACAAGGAAGTTTGGGTGCAAGTTTTTAATCCATTCAAGTCACACAAAGGCAGACCCCTTGTGGCAAATCTCCTATACAGAAAGCAAAATAACCATCAACAATCTGAAAATCCCTCTGTGCATCCTCAACTGAGGAGAATCTCTGGGCAAACCTTGGATTTACTTAAGGAAGGCATGAAAGATGGGCTCAATATGTTACAAATTAAGAGAAAATTGAGCAAGATTTATGGGCAGGATTATTTTGATGAACAAACAATCTATAACACTAAGTGGAAGGTAATTCTTGCAGAACTAAAGGGTAAAAGTGTTATGGAGGTACTCTATGAACAGCTTGAAGAAACAAGTTGGATTCACTGCTCAAAATTCAGTGGAGAGGGTCACTTGGAGGTCCTGTACTTAGCACATCCTGAGGCAGTAAACCTTTCAAAACAATTCCATCATATTTCTATTTTGGATTGTACTTATAAGAAAAATAAGTACAAAACCCCACTATTGCATGTTGTAGGAATGAAAGCCAATTGGAAAACTTTCACAAAAGCTTTTGTTTTTATAAAAAAAGAAACATTTGATTTCTACATTTGGTCCGTAAATGCATTAAAGGAGTTGGCTTATGATCCTGAGATACTTCATACTTCCAAAAGTCTTTGTGAGGGACCATTAAAAAGCTCTTATTCATGCTATTGAATCTAGTTTCCCTGAGTCATCAAGACAATGTTGCACTTGGCAATTTTCTAAAAACATACAAGCAAACTGTAAAGGATGCTTTGTTAATGATTTTGAAGGATGGAAAAGCTTTATTACTCTGTGGAAAAAGTATGGGGCCTCAAAGACCAAGGAGGAGGTGGACATCAATGATGCGGAACTCAGAGTAGGTCCAAATCACTGATTCTTATTCTTCCTAGTTTTGTGTTCTGACCTTTTGACTTTTATAGTGTTTCTTGAAAGACTATGAGGATGTACTTGAGTATATGGAAAATAACATTTTCCCTATCAAAGAGACATTTGTAACAGCTTTGACTTGTATAAACCCAGATTTTGGAAACAAAACAACATCTTGGGTTGTAGTGGCCTGTGCAACTCTCAAACAATTCCTTGAAAAATCTTCAGGAAACCTATTGGATTTTTGGAAAAGCCTTGAGGGAATAGCTTTGAATCAAATTAAATTGGTTAATGTGTCACTTTATAACTCTTGAATTAAGTTAGGGATAGTTCTTCCACCTGAACTGTTACCATTGGTTTACAAATTGTCTTTAGAGGAAATTCATCTCATTAGGTAACAATTGAAGGAATTCAAACGTGATCATGATGGAGAAGTGTGCACCAAGTCATATTCCAAGACTATGGGTTTGCGCTGTTCCCACCAAATAGGTGAATTTCTAGCATTCAGAGGATCCATGGTACCCAAAGATGTTCATCCTCAGGGGAGGTTGGACTATGACCCTTGCAGTTCTAGTTCTGTAAGTTGGCTTAAGTTGGATTGTTCAAATCACTATGTGATTAATTCTTTTTGATTAATGCTTTTTGATTAATGAATCCTAATTCACTAATGGTTGATCCTTTTGAATTTTTCAAGGGCAATGTTGATTAAATTCTAAGCATTCCTCAGTTACGCGAAAAAGTGAATGAAATGATCTTGGAATCTCCAGATCATGAGCAATGTGGCCTATTGAATTATATCATTCAGAAGATTACAAAATATCAATCAAAGCCAAGACTTGAATCTAAATTCTTACAATCAAGTAAGGGCAGGCCAAAATTGACAGATAAGCAGCAAGTTTGAGCATGTTGAAAAACAACTCAAGGGGGAATAAAGGACTAGAAGGGCTCAAAACAAGAAAAGACAAAAGATTGTAAGTCTTTTCTTTTGGGATATGTTCATTTTTTTGGTTTAATGAACTTAGTTACCAACTAATGATGAATGGTTAGTAAAAGTTGGCAGAATCTGAATCTGAATTTCATAATTTAGAGGAAGAGACTGAAAGTGAATTGGGATCACTTAATTTGGAATCAGAATTCTCTTCAGAGGAAGAGAACTTGCAGCAAATCTGAACCAGAAGCTCATCTTTGGTGATTATTCATTTAATTGGTCTGATTAAAGAAATGATTACTAAGTTAGTTTTCATGATAGGAACCAAACATGAAATACCTCAATCAAATACCCAAGAAATTCCATAAGTTCTTGGGTGATGTTTGAGATCAAATTGGAGATGGTAATTGTGGATTTAGAGTCATTGCTAAATCTCTTGGTCATGAAGAACATGGTTGGTTTAAAGTTAGGAAGGAAATTATTGAATTATTAGAGAAACATAAAGCATGCTACATTAAGATGCTTATGAAAGGAAACGCCAGTGATTCTTTATTGCAGCACTTATATTTAAAGTAGTAAAAGTAAAGGTAACAGGAGATATGAACAATGAAGTTATCCAGAAAATTCAATCACTCAGACTGGAGTTTGGCAAAAGCAAGATGAGACCTCCTCCTGAGCTGCTTCTAGCTCCTCCTGGGTCCTGAGGATGTTTCTGGATTTTTGAGTTAATTGTGGCTGACATCTGGAAAGAATGGGTAGGTTGACTTGATCAGGTGATTGAGAGAAATAGCAGATAGAGAAGGAAAGAGAAAAGGAGACAAATAGAGCAGGAAGAAACAGAGAGAAAGAGAATTGAACAAGATGGCAACAGAGAGTTTGGATCCATCTCAGATGGACTATGACACAATCACCGCACACTAGTGACCTGTGGTGGTTAGGTTAGATACTGCAGTGGGAACATTGTGGCACTGCCACTGCAAGAGGCTATGTGCAGATGGATAGCACCGCAGCTGGAGTCTGAGGTTGGAGTCATCAGCCAAAACTCCTCCTGGCTTCAGCCTCAGCCAGCTGGAGTGGGTCATGGGAGGTGGCAAACTTGATGGTTCCTAACAGCTTATTGAGAATGTCGGCAATCATCTTGGTGGAGGTAACCTGCTCAACAGACAGGAGGGACTTGGCCACCAAATCCTGTAGATATTGATATCTTACTTCAATATTTTTGGAATTGGTGTTGAGTTGTGCCTCCTTACTGATTAAATTAGCCCCGGAATTGTTGTTGTAGATGATTGGTACCGTAGTGTGGATGCCTAGACTGGTGACAAGAGTTGAGAGCCACCTCACTTGCTTGGCACAGTGATTCATGGCAATGAATTCAGCTTCAATGGTGGACCGAGCTACTACCAATTGTTTCTTGGAGGCCAAGTGAACTGGGTTGCCGTACAAGGTGATGACAAAACCAGTTGTGGACTTCCTCATGTCTGTGCAGTTGGCATAGTCCACATCTGCCCACCCCCTTAGGTTTTTGTTTTGATTGGGGGATTTTCATTAAAGGATTCCAACAGTAGTTGTCCCACAGAGGTATCAGAGAAGATTTTTGATCAAGTTCCAGTGTCTGACGGTTGGTTTGTTGGTGTACTGATATAGGATGTTAACAGTGTGCATGATTTTGTTTTGCGTATGTAGAGCTAGGTGATTCACCATGCCAATAGCCTTCTCCATCACTTTGACGTTGAAGGGGTTGGCAATCTTGGATGCTTGCTTGACAAGGTTCATTGGGGCCAGACTTTTGACTGGATTAGAGTTTTACATTGACATTTCATTGAGTACCTTTTTGCAATAGTCGCATTGATGGATGAGTAAAGCGCCATCCTCCTTCCAGTAAAGAGTATAGCCCAAGTGTTGAACTTGCTTCTCAGTTGACTTGATCTTGTAGGTTGACTGGAGGTTGGTGAGCAATTGAAGGAGTTCACTACGGGATTTTCCCACTATGAGACATTTGTCAACGTGAATGTGTAAGATCAGGGTCTTTGACTTGTTGAGAAAGAGAGATTTGTTGGCATTTGACGGCTTCATCCCCAGTGCCCCTAGAGTGTCAGTGAGATGTTTTTTCCAGCATTGTGGGGCCTGCTTAGTACATTAAAGGGATTTATTGAGTGGCCAGACCCAGTTTTCTTTCCCAGGAATCTCAAAGCCTGATACTTTTGAAACGTGAACCGTTGCTTCAATGTTGCCGTAGAGAAAAGCAGTTTCAACGCCAAGTTGAAAAACTAACCAATTTTTTTACAATGCCATTGCAAGGTGGACTTTCATTGATTCATTCCGTCCAATGCTTGAGTAGGTGTTGTAGTAGTGTATGCCCTCCTCCTGATGATTGCCAAAATAAACCCACCAGGACTTGCATCAAGTAACCTTGCCCAACACATTTTTCTTTCTGACCAATCTCCACATTCCTTCAATCACTTTGTTGTCACTGGGTGGAGGGACTAGGGTGCCTGTGTTTTTAGATAGGAATGAGGCATTCTCCTCAGCCATTGATTTCAACCACTTTGGTTTTTCCACCAAATTGTTCATGATGGTCTTGATGGATACTACCTTGGCAATATTGGTTGAGTCCTTGTCTGGTTCCAGAGTCAGAGAGACAGGCTGCTGTCCCCTGAGAGAACTGGTAAGGAAGGCCAAAGGGTCAATGTCAGTGGATATGTTTTTAGGGGCAACATTATAGTACGGGACATAGGCGTACCCTTTGGTTGGGATGGGGGTTTGTTGAGAGTTGCCAGAGGTGACCAAGGGATTGGATGACAATGGTGCGGATGCGTCCAATACAGGAATGTTTGAGATAGAGGGAAAGGAGGAAACTCTAGTTACCGGATTGATCCCCAAGCTTTTGCTTCTGGGAGTTGCCTGCAAGCCAATTGGTATCTTTACCTGTGGGTATGATCCAAGCGGGGAGTGGTTGGCTGCAGAGAAGTGAGGAAGAGTGTAGGGAGGTTTCTTGACGGCGTCAGGAGATTTGTACCTGAAGTTGAGTTCAGAGGGAGATAAGTCTCTACTAACTACTATGATTCCCTTGGCTTGATCCAGGAATCTGGCCACATTGGATAGAGGTTTGTATCCAGCAAAAAGCATAGGACAACTGGGCGGCAAGACCTCTGAGTTGGAAGGCTTCTGGTGAATGTGAAATTTGATCCCAAAGGGAAGGAGATGGTGTATGTTGCAATTTGGTTTGATCAGGCTGTCTGAGTATGCAAGTTTGCCGGTGGGAGACTCCCATTTGAGGTCTTTGCTTGGTAGGTGATTGATGAGCATGGAGCAGTATTTTGCGCCCTCATCCCAGTACAATATTGTTATTTTGGACTGGGCCAGTACGCAGCGGAGCTTGGTAAGCAGGGTTTGGTTGAAATGCTCAGCTAGACCATTGGTTTGAGGAGAGTCAGCTGGTCCTCTCTCCACAGCAGTTCCCTGAAACATAGTTTTCTTAGGAAGAATGTAGAGGTGAACTCACCCCCTCTGTCTGAGTGAAAGACCGCTGGATACCTGCCAAATCTGTTCTTGATTTTTTTCAGTTATGACAGTATATTTGCCTCAGATTTGCTCTTGGTGTGCTGAACATAGATTTGATTTAACCTACTGAAGTTGTCAATCAGAACTAGAACATAGCAATGACCATGTTTGGAGGGAGGATCAATTTGGAGAACATCTGAGTGGATAGTGTGGAACAGAAACAGAGCACGGGGAAGAGGATTGGAATGGGAGGACTGCTTCAACTTTCAGGACTTGCACAGGGTGCAGTACTTAGCTTGGTGGTGTTTGGTGGAGGATTTCAACCCGTGAGTCTTGAGAAACTGCTTGAGATATGGATTGGAGGGGTCGCCCAGAGTTACGTGCCAATCCCTCACCTTGGGTTTGTCCACAACTGATTTGCATGAGATGGTAGAGTTGGAAGAAGTTCCTATGTATAGGTTCCCAGTCCTATAAAATCTGAAGACTATGGTGTTGGCAAACTTAACCAATACTTTCTGATGTTTATGGACAATTTTTAATCCGTGATCTTCCAACTGCAAGGCAGAGATGAGGTTTTGTGGTCCCCCAGGCACATAGTATACGGGATGTATCAATACTGCACCCAGAGTTAGTGTCCCTACATGAGTAACCTGAATCTGTCCTCCATAGGTGTTGATGGGTCAATCACACATTTTTGCATCCTTGAGTGGATTGTGATGACCAATGATAGACTTGGTGGCACCAGAGTTGTATACTAGCTTGGAGATAGGAAAGGATGATGGTTTTGTTAGGCTATATACGGCCTTGAAGTCCACAAAGAATCCCAAGTCCTCCGGCTCTTCCATCTCTATGACATTGTTGGCTTCTGTGGGGGAGTCATTAGATTCCTCATCTTTGTCCTTGACAAGGTTGGCCAAGTTGGAGGTTTTCATCCATTGGAGATCCTGGACCATGGAGTTCAGTCATTGCTCAAATTGGGCTGAACTTTCCTCCCGCAGGTTTGGTCTTTTTCTAGAGGTATTATGAGATGGGTTTTGACGGGTTGGAATTTCAGGTCTGGGAGATGATTGAGCAGGTGGTGGGTTTGTAGTGACAAAGTTTTGGTTCATGACTGACGGGCTGGTTTGCCAATGGTGTGGAGGATGAGCGTTGGAGTTGTGAGACCAAGCGGAGTTACGGGTATGGGATTGGTTGGTCAGATAAGCCTGTTGAGGGATTTTGCTTTCCCGTTGTGTATCTTCCGCCAAAAGATGGTTGTATACTTTGTCAAACCAAAAGGGCTGGATTTTGTGACACAACTGGATGAGGGAATTGAGGGATTGATCTTTTGGAAGCTCTTGAGAAAGAGGATGGCGGCCAAGGAGGAGGATATGCTTATATGTTCTTCCGCATTGGTGGTTTGTTGGGCTTCAAGAGTTTCTCTGAGGGCTAGGTATTGTTCACGGAAGAGAATGGCATGCTCCCATATTGACAAGTTGGGCTGATACAGTAGATAGACTAGTTTAGAAACTTGATCACCTGTCACTATTATCAAGTCTTTGCCACACGCCTGTTTGAGTTTGCTGAATTCCCAAGAGAATTCCTTCCAATGGGGAGTTATATATCCCTTGAGCTTGCAATTTACCAAGTTGAATAGCAAATGAGCGGCCAGTTCTGTTTTCTTTTGATATCTCTTAGTCTCTGAGTTGTCCTTTACCCATTTAGGATTGAGTAGTTATTCATGAACCTTGCTAATCAGTAAGTTTTCAAACTTGGCCTTCCACTTGTACCAGTTTTGTCTTGTAAGTATGGGTAGCTTGGATTTAGCCAAGTAGTTGTCCCCTGAGTCACTTGAGTCAGGAATGTGAATATTGACACCGCCAGAGGTTGAAGCTGAAGCCATGAAGTTTTGAATTTTGTTGTCTCCATTTGTTTCTGTTCTACATGAGTACCAAGAATTTCCTCTTGCTACCATAAAAGGAAACACCAAAGATTGTTTATTGCAGCAATTATATTTAAAGTAGTAACAGTAAAGGTAACAGGAGATCTGAAATATGAAGTTATCCAGAAAGTTCAATCACTCAGACTGGAGTTTTGGCAAAAGCAAGCTGAGACCTCCTCCTGAGCTGCTTCTAGCTCCTCCTGGGTCCTGAGGATGTTTCCGGATTGTCAAGTTAGTTGCGGTTGAAAGCTGGAGAGAATGGGTAGGTCAACTTGACAAGGTTATTCAGAGAAGTAGCAGATAGAGAAGGAAAGAGAAAAGGAGACAAATAGAGCAGGAAGAAACAGAGAGAAGGAGAATTGAACAAGACGGCAACAGAGAGTTTGGATCCATCTCAGATGGACTAAAACACAATCACCGCACACTAGTGACATGTGGTGGTTAGGTTAGATACTGCTGCAGGAACATTGTGGCGCTCTAACTGCAAGAGGCTACGTGCAGATGGATAGCACTGAAGCTGGAGTCTGAGGTTGGAGTCATCAGCCAACAGCTTGGTGGTGCAAAGGAGGTTGAGAATATTAAACAAAGACTTGATGTTGAAGACATCAATGAAAAGATTCCGTCCTCAAAATGGCTGGCTAAATTAGACATGGGTCAAATCATAGCAAACACATATTCCAAACTTATATGTTTCATTTCATTGGAGTCATGTGATACTTATAATCCAATGAAAAATGGTGTTACTGATCAATCAGATCCAATGTTCATTTCCGTTGTAAACAATAACCACTGGGTTCTATTAGTACTTGAGGGAGAAATGATTCCTATCCCGCCCATTGTAGCAAAACCACATTCCTCAATTTCTAAAAATGCCTCTGGTTGGGTTGATCATCTCAAAGATCAACTGCAAATGTATTCTAGATTGTAATAGACTTTGACTTCATTTCATCATTGGGTTTCTTTTAAATTGTAATTCTAATGCAGCTAACAAGTTCTATTAAAATAAAGGGTTATCAAATTTTGAACATCATTATGTTGAGTGTTTTGAGTTAACATCATTATATTGAGTGTGTTGAGAGTTTAATGGTAAGTCAGTTCAACTTGTGTTGAGCTGATTCCATCACAAGCTTAACTTCTGTTAAGCTTGGGATTGGATCAGCTTTGCACAAGTTGAACTTGTTTTTTTTTTGGTATTTTTATTTTAGGGCTGGTCAAAAGACTTGTATTTTCTTGGGCACTTTTACTTTAGGGCTGTTCAAAAGACTCCTTTAATTTTTGGGCCCTTTTACTTTAGGGCTAGTCAAGTTGAACTTACTTTAGGGCTTGTCAAGTTTCTTGTGAAGAGTTGAAAGAAGGCTATGAAGCCAAAGAGAGATAAACAGGAAATGATGAGGCTACAAAGAACCAAAGGGGAAGAGGTAATACTTGTAAATTCAAGTGATACTGATCCAATGAGGAGGAAGGGACACTCCGGTTTAGTTGTCTGGTATACAGATGAATTTTATTCCTGGTCCAAGGGGAGGACCAGTATTTACGCACAACTGGAGAACCCCAAAGAGGGCCTAAGGTAGCGGGGTTAAAACAAATAGAGAGCCCCCAGAGGGGGCCTGAGACAATAATAATAGGATAATAAAAGCAGTAAGATAGAAGTGAGGCTGACTAAATTTGTCAGTTACAAAATATGAACACAAAAAAGACAACACACCACCTTAACTGATAAATTTAGGAACCAATTTAAAACCAGTAAAAATTCCAGGGATTCATGAGAAATGAGAGGAGAGTTTGAGAGTTTGAGGAATAAATGACAAGACAACACCTTGTCAGGATATGAGATGGGGAAGGAAAGCCTATTTTAAGAGGAGCAATGAGGACCTCAGGCATAGTTTCCTAGCATGATATGGGAGGATAATATTACTATTTTAAGAGGAGCAACAAGGACCTTAGGCATAGCTACCTAGCTTAATGGGGATTATGTGAGTGATGATGATGATGATGATGATGATGATGATGATGATGATGATGATGATGATGATGATGATGATGATGATGATGATGATGATGATGATGATGATGATGATGATGATGATGATGATGATGATGATGATGATGATGATGATGATGATGATGATGATGATGATGATGATGATGATGATGATGATGATGATGATGATGATGATGATGATGATGATGATGATGATGATGATGATGATGATGATGATGATGATGATGATGATGATGATGATGATGATGATGATGATGATGATGATGATGATGATGATGATGATGATGATGATGATGATGATGATGATGATGATGATGATGATGATGATGATGATGATGATGATGATGATGATGATGATGATGATGATGATGATGATGATGATGATGATGATGATGATGATGATGATGATGATGATGATGATGATGATGATGATGATGATGATGATGATGATGATGATGATGATGATGATGATGATGATGATGATGATGATGATGATGATGATGATGATGATGATGATGATGATGATGATGATGATGATGATGATGATGATGATGATGATGGTCATGGTGATGGTGATGGTGATGGCAACGGTGATGGTAATGGTGATGGTAATGGTGCTGATGATGATGATGGAGATGAAGTTGGAATGGAGTGGTGACAGTTATTGGATAATGGTGGTGGATGACAGTATTTAATGGTAATGAATGTGGTTATGATAATGAAAGAGGTTGGGAAGTAGAGAGGTATGGAGATAGTATTGAACAAAGAAGAGGGAGTACTCCAACACACCATCCTGTTCAATACTAGATGGGAAAGTATGTGTTGTTGAAGTTGATTTGAATGTTGCTGATTGTGAGCTTGGATGGATTTGGGAATGAAGGAGGTTTGGAGGAGTGAGTTGGGATGTAGGTTGAGGATGATGGGTGATTTGTTGTTGCAGAGTAGGATGTGATGTTGGAGGAAACAGAGCAATGATGGTTGAGGTTGATGGGCAAGTTGATGGAGGAGATGAAGCAAGTTGGGGTGCAGTTGATGGATGGATGGGAATGGGCAAGTGGTGATGTAGCGTGAGGAGCGGTTGAGATGGAGGAGATTGAGGGATGGGTGAGGTAGCAGCAGGTGGAGAGGATGAGTTGGAGGAGATGGAGCAATTGCAAGATGGAGAGGGTGACAGGACAGGCCAAATGAATGGACCACCCCAGTTTTGAGTGATGATTGTAGTTGGATGCCTTGATGAGAGGAGCAATTGATGGGTGAGATGGGGACTCTGAGGAGTAGAGCCATGAGGGATGGATGTGGTATAGGAGGTTGGTGGTTGAGGTAGCATGAGGGTGAGGAGAGGGAGATTGGAAAAGGAAGGGAAAACAATTTGCAAGTGAATGTGCAAGCAAGCTTGCGGAATGTTGAGGAGAAGTCGCAGAGTGTAAGCAAGCAAGGTTGAAAGGTGGAAGAGAAAGGAGAGGAGCGCAAAGGTGGAGGCGAGCTGCAATCCAGATTTCTATTGAGGTCGCCATCAAGGCAGAAAGAGAACCAGAGGAAAAGCAAGGGGGAGTGAGAAAGCAAATTTGCAATTGTGGAAGAGAGGAGAGAGAAGAGAGGGTGAAAGACGTCAGAGGTCAGGGAAGGTTGAGAGACAGCAATGATTTTGTGGGTTTGGTGGAAGGGAAATTGAGATGACAAGAGTGATTTCAATCAAACTGATGATGAGGACCGCAAGGGTTCAAGGGCAAGAAAGTTGGATTGGGGGAGAGTGAGTGTCTGGAAATAGAAGATGGAGCAGATGAAGCGCAAGCAAGATTGCCATCAATGTGCAAGCAAGATTGCGGAAGGTTGATGAGTTTAAGATTCAATCAAGAGAGGAAGGAAAGGAAAGCGCAAGCAAGGTTGCAAGAGAGAAAAGAAAAGAGAGATAGCTGGAGGAGGAGGTAAACAATGTTGCGAGAGGATAAATGAGGAAGAGAAGACATTGGAGGTGAGGGAAGGCTGAGAGGCAAGCAAGGTTGCCTCCGGGGTTGCAAGGGCAATGAGCAAGCCAAAGATCAAGTCACAAGCAAGGTTGAAAGGAGGGAGCAAAGGTGCTAGATGAGGAGCAAGAGGGCAAGATGTCCTTGTAAAAATTTCCAAGTACCAAGGGCCAAACAACCTGGCCGGTTTGGAGAGATGCCTGGGTTGATGAACCTGGTGGAGGTAGAAGGCTTTTGAGAATTATCAGTTCCACATCTGAACAATCAATGGTTTTGAGAGATCTAAGAATTGATTCCTGGCGTAATCCTCATCAAGTTAAGTCTTGGTGGGTTGGAAGTTATCATTGATGAAAAGGTTGGGATCAAGGATGGTCTTGGGGGATCCAATGATACCAATTTGAAATTCTCCCAAGATCTTTTAGGCAGCCTTGGAGTGAGATCAAGGAAGAGGGAGGAATGAGGGGAAGCTGGAGCAGTGATGAAGGGAATTTGAGCAAGCAGTGGAGGTGAAGCAGGAGTGATAATGAAGCAAGAGTGAGAAGATGAGAGGAAGTGAAGATGGCTTGAGGGATGAGCAAGATGAAAATTGGAGTGTTATCAATTCCATAGTTTACTTAGATTGGTGTAGATTCAATTTGGGATCATCATGATGGATGCAATGGATTGATGAGATGAGATTGAGAATTGGTTGGATGATGAAGGGAAAGTAAATCAAATTGGAATTGGTAGGATTGAAGCCAAGTGATGGAGGAGGATTGAATCAAGAGATCTGGATGAGATTAATCATGAAAGTCAAGACTGTTGGGTAGTTTAGCAATGCTTGGGAATTCCTTCTTGCAATCATGCTTGGGGAGAAGGACGGATGGGGAGAGAGGATTCTGTTGATGTAGACAATATAGACAATGGTGGCAAGGATCCAAGTTGAAACAAGAGAGTTCTTGAGTTTGAGGGAGGATGTTCATGATGGTAGCTGAGGATGGGCGTGATTCTTGTCAAATGAGTACCAGGGACAGACAGTTGGAATTGAGAGCAATAGCTGAGGAACGGATGATGGCAGTTATTGATAGGATTGGGGAAGGATGATGAATAGTGGCGATGGAGCCAGGTGATGAGAGGATTGGGGGATAGTTGGACTGCAGAGATCAAGGTTGGTTTTATGGCGGTAGGATCAAAGGGGCCATGTAGAAATCAAAGTTGAAAGCTAGAAATTTCAGGATTGAAGTTGTAATGTTGAAGAAGCAAGGAATGCCAAAGAAGAGGAATGAGATGAGGAAGCAATGAGGGAGAGGGCAGGACTGCTGATTGAGGGCCAAGAAGGAATGGAGGTGGGGATTGATCTTGAGCGTAGAGTTTGAGGTTGATCAGTTTGGCTTGAATGGATTCAATGGAGGTGGGCAACCTGAGGGAAGGGATGGTGGAGATGGCAAGATTGAGGAGGGATGATGGTGTGGATAGGTCAAGATGATAATGGTAAGTAAACCAGTTGGAACAATGAAGTTGACTGGATAGCTTAGTGGGATGAGATTTTGGCTTTTAACTGTGAAGAGTTGAAGGAAGGCTATGAAGCCAAAGAGAGATAAACAGGAAATGATGAGGCTAAAAAGAACCAAAGGGGAAGAGGTAATACTTGTATAGTCAAGTGAAACTGATCCAATGAGGAGGAAGGGACACTCCAGTTTAGTTGTCTGGTAATCAGATGAATTTCATTCCTGGTCCAAGGGGAGGACCAGCATTTAAGCACAACTGGAGAATCCCAAAGAGGGCCCAAGTTAGCAGGGTTAAAACAACTAGAGAGCCCCCAGAGGGGGCCTGAGACAATAATAATAGGATAATAAAAGCAGTAAGATAGAAGTGAGGCTGACTAAATTTGTCAGTTACAAAATATGAACACAAAAAAGACAACAACTTGTATTTTTTTTTTGGTGTTTTTACTTTAGGGCTTCCCAAGTTACTTGTCTTCTTTTTGGTGTTTTTACTTTAGCGCTTGTCAAGTTACTTGTCTTTTTTTTGGTGTTTTTACTTTAGGGCTTGTCAAGTTACTTGTCTTTTTTTTTGGTGTTTTTAGTTTAGGGCTAGTCCAGTTACTTGTGTTTTTTGGGTCTTTTTACTTTAGGGCTAGTCCATTGGATAGTACCAGTTTTTTTTTGTTTTTTATTTACTCATTTATTTATTTTTTAACCAAAAAATGAACACTCTTTGATTTTTTGGTTGATTTCTGTTTTTTTGGAAGGTTTATTTAGTTTATGGGTTATGTTAGTACCCTTTCATTCCTTTTTTTTTTGGCTCACCGCGGTCCAGTGGCATGTGGGATGCCACACAAATACATTTGAGCCATGTACAACTCCACACAGCTTGAATGTAGTTGTGTGGAATCCCACATGCTGGCAGACCAGGCTGGGTCGGCTGCGCAATTCTTTGAGCCGTGGGGGGTTGTACACGGCTTGGATTGGAACATGTGGCGTGCCACACAGCCCTATTCAAACCATGTGCACGGCTCAATGAGCCGTGAATTTAACATTCCCCCAAAAAAAATACACCAACCCAAAAATACAGTTTATATTCAAAAAAAAAAAAAACATCCCAAGGGTTTGGTACCTAGGCTTTGTCAGTTTGAGAAAAAAAAATTAGGTGTTGAAAACATTTCAGTTGTTAAAGGGATACCAAGATACTGTGATACATGCGAGTTGAAGAAAAGTTGAGCATAAAGGTAGGCATGAGTAGCAAAGCAGTTTCAGAAACGTTCACCTCCCTCCCATGGTATGCATTACACCATGTGGAAGCAACTCCCAGCATGTGCCTCAAGGTTTGTAAGTTGAACCAATTGTCAAGACCCTCTCATGGATCAATTAAATCTTTCTTTCAGCTCTCTCGTGGGTAAAAAAAAAACAAAAGAAAAAAAATTTTCTGAAGCAAGACTGGAAAATTTGCACAAGGAACCTGATGATCATATAATCAACTCGAAATCCTGATCGCTTGGCCCTCTTGGAACTGGTTCCTTTGATCTTCCCTCAGCCTGTTCGAACTTCTTGAATCAAACGCCCATAGGGTTTCAGGCGTCAAACTAGTTCAGTTCGATTCTCATCTGGAGCATTAACACTGTCCTGAGATTGGTTTCGAATCACGCTCTTGAATGACTTGAATTTTTCGTATTCCTTTCTCAGCTCTTCCCTCAAGTCCGCTCAAAATTTAATTATTAGATTGGATCCCCTTTTGTCCTCGCTTCCATATGCATTGGCAAATCACTTGTAATCGGAACGGGTCCTCGAGCCTTCACCCTTCATTTTTATCATTTATCCAATAAACATCAATTTTCACCATCATACAATCCAATTCAAGCGTTCAACGTCTACCAATGTCTCCGCAAGATCAAGTCTGGTACCCCCACTGAAGCTCGTTTTAGTATCTTAACTTTTGATTTTACAACTACGTCTCGGTATGAGCTTCGCTCAACCCTTTCAGGACTGAGAACCGGGCAAGTTTGTCCATACAAGAATGATTTAAGGGACGGTCAATGTTCAACTGCTATTCTAGATTACAACGAGTAACGAAACTTTTAGCGGATTGATTCAAGTGATCTGCGGCTTTTGGTCTTCGTTTGGTAGCTTATCAGCAGGCAAGCTTGAGGAGTTACCTCCAATTTGCGGCACAGGATTAGTGTCAAGTCCAGGTTTTCGCCTTTTCTTAAGATGCGGATTTTTAAAATTATCCCTGACCAGGAGAGCAGCATGGGTTTCAATCGCCTCCATGGTAAACTTTCGGGCATAACGATTGGATGGTAAGTTATTGAGCGATTGATTTAACTTATTGATCGAATCGCTTATTTCGCCGGAGAATTGATTCAAGATCAACTTGATTGGAGTTAATTCATCGACTGAAGCCGGCTCTTGATTAACCCTCTCGTTCGGCTGAATTTGAGGCTTCTGGTCTTCATCAATCGTACCTGCGGCTTGGCCGATTCCTAATGTGACATTTTTCTCAGGATATTGCTTGCCTTGATAATTCGGTAACATCTCTGCAGAAGGATCATCACTTGGCGTCGACGAAAAATTGGACGTCTCAGGAAATGGTTTTGCGTCCACCACATATAAGGTCCCTCTAGTGTCGCATGAATCATCACTAGATTTTGTTTCTTTGAAATCTTTCGATTTGCTACTAGGACTTGTTTCCAATTCAACAACTTGCGCCTCGTGTGGACATAGATTACGATAGGATGTCGATGGACTGCATAGCTGTTTCAATGGGCTCTGGAGCTTCTGGCCCTCGTTCGGAATGGAAAATAGCTTCTTGCAATCAACCAAATCGTGCGGAGGCGATGGTGAAGAGAGCAAAAGTTTAGGATCGATGTGACCTCTGCTCTCTGGTGATGGTCGCGGGTAAAAGCCGGCGGAAGGTTTTCGAGTAGAGTCGATGATACCTTTTGATTGAACCCGCCGGAATGTTACTGGCTCCGCGATTGTCCAGAAATCTTCTCCAGAATTATCTTTAAGGAAATAACTAGGTACACTAAAACCCATTGTTTCGGACTTAAGAACGAAAAAATCCTCTGGGTTCAAGCTGTCTTCTCGCACAACACTGCGACGTAACCGGCGGGGTTAGTATTTCGACATTGACAACAAAAGCGCGGGTAAGTAGAGAGGTGTCGACTTTCAACTCACCTAGATATTTGTTTGTGTATGCTATCGTAAAACTCCAACACACTTGGATGAGCTTTAATGCAAGAAGCCTGCAAATACCACGCGCATGATTTAAATCAGAAAGAAGCAACTAGGGCTGGAGGGAAGCGAGAACGATCAATGAAATAGATGTGGGAACCGAGTCACACCGCTCGTCTACACGCATACTTTCCATCCAGAAATTTGGAGCCCTTCCAAGCTTCTAGCTCTAGAAAAGGCAACATAGGCCTGGCCATGCTCAAAAACTCCAAACAGATCGACGCACAGTCGATCCAGGGTCTGACCTTGCGACTAGACACTCGTTGTGATGAGACAAAACATCAGCCTATGTCATTATCACTCCGAGTGAGCATCGAGGACTTTTTGAAGGCAAGAACAGCGGGCGGAAACAAACCTTATGGATCGTCACAGCCCAAGCTAATAGCAGTGGCAGCTGGGTACGAGTCAGGGTCAATTGGGAGTCGATCTCGACATTCCACACCTGTGGCTGAATCTACGAGGTGAATCATTAATGATACTATCAATCGCATTAACGTTGTAACTGGGCCAAGAATACACTAACAGACACGAGAGCTCCAGTTGAAAATAAAACCACGGGCAAGACGTCGTTGGATTGTTTTACGGACCATCTTGATCTCATAGTTTCCGTTAGATTAGGAGACTGTGGTGGTCTCCACGTTTCCTTTTGATCATGGGAGTGGTAGTGGGGTCGTTCGGTCCAGCCAATAACTACACCTCGTCTTAATATTGCGAGAACCGAAAATTTGATCAGACAAGGGAATCCGAGCATATATCAGATTATACAAGAACGCACGATCCATTCACCAACTTAGCGGCGGTGTCCAGGTTGCACAATAGCATTACTTGAGCCCCGATCTACAAGATCAAACATAGATGACTACTCTTTGAGCGCAGAAACTGATGGGTAAGATGAATGACAATATATTATCTTCTCTCACTTTTAACTTGATGTTTTTACGAGGTTGTAAATCATTAAGTCGCGGCATGCTGATTGGACAGGTGAGGGGCTGGATATGTCAGGTCTGGGCGCTGTGAGGCCGGAAAGGCTTACTCACAATGTATGAGCATACGAAGCGCCACCTACTGCTTGGTCAGAGGCTAAAAATTCAAAAGCTTCGCTATCAAGCAGATCGAACTGCTTAGCATTCTCCAAGTCAACGTTTATGTTCCTAGCGTAAAGGCGAGTGGGCTACCGAACAAGCGATCGAGACCGAATTGTTTGAGTAAAAACGAGAAGAAAGATCAGAAAACCTAGAACAGCCATGACTTGGACAGATGAAAAAAGGACCCACCTTAATCTCATGCGCCGGCAGAGGCTTAGTCCTGGATAGCATGACTTGCTCTACATGTTCATCTATCACACCTCGTCGAATCTAGACACAAAAGTGATTAAATCCAGGCTTAGAATCACGTAGATGCTCCAAGGGATCCATTTCAAGTAGTTCGACCACCTTATTAAGCACATCGATGAAGGTTGTATCTTCTTGACGAAAAACCTGCGAGCAGGCCAAGATGATACCAGTTTGAGGCAATTCACATCACAACAAGAGATAGAAATACGTAAACAGGAATGCACAAACCTTTGTTAGCTCAATTACTGAAAGGTTTAACTGGTACCAAGTAGGCGTCTCAAAACAAAAGGTGAATTCTTTCCGAAGCCTATTGCACGGTTGAGGATCCCATTTCTTATGAAAGGGCCTGATGCATCGTATCATGCCAGTAGCTTTAATTCTCTCGAATTTTGGACAGCCGCAATACATACACGTAAAGTCGTCATCTTTAATTACTGGAGGTAATTGAAAGAAATCTCCGGAAAGGATTACTTGAATCCCACCAAATGGTTGGTATGATTGTCGAACAGCGGCACACAACATCGAAAGTTTTTCAAAAAGCTCAGGGTGCAACTATGATCGAAACGTCTCTAAATCAAAACGTTGCCAGCGTTCCGGTCTAAAAACCACTGGGTTTCTTCTTCGTGGGCTTTCCGCCAAATTGAACGAGATAAGAGAGTGGATGGTGCACATTCACGTACCATTGAGATTTCATCGACTATGAGCACGTTAGTATTCCAAATCCTGTTTGGGTCGTTGTCGTGATTGAACTTGGCGCGTTTGCCGCATCGAGTCATGTGTTTGTTATACAGTTCATGCACAGAGCCTTGACCGAGTCCAACCTGGGCCCAAGAGTGAATCGTACTACCGCCGATGGCCAGTGCAGCAATCCCAGTCGGAGCGGTCACACTGACTCTGCGGCCTTGCGATTTTAACATCCGTACGACCTCGCGTAGCATGAAACTTTTTCCTACACCCGCAGATCCAGTAAAGAACACATTTCGGCCCGATTTGACCTGTTAACTTGAGGATGAATCAACAAGATCCCGTGAGGGCGCGTTTGGGTAGGAGAACACTATCTTTGAATAGGGTACGCTTAACACTGTTCTTTTGGCATTTCGGTGTTGGGGAGGTAAATCGACTGACAAGATCCAGCACTTTCAGTTGCTCTGCCGAGCACCTCGGATCAGGGGAGTAAGAGGTAGATTGGTTGGTATGGGAGGGCCCTGGGGCGGTACAAGTGTCAGATAAATTCGAAGTGGAACCTGGTGGTGCGGATTCAGTGGATTTCGACGATTCGATGGATGCAACCCCAAACTCCCTCAGGAGTTTCTCCCCCGCGGCGCGTTGTTGAGCTCGTCGCTCTCGCTGCTCTTGAATGTCTAACTTTTTCTTTTTTTCTGAGATGATCCGCTGAGCTCTTTGACGATTCTCCTCGATCCGGGCGCGCATATCAGTCGTAAGAGGTGTCTTGCTAGGTGTAGGCTGGGTAGTTTGGCCACTCGAGACGCTGGGCGGACGATCAGGGGTGCGCACTTTTTCATCAGATGAGAAGTCGCTCTCAGAGTTAGGTTCCATCTTGGGAGAATGGGAATTTTCGGTCCCAGCTGAAGATGGATGATTTAAGGGAGTCCCACTTTCGACCTGAGGATGCCAAATTTTGAGGTTAGTAAGTATAGAACAGGCTGATGAGAAACATTAGAGATGTTGGGCTGAATGAAGACAGTGATCGATGGTTGAAAAAACAATTCTCATGAGCACACTTACGATCGGTGGGTGTATCTATTGTGGCCGAGTGATGTCAAAGAATCCTCCTAACCGAATAGGACTATCAAGCCAAGAGTTGAGTGTGGAAGGGTAATTCGAGTTAGTATCGAGTGATCGAGAAAAGCTCCGCGACGCCCCCGTCGATTTCCCGGCGGTCTGGCCTCCCCAGTTTCAACTACGGGCACCACCAGCCCGAGCGGCGATGACCGACCGGGCGCGTACTGTCATGGTAGCATCGAGGACAGTAAGATTGATCTCTGGAAGAGAAATATAACAAACGTTGAATTACGGCAGGATGGCTAGTGTTAATAACAGCTTGACCCCGAGTCGTATCAGGTAGCAGGTAAGTTAGAATTATCAAGATTCTTCTCTAAGTTGGCTGATTTGATTTTTATTTTTTTCGATTTGAATCATTTCATGCTAAAGCTAGTCACAACTGTTAGGGGAAGCGGAAAAATACTCTAGAAGTCTCGTGGTGTCTGAGCTGCTCAATTTTATTCTCCATCATTAAAGAACGAAAATAAATACTTGAAATTATTTCAGAAATCAAATGATTGAGCATCTGAAAGTTTGTGAAATCTGATAAATTACTTTTGAGAGTTCTGCCAAGCATCCTGGGCAGCTACATATCCACAAAGCAATAGTGCTTTGATTGATCTAAGCCTGAATAAAATTATAAAAAAACTTAAATTTATTAAAAATGAATTTATTTCAAGAACTGATTGGATCATATTATTTGATGATTCAATAGAATTTTTTTTTGTACTTAAATCAATAGAGCAGATTCTTCCACTAACATAGCAATCTTCAAAAGTGTGATAGATTGTGCACACCCTATGACCACCTTAACACCTTGTAAAGCTAAAAATAATCCATCACCTCAGCATTTCCCCTACTCAAATCAAAAGACTATTTTAGTCCTGCTGCATTGAAAAGATGATATCCTCAGTCAAATTTACAACTTTCCACTTCTCCTCATCAGCCAACATTCTAACCATCACCTCAGTATTGCTTAATGCAAGATCTATCCACATTGTGTGCTGTAGTCTTTCCAGTGAATTCATAATCCCTCAGTCCTTAATTGGTCCTATTTTCAAACTTCTGAAAATTTATATTAAGAAATCCTCAGGGGACTTTAAATCATCAGGCAATAAAACTGCCTCAGAAATACCCGGCCAGTATAATTAACCAGGAATATAATCCCCATAATGGGAAGGTAAAAGGAACTTGCACATCAGTTAGGTTCAATATCAGTAGGGGGGAGAGTTTATTTTGGTGGAATTTTTTTTGAAACCATTAACTTCTGGCATTCAATTGGTTGATAAATTGGTTGGCTGTGACTGTGACACAGGTGCAGAACTCAAACTGAATGCTGAGGGCAGAATAGGGCGTATCAAAGTTAGCAAAACTGCCATTAGAAACCCACCATTTTTTTTGGCCAAAAACACCATTAGAGACCTGCCATTTTTTTTGACCAAAACCACCAATTTTAATGTTGGGTTTATGAAATAAACATAAGCTTGTGTATTTCAAAATGGCAGGTTTCATGAAAATGGCAGGTTTCAAACATCAAACCCGTCATTATCATCCATCCACCATCCATCACATGCAAAACAGCCATCCACACCTCCACCTCAGCAAATCCATACCAATTCCATCTCCATTGCATCACACACAGCTCATCCCCATTGCTTCACATCTCCATCACTTCACATCTCCATTGCTTCACATCTGCATCACATCACACACATCCTTGCATGCAAAACACCCATCCACATCTCCACCTCAGCAAATTCCTACTGGTCACATCTCCATTGCATCACAAACATCTCATATCCATCACAAAACCAGCTTCAAAACCCAAAAGACATGAAGTTCCTCATCAAATGGATTATTGCTTGTGTAATCCTTCAAAACCCTCTGGCTGACATCAAAGATGAATGGGAGGAAATATTTGAAAAAGATATTCCTGATCCTCCTCAAGTCATCCCAGTCTCATCTGGTCCCTCATCTTCTGCCATGAGAGAGCTGATTCTACCCCTCACACTTTCTCAATTTCATGATTAGCCTTTGGTTTAAAAATAGTTAAAAAATCACATCATTTTTTTTTGTTTTTGGTTGTTCAACCAAGAATCCTAGGCTGACTCAGTTTTTTTTTTTTTTTTTTTTTGTGGACTTAGACAAAACCAAACCAAAAATTCCAAACCACCCACCCACCTCCCCTCCTCCTCCTCAACCTCCACCTCCACCTCACCAATAACCTCCCCTCCTCCTCCTCACCCTCCACCTCCACCTCACCAATCATCTTCCCTCCTCCATTGGTTAGAACCCCAGGTAAGCTCCCCACCTCCTCCTCATCCTCCTTTTCTGTCAGCATGCTACTATTGCAGAGCAAGCTGCAAAAGTAACAAAAATAACACAAAAATAATAATATTAAAATTAACCTAAGAAGGAGTAGGAAAACCATAAATATTATTGCAGAAATGGATTTTCCACCCAAAATTAGGTAGGGTCACTCACTGACCCCACCCTTGAAAACCAACTCCTTATAATTTTAAATAATTAGGAAAAGAAATACCAAAATACCACAGAACCACTATTGCACTTTTTGGACATCTAAATATCTCACATGGATTGTCACGTATAGTTTTCACACCTAAAATTCAGTCAATTGAGGTGTTGTGTATATTTTACCAGTTACAGAAGGAAATGTGTCCTGTCACAACTCCTGCACACAGCCGCGGCAGCCAATACACCCCCCCAAGGCTGAGCTACAGCACTTTCACCCTTTCAAAAGCCATGTACGCAGCCCCGGGGAAAGTATGCAGCTGCAGGACTACGGGTTGACAAAGTGACAGGCTGCCTGAGAAACCTAGGTACTGCGTAAACATGCTACAACCTACACAGAAACATTCTAAATATGTAATAAATTTTCCTGTGGATAGTAGATAGTCTAAAAGTTCATAAAATTATATTAAAATGCCTAAATAACCTTTATATGTATTTTTTAATAAATATAATTCAAAGTAACAAAAATTTCAAAAATAAGATAATGACTACTTCTAAAAATATATTAAAATAATTTGATATAAACTATGAGGACTTCTAGACATCAATATTTTTGTGAAATACTAAGAAAACTATTGATTTAAAAATATTACATGAATACCCATGGCTTATATTTTTAGGTATTTATTTTAATAAATCAACTGAAATTTGAAAATAAGGAGTAAAATCAATATCATGACTTTACTCCAATGATTTAATACATAATGAGAACTCATCTGAAATCAGAATATCCATAGGAATTTCATTTAAATAATTATTAATTTACTGGGAACATTTACTAAGGATAATGAATTAAATAATAAATAAAATGGACAGGTTAGTGTTATTCACACATCCAAACATCATTTATAAAGTAGAATAATTCCCATACCCTGTGGAATTAGATGCTACACGTGCTACAGAACCAAGAACACATAACAGGCTACCACTGGTTACCCTGCTAGCCTCAGTGTACGTCCCTTTGAGCCCCTGTATCCCTCAGAAGGACACTATTGGGACTCAAAAAGCTATAAATAAAGAGCTCTTTTGAGGATATTGATACCCAGAGACCCAGTTATATTTACATCCAGACACCATGCCAAGGTAATCAAATACTTCTAAGAGATAAGTAAGTGATTTATGGCTTTAGTCTGATTAACAATATCCGTCCCCCACCCTTTTTTATCAATTTAAACAGCTGAACAACCTTATAACCCCAGTAAAGAGGTTTAACCCATCAGTGCATGTCCCAAACAGGTATCCAAACAATTTAATAATATACAATTGAGTCTTATCATCCTTTCTCTTTTGTGGAAGCTTGGTTACAAAGCCCTGCCACTCCACCATGTATGTTATATACATATTATCTTTGGGCAATATATCCTTTAAGAATATAAATTAAAGGTTCCAAAGTAACCAGGCCTACGTGTTTTCATACTGAATTCCTTGAAGAGAGGTGTTGAAGATCCCCAATATAATTGTTGCCCCTCTGTTAGATTATTTAATAATCAATTTATTAATATTGATTTATAACATTAAACCATATCCAAACCAATCAACCTTGCAATAATCTTTATCCCAATATTTATCAATTTTTGCTGCATTTATTGAATAATGTATTTATTATTTATTCTATCACCTCTGGTGGCTAAAGGACAACAAGGATCATGGCATCCAGGAGGCTGACAATTGGGGTTCTGGCTGGGAAATATTCCATTTTATTATATTTAATACCTTGGACAAGAAATTTCACGTAAAATTAAATCAAAGATAAATTATCTGAATTTTTAACCTTGATTTATCATTAATTTCTTTGCAGTGGATTTAAAAACCAATGCAGAATCAATAAAATATTACTTAAATATTTTAAAGATAAGAAAAGAAGAATACATTAAAAATTATAAACCAACTGGTTGGGAAGATTTAACTCAAGCTGAGCAACTTGATATTTCTTCTGCATGTAAGCACTTAGATAAACTCCTTGAACAAGAGGATCTTGAGAGGCGTATCAACTTTCAAGCCCTATTAAGAGAAAATAAATCTGGGAAAAAATACTGTATAAATTACTTTTTAAAATATAAAAGTAGATACAAAACTGGTATTACCATATTATTTTTATTAAAATAATATTAATATATTTTATTGACCCAATAAAATATCTTTTTGACCAACAGTGAACCCTCCTATTCCAGAAAACACTGTCACTGAAGTTGATTTATTGGACCAAGAAGTCCCAGACATCTCTGGACGCCCTGAAAATATTGATTGGACGGGTGAAGACCTCATTGGAACACACCAAGACCACGTAGGATTACCTATTAAGGACCAATTTAATCCCAATAAAGTCTTAGTACCTTTGAATATCAACTTAAGTAAGTTTTAATAAACTTATTTACACAGATTTCTTTTAGAAAAATACTTATAAAAATTTTATTCAATATGAGCAGACGTAACACAAGAGCCTCAGGGAGAATTCCCCCATATGGATCTTTGCCAGGAGCCTGAGACCACCAATAATGACAACCATGAGAAGACTGGAACTCATGAATCAAATGTTGGTGGACAAGGAAAAGCCCCAAGTTCTGTTGCCCTCCCCCAACCTAGAGCTGGAGAAGGTAGTAGAATTGAGCCCCCCTCCATTACAAGAAGATTCCTTGCAGCCACCCCAGCAGAATCTGGCCAAGGAAGCCAGGATCAAAGACTTAGTGAGAGAGCACGTGAAATATTGGGAAGAGTTCAAAGAAGCTCAAGCCAAGGAGGACATGGTATCTATAAAAAAGATAATCTCCCAGGCAAAAGCTACCCAGATAGCTCTTCAGAAAATGATTCCAAGGAAAGAGGTAGAATCCTACGCAGAAAATTGGAATCCTTGGGATCAATTAGCCCAACTGAAAGACAGAGGATCAGGAAAGAAGAGATCTTCTTCCCATCCAAAGCCAAAGGGAAAGAAGGATTGGGATCAGATAATATCCTTAGCTCAAAAGTGGAAAAATGTGTACAACATTTATCCTCTAATTCTGAACCCAGCAACTTGTCTAAACCAACCTCTGATGTAATTACTCCCTTTTCTAATGATATGCACCATAATTTCAAGATTGTTTGTGGAAATTTGGATGGTGTTTACACCCAAATGGATAAGTTCAACTCAGTAGTGGCCAAATTAATTAATAACCAAACAAAAGCTGTAGGAATGGAAGATATCAAGGAGCATACAGAACAATTATTGGAAACAATTTATCAAGGTAAAATAAGACAGACCCAAACAATTGAGAATATGATATCAGGTATCCAAGAAGATTTTATTATGTCTTTTCAGCCTTTAAGAGAAGAATTAATGAATACTACTAACAGCTCTATTCTGTCCCTTAGTGAGAAATCAGATCTTCTTAATAATAAAGTGGAACTGAAACTTAATCTGATCAAGAATTATCTTAGAGACTTAAAAGTCCATCTGACCAACCCCTTGGGGAGTACCACAGAGAAACCAAAACCTCCCAGACAAACAACTACTCCTTATGCACCACCCTTACTAGGAATGCATAGGAGTAACACATTCAGACCTATTCCTACTCCTGAAATTGAACAATCCCTCAAACTTTTACCCCCAATTCCTGAATGGCCTAAGTTCTCTGGTGAAGGAGAAAACAATCATATAAATTTCATTAAATATATTGACTATACCATTAACTCTTATGACCTACCAGAAGCTATAGCTTTAGTCAGGCTGACCACACTATTTGAGGGAGTAGCTTTAGACTGGTTTATTAGTAAAAGAGAAGAAGTGGGATCCTTACCATGGAATCCTTGGAAACTTCTAATTAAAGAACAATTTGGCTCTAGAATGTGGAAAAGAAAAATGATGAAAAATTTCAAAAATTCCTCATTTTATCCCTCCAAGGATAAGCCTCACAAATGGTGCTTGGAACAGAAGAGAAGACTAGATTGCTTCTATCCAGATGCTGATAAAGAGGAAGTAAATGAAAAACTCCTCAACGTGTGTCCTGGAAATCTTAACCATAGTGTAATATGCAGGATGAGTATGGATGCTGACTTAACAACTCTAATCAATGTGTTATAAGAAGTCATAGACATGAACGGGTTAGACAAGAAGGTTCCTTCTAGACCTAAAGAGAACTTCAACATTAAAAAAACTAGAGAAAAACCCCCTCTGATAAATATTGCTGACAATAAGAAACCTAATGATAACAGGGATAAAGAGAGAATGCCTGGAACTTGTTGGAATTGTAACAAGACAGGGCATATGAGACAAGAATTCCCATTACCAAAAGGAAAGATAGCAGTCTTGGAAGGAGAGCAGGAGGTTGAAGGGAATCAGAACTATGAATATATAGCTGATACTGAAGGTCCCTTTCTGAATGTGAATTGATTATGACCAACCCTGTTAATGTAATAGAAGGAGATATATGCACTTCTATAGAAATCAATAACATCCATGGGGACTCTTGTTTGCCCCAACAATGGGATCCTACCATAACTTCTAGACATATCATGGATGTTAAACCATTAAAAGTTAAACCTATGAGTGGTAAGAGTTATACTACTGGTCAAACTTGTTATGCAACAGGATTGTATAAAAACAGAGCTATAAGATTATTACTGGATAGTGGGGCTTTTTGCTCATGTTTCTGTACTGAATTCTTAAAAAAATGGGATCCCAATGGGAAAAACACCTTTTGCCTGTTGAAAAATCCAAGTCTAGCTCATGTAACTCTACCATGAATGCTATTGGAGTATGGACTGCTTCTATAATATTACCCTATACTAAAGGATCTTTGAGAATACAAGTTGAATTTGTAGTATTTTTCAACAGATTATTTGACTACCTGATAATAGGAAATGATGCTTTATGTCTATATGGAATAGATGTGTTCCAGAGTAAAGGGAGGTACTTCACAGTGGGTGGTAATTGGGACAAGAAGTTTAAGATATGCACCATCCAATCTAACTTCCCCTCTTCTACTTACCAAAAGAATTTAGAAGAATTCAATCAAGAATACTTCTCTCAAGCAGATCTAAATATGAAACTTTCTGAAGAACAGAAGAAAGATATATTGACTGTCTGCTTTGAGAACCAAAATGCTTTCTGTACTAAAGATGATCCCTTTGACAATATCAAAGGACATGACATGGTATTAACATTGACTTTTAAGCCTCCTTATCATCCAAAGCTAAGAAGACCAGCTTATCCCTCTAGTCCTAAATCTGGAATAGCTCTTGGGGAGCATATCCAAGAACTGATAAACTTACAAGTATTAAGGAAAGTAGGGCTTAATTAACAGGTAGATGTGACCACACCTGTAATCATAGCTTGGCATATTGATAAGTCAAGGATGGCAGGAGACTTCACAATGCTCAATAATTATACTCAGGCAGATTATTATCCTATATCCTGGATTGATCATGCTCTACATAACTTGTCTAAAGCCAAATATATAACTACTATGGATATTCTTAAAGGTTTCAACCAGATACCTATAAGCCCTGAGAGCAGAAAGTTTATGAGAATAATCTGTCATTTGGGAATACATGAATATCTTAGGATGCCCTTTGGAATAAAGAATGCCCCATCACACTTCCAGAGAACAATGGATACAGTTCTAGGTACTTACATCAGACAAGGGTGGATGATGGTATATATAGATGATGTTATCATATATTCTGATGATTGGGATATTAATATAGACCAAATAAGATTAGTACTCCAAACTATCTCCAAAGCAGGATTAAAAGTCTCCATGAAGAAATGCAACTTTGGATATGGAGAATTGAAATCTCTAGGGCATATAGTCTCTGGTCTAACTTTAGCTGCTGATCAGAACAAGATAGCTGCTGTCATGAACAAAAACATGCCTCAAAATAAAACAGAGTTACTTTCATTCATTAGTTTTTGAAGTTACTACAGACAGTACATCCCAAAGTTTGCCATGCTAACTAAAAGCCTATATGAAATATGCAACAATAACACTCTCTTGGAAATGACACATGAGAGATTGAAAAACCATGAGGAACTGAAAATAGCTATGAACTCCACTCCTCTACTCATTCAACCAGATTACTCCAAACCCGTTAAGCTTTACATTGATGCCTTTATGGAAGGGTTAGGAGCTGCTCTACATCAAGAAAGAATAGAAGAAGACAAATCAGTGGAGAAACCAGTACTCTTTATATCTAGACAGATCAAAGATACAGAAAGGAGATATGGAGCCAGTCAGATGGAATGCTTGGCTCTAGTATGGGCTTTAGAAAAATTAAACTATTACTTAGAAGGTACCACTTTCCAAGTGATCATGGACTGTAATGCTGTAAGAACTCTGATGAACATGAAGACCCCCAGCAGACATATGCTCAGGTGGCAAATTGCTATAAAACAGTATAGAGGCCAGATGACTATAGTACATAAAGCTGGAGCTAAACACCAGAATGCTGATAGTCTAAGTAGGAATGCTTTTCCTAATGACTCTAGCAATCCAGCATATGACCCTGAGGATCAAGATATCTTTCCTATCTTGAACATCAATCTTTTTGTGTTAGATGCTCCAATCATGGGGATCCACTTATGTGAATTAGATCCTGCTTTCTTCAATCTAGTGAGGGAAAACTACTCCTCTGATATCAAACTGCTGATTACCATTAAGGAATGTGGATCCACAGAAGCAGCTCTGATAAATATTTTACCTGCTTCATTACTTAAACCCTATAAAGCAGGAAGGTTTTCTTTTTGGGATGGTCTCCTTTACTATAGACACCAACATTCAAGTGTATTGGTACTAAGTAAAAAGAACATATACAACACATACTCCAGGAAGCCATGAAAACTTTTCATCAGGGCATCTATCCACTGAAAGAGCCTTGGAGAAAGTAAAAGAAACTGCTTGGTAGATAGACTGGAAAGAAATCACTATTAAGTATGTTACTAGCTGTGAGACTTGCCAAAAATATAATAAAACTACTGGAAAAAGGTTTGGACTCCTACAGAAGATCTCTGAACCCAAAACCAGATGGTAAATCATTAATATGGATTTTGTCACCGGCCTCCCCCCTGGAGGTACTCATTCATATAACTCTGTCCTGGTTATAGTTGACAGATACTCTAAGAAGGCAACATTCTTACCTAACCACAAAGAAAATAGTGCTATGGATGTAGCTCTACTATTTTGGAATAGGATCATAGCTGATGTTGGCATACCTAAGATTATAATCAGTGACAGAGACCCCAAATTTACCTCTGAATTTTGGAGGAATCTACATGATATACTGGGTACTACTTTAGCATTTTCTACAGCATGCCATCCCCAAACTGATGGATTAGCTGAAAGAATGATACAGACCCTAGAAGATATGTTAAGAAGGTTCTGTAGCTTTGGTCTAGAATACAAGAACTCAGATGGTTATTGCCATGATTGGGTAAGCCTACTCCCAGCTCTAGAGATGGCTTATAACAGCAGTAAACATTCTACTACCAAAGAAGCCCCTTAAATACTAGAAAGAGGATGGATTCCAAAACTCCCTAGGAATAACTTAAACTATAATTTAGCCACCATTCATCCAAAATCTCTTGACTTCAAGAAAATGATATACCTGGAAAATAATCATGCTCAGAAATGTGTAGAAGAAGCAGTGGAGTACAACAAACAGAGATGGGACAAATCAAACAGAGAACCTGACTTTGAAATATGAGATCAGATCTTGATATCCACTACCAACTTCAAAAATCTAGCAGGTAAAAGAAAGCTGAAACAAGCCTTTGTTGTACCATTTGTTATCAAAAAGATGCACTGCAAAAATGCTGTAGAAGTAATCTTGAGTGAAGAATTATCAAGAAAGCATCCAGTATTTCCTGTTAGCCTAGTAAAACACTTTCAACCAAGAGAAGGTAGCAACCTCCCTCCAGTAATGATCCCAATAGAACCTGACCCTGTGAAAGAAAAAGGGAAAGTCAGAAGGATATTGAGAGAAAGAAAGAGAGAGTGAAAGGAAAAGATGTTAGACTATACTTAGTGAGATAAAAAGTAGAATCTGCAGACAAAGATGAATGGTTACCAGAGAATAATATACCTGATAGACCAATACATCTTAGAAACTACAGAGCCAGCAAAAGGAACTGAAACACATATGGAATTAATTTTTTTCCAAACATGCTCCAAATTTTTTTTTCAGATATGGCCATATCTTGGAGTGGGGGAATGTCAGCTTGCTACTATTGCAGAGCAAGCTGCAAAAGTAAAAAAAATAACACAAAAATAATAATATTAAAATTAACATAAGAAGGAGTAGGAAAATCATAAATATTGTTGCAGAAATAGATTCTCCACCCAAAATTAGGAAGGGTCACTCACTGACCCCACCCCTGAGATCCAACTCCTTATAATTTTAAATAATTAAGAAAATAAAGACCAAAATACCACAGCATCACTATTGCAGTTTTTGGCCATTTAAAAATTTCACATGGACTGTTACTTATAGGTTTTACACCTAAAATTCAGTCAGAATTGAGGTGTTGTGTATATTTTAGGAGTTACAGACGGAAATGTGTTCTGTCACAATTCCCACACGCAGCCGTGGCAGCCAATACAACCACGCGCAGCTGAGCTGCAGCACTGTCACCCTTTAAAAAGCCATTTACGCAGCCCCGGGGAAAGTATGCAGCCGCAGGACTACGGGTTGAAAAAGTGACAGGCTGCCTGAGAAACCTAGGTACTGCGTAAACATGCTACAACCTACACAGAAACATTCTAAATATGTAATAAATGTTCCTGTGGATAGTAGATAGTCTAAAAATTCATAAAATCATATAAAAATGCCTAAATAACCTTAGACGTATTTTTTATTAAATATAATTCAAAGTACCAAAAATGTCAAAAATAAGATAATGACAACTTCTAAAAATATATTAAAATAATTTGATATAAATTATGAGGACTTCTAGACATCAATATTTTTGTGACATACTAAGAAAACTAATGATGTAAAAATATTACATGAATACCCATGAATTATATTTTTAAGTAGTTATTTCAGTAAATCAACTGAAATTTGAAAATAAGGAGTAAAACCAATATCATGACTTTACTCCAATAATTCAATAAATAAGACTTCTAGACATCAATATTTTTGTGACATACTAAGAAAACTAATGATGTAAAAATATTACATGAATACCCATGAATTATATTTTTAAGTAGTTATTTCAGTAAATCAACTGAAATTTGAAAATAAGGAGTAAAACCAATATCATGACTTTACTCCAATAATTCAATACATAATGAGAATTCACCTGAAATCAGACTATCCGTAGGAATATCTATTAAAATAATTATTAACTTACTGGGAAAATTTACTAAGGATAATTAATTAAATAATAAATAAAATGGACAGATTAGTGTTATTCACACATCCAAAAATCAATTATAAAGTAGAATAATTCCCATACCCTGTGGAATTAGATGCTACACGTGCTACAGAACCAAGAACACATGACAGGCTACCACTGATCACCCTGCTAGCCTCAGTGTCCATCCCTTTGAGCCCCTGTATCTATCAGAAGGACACTATTGGGACTCAAAAAGCTATAAATAAAGAGCTCTTTTGAGGATATTGATACCCAGAGACCCAGTTATATTTACATCCAGAAACAGTCCCAAGGTAATGAAATACTTATAAGAGTTAATAAGTGATTTATGGATTTAGTCTGATTAATAATATCCATCCTCAACTCTATTTTATCAATTTAAACTGCTGAACAACCTTATAAGCCCAGTATACAGGTTTAACCCATCAGTGCACGTCCCAAACAGGTACCCAAAGGATTTAATAATATACCAGTGAGTCTTATTATCCTTTCTCTGTTGTGGAAGCTTGGTTACAAAGCCCTTCCACTCCACCATTTATTTTATATACATATCATCTTTGGGCAACATATCCTTTAAGAATATAAATTAAAGGTTCCAAAGTAACCAGGCCTACATGTTTTCATACGGAATTCCCTGAAGAGAGGTGTTAAATATCCCAAATATAATTGTGGCCCCTCTGTTAATTTATTGAAAAATCAATTTATTAATATTGATTTATGATATTAAACCATATCCAAACCAATCAACCTTGCAATAAGCTTTATCCAAATATTTTACGCATTTTTGCTGCATTTATTGAGTAATAGATTTATTGTTTATTCTATCACCTCTGGTAGATAAAGGATAGCAAGGATCTTGGAATCCAGGACGCTGACATTTTCCCTCCCTCTCACCCACTCTTGCTGACTTCTCTACCTCGCCCACCACCCATTCCTTCCTCCTCCTCACCCTCCACCTCCACCTCACCCATCAACTCCCCTCCTCCCTTGGTTGGTACCCCAGGTAAGCTCCCCCCCCTCCTCCTCATCCTCCTTTTCCCTCCCTCTCTTTCTGACTTGGCCCCTCCCTCCGGCCCCCCCATCTTTCTTGGTCAATTCCGCCC
>CM062627.1:36906927-37023553 GCA_025617555.3 Puccinia polysora
TTTTTCTTTTTTCTTTTTTCTTTTTCTTTTTTCTTTTTTCTTTTTTCTTTTTTCTTTTTTCTTTTTTCTTTTTTCTTTTTTCTTTTTTCTTTTTCTTTTTTCTTTTTCTTTTCTATTTTCTATTTTCTATTTTCTATTTTCTATTTTCTATTTTCTATTTTCTATTTTCTATTTTCTATTTTCTATTTTCTATTTTCTATTTTCTATTTTCTATTTTCTATTTTCTATTTTCTATTTTCTATTTTCTATTTTCTATTTTCTATTTTCTATTTTCTATTTTCTATTTTCTATTTCCTATTTTTCATTTTTTATCCTTTATTGTTTATTTTTTATTGTTTATTTTTCATTTTTTATTTTTCATTTTTCATTTTTCATCTTTTATTTTTTATTTTTTATTTTTTATTTTTTATTTTTTATTTTTTATTTTTTATTTTTTATTTTTTATTTTTTATTTTTTATTTTTTATTTTTTATTTTTTATTTTTTATTTTTTATTTTTTATTTTTTATTTTTTATTTTTTATTTTTTCCTTTTCCCTTTTTATTTTTCCATTTTTCCTTTTTCCATTTTTCCTTTTTCCTTTTTCCTTTTTTCCATTTTTCCATTTCCCTTTTTCCCTTTTTTTTCTTTGAATCATCCACAATTATCTGTGAATTTTCTTCAATTGTTCTTAAAACAAAAATGTTGGTTGTATCCTTGAAACTTGCATTGTCACAAGATTTAACCAGATTTTTTTTGAAAAGGATTATGTCCTCAATCCCATACTTCTTCTCACAACAAACCCCATAAAAACACCGATTTATCCCACTTTGAATTCTTTCAGAGTCCATCATTTTCTTTTCATTGTGAAATTTTTGATGATTATTGGGGACAACATTGGGCAAAAATGGTGACTGCATGCCACTGGTCTGCCAGATCACCCAGTTTGGCCATGGTGATTGTAGCCAACATGTCTTGCCTGGCAGTCAAATGCTTGTAGAAGAAAGTGTGTGCAGTCACATACTCACATAAGAGCTACTACCACCATCTCAAAAAAATCTGTGACAACTTTGACAGGTTGTTGAGGCGCACAAAGGTGGATAACTGTTAAAAATCAATTTTTCACCCTTCTTGCAATAAATTGGGCCCATGGGAAAGTCATTGAGCAGTTAGCAAGAGGGTCCTAACCTTGTCCCTTTGGAAAATATCCCCTTAACAAGGGTTGGGACCGCCCCTGAGTAGGGCAAACAAGATTGCTTTGCCATAATTTTTATTTTGAAAAGAGAAAACAAATGAGAGGAATTTGGAACAATGTCAAATGGGTGGGGGTTTTCAATGGAAGTCATGAAGTCCAGAGGGGGGGTTGGTAGGGTAGGGTGGAGGTATGCAGGGGGAGGACCGGGGGGAGAAAGGTTACAGTGGGGCTTGACAGGATTTTGCTTTTTGAGCCTCAACAAGGATTCATAAATTTCTGGATTCTTGTCAAAGAATTTTTCCAGTGAACAACTATTGAGCACTACAAATCCCGAAATTTTGGCCCAATTGGGTAAATCCTTAATAAATTAAATTATTGAGCAGACTTATTGAGACATTGGTAGATCCCCTAATGGCTGTTTGCTACCTATTAATCCCAGGAATAGGAGACAAGTAAGTTTTTAACCGGTTGGAATGCCTCAGGCCATTTGCCCAGGTTCTGAACCCTGGGGAAAGGGATTGGAATGGCCTGTCAAGATGCCCCAAAGCCCAGGGGTAATTTTGGTCCCCAAAAAACTGCCATGCTTTAGAGCATTTATCACTTTCTAGAAAATATCCCTAATAAATTGTGAGAGTTTAATCAAGTTCTTTATTGCAGTTGTGTATTGAAAAATAACTCTTATAGAAATAAGACAATCTTGAGATAACACAGAATCAAACCAGGCACAATAAGCAAACAATCTGGAAAAAAACTTAAAAAAATGGATGGAGAGGATTAAAGCCACAAACTACATTCTGATAAAGCTCAACTAGCCTGATACTACCACTTGAGTTTAAATGATAAATTGGAGTGAGTTTCATGTGGTTCCTCATAAATTTGTGTGTATGGGTAAGACCTTTTTTTGTAGAGCTTCAGGAAATGCAATTTGAGGTTTGGCTTGATGGGGGTCTTTTCCTTCCTCTGCCCCTATACCTTTGATGGTTCCTATCTTTGTCATCCTCCCTACCTCTCCTCTCTTCCTCAGCTCAGATGTGCTTTGGTGGGCCTTGTTTCCCTGATGGGACAGAGTGTCTGTGCTGCTTACCGCAGTTTTCTGGCTAGCAGCCAAGGAATCAGCTGACACTCCTCCTTGATGCAGTCTGAACAAGATTTAGCATCTTTCTGGATTGGATGACCTTTACATAGCCCAATGGCTTAGTTAGTATATTGGTGAACATCTCCTCAGAGGGGCAGTGCGTGACTGACAGGAGAGCCTTGGCCACCATATTGGGGAGATATTGATAGCAAAATTCAATATTTCTTGAGTTGGGGTTCAGTTGAGCCTTGTTGCTTAGGAAGTTGGCTCCTTGGTTGTTGTTCTTGTTGACTGGAAAAGCAATTTAAATTCCCAGACCAAGCAGCATATTGTAAAACCAGCGCATTTTCATGACACACACATTCATTTTCAGAAAATACGCCTCTGTTTTCTGTCAGAAAGATTACTAAAACCAGGAACTGGCTGTATTGCATTCATCAGATCATATTGTAAAACTTAAGAAGTAGAGACAATATACAATAAAAATGAAATACCAACAGGAGACAGCTGTTTTTGCGGATGATAAAAAAAACAATATGGGGATGGAGATGGACAAATAGAATTCTGATGGAAGAGCAATAGGCTCAAAGGAATGATAAGATGGAGTTAATGTGAGAAAGAAGAAACATAGTGTTATTCACTTGACAAAAATTTGGTTACAGATCTAGCCAGTTCAACTAAGTGGTCAAGTCTTGCCATGGGTGCCTTGGACAAGCCTTTGGAGAGAGTCAGTGTCTATTCATGGTGATGAGTTGCTAATACTCCTTACATGTGTTGAGCTGGCTGCCTTAGCTCCAATCATGAGTACCACTTGGTGTTGAGAGTTTTTCTGATTGGGGCGTGTAGATTCTGGCATTTGAACTGATGATGGTGCAATAGTGATGGTTGATTGTCTAGTCTGAAGGGACTACTGAGTATGCAACATGGGTGTCCTCAATGTGCAGTTTCTTCAACCTAGCGGAATGCTTTGGGAATTTAGTTGGTACAACACAATCATGGTAGTAGGAGTCAGAGGAAATACACGGAAAGGAAACATAACAGTAAAGATAGGACTAGATATTTAACACTCCCCCTCAACTCATAGGTCAGTAATAGTTAGGAAATAAAAGGTTTACTAGACGGTATTTAGATATCCTTTTGGCAGCCTTAGGGAGCACATCAGCAGTCATTGATTTGAATGGAATAAGCTTAAGATAAATGTTTTTCTTTTTTTAATTGTCACTTAGTCTATTCATTTTTATATTGATGTTTTTAGCCTTGGAGTTGACCCCAAACTTCTTTCATTTTTCATCCAGACCCTTGTTGTCAATTTGATGGAGAGGAAAAGGGAAGAACTCACAGTATATTTATGTGATTAGCTGGTGTAACCAAAGTCCTTCAAGGTGTCAGGCCAATAATTCCATGCATTTGGACTTGGTGGATAAATTAGTAATGCATGGTTGTTGCCTGCTGGTCCAGAAGAGAAGGCTACCTTTGAAGGAGCAGGCCATACCACTTTGGGAGATCCTGCTACTTAGATTTTCTCATAAAATAGCATTGCTTAAGAAGATAAGATGGCTCAAAATGGACCGCAGACCTAGCGTGAGGCATATGTTTGCGGTTGCTGCTAGATATGGCCATACGTGGATGATCTCAGACCAATGCGTATAGCCAAGTTTCTCCAAGAATTGCACCAGAATTGAAATGGCAAAACTGATTTTGGGTAGGGCTAGTCTGGAAATGAAATTCAGTTGGCCAATGGAGGACCTGTAATTGACTTTGAGATTGATTAATTTTTTGTGATTGTATTTGGAGGTGGGAAGTAGATGAAGGCTGGCTGTTCTTGGGGTTGAAAGAGGCTTGCAATCTTCCAGGTTCAGTTCTGTGAGTCCTTGGTCAATGTGGTTGGGAAGACTGAGATAGAGCAAGTCATTATCCCTTGTGACTTTAATTCCAAGGAGGGTGTTGGGCTTGTGAGAGGATGAGTTCTTGAACCTCTCAAGGAATTTTCTTTGGAAGTTGATTGTATTGCTTGCCACTATTAATTTTTCCACATGGATGAATAGGGCCAAGAATTTGTTTTTACTGAGGAAAAGGCATGGATTGCAAGATGACTTTGTATATCCTTGTTCTTCAATCCATTTGGTGAGTGTTTGGTACCAATTCCTTGGGGATTGTTTCAGGCCTTATAGGGATTTTTTAAGTGGGGGATACTTTCCCTGTCAACCTGATCCTTGTGGATTATATATTTACACTTTTTCTTCTAGATCAGCATGGAGGAAGGCCCCCTTAAAATTGAGTCACATAAGATCAAGTTTCTTGCCCATTGAAAAGGTGAGTAAATCTCTTAATGAAGAAATTTTCCCAGTGGGGGAATAAGTTTAAAAACAGTGTAGCTCATACTTTTGGTTGAAACCTTGTACACATAGGTGAATCTTGTACGCTGGAGGTTCCCCATGGGAATTTTTCTTATGTTGAATATGGAAACAGTTTTTAGAAGGTTTTTGACTTCATCTTGATCAGTTTCTTCCCAGACCCCCTGATCTTTGATAGATTGGAGTTCCTTCAGGGTTTTATCTCTCCACACAGAATATTCCAAGGCCTCTTTGATGGAGACAGGGATCTTCTGAGCAAGAAATCCATACTTTTTTGGCTTACTGAGTTTTTTCCTGTCTCTCAGGTTAGGTTGGAGACTGGCTAGGACTTCCTCATTCCCTTCTTATGATTCTATCTCCTTGTCAGTTGCTATTTCTTCCTTGATATCTATGGAAGGAGACTGAGTTGGCAGGTTTTCTAATTTGGGAACCAGAACAACAGTGGTTGCCTCATTATGGATAGGTGGTGCCTTCTTGCTTTGAAACGGTTTGTCATCTTGTAGAGTTTGGGAGTTGGAAGTAGTGTATTTTCCAAAGAATAAATGCTTTGTTTCCACAGTTTTTCCGTAGGCTATAAGGATTCTGTAGGAAAGTAGATATATTTCAAAGTCAAGGAGGGTTCCAATTTCTCCTTTTTTTCCAGTTTGGATTCAATTTCTAGGTCATTCAGGTGATATGTGAGATTTGATCCAATTGGCTTCAGGAAGTGGTCCAGCAGTTCTCTCCCATGCATGAGTGACCAGGAAGATTTACCCCTGTTTTCCTTGGGTATTTGATTGAGGAGTATTCAGCTTCCCTTGACAACTTTGTTCCAGCAGGATTTGGGAAGACCAGTTTTGGAGAAGATGGCCCTAGTGGATTCCACAACAGTTCTTTTTGCTTTCTCTACTTTTCCATTTTTTTGAGAGTGATAGGGTTCCAACACAATATGGTTGAGGTGATTTTTTTGGTATAAGGAGGTCAATTTGGAGTTGAAAAATTCCCTGCCTCATCAGAGCAGATTTTTGCTGGATATTGGTTTTGTTTTCTGAACTTGTTTTCCATGATAAAGATGAAAATGTCTGTGGTTTTGTCTTTGTAGCAGAGAGAAAAACAATCAATGTATCCTGAGTGCAAGATAAACATATTGAGAATGTACCAGTAACCCCCTTTTTCTGTTGTATTGAGTGGTACCATTAGATCTACATGCAAGAAATTTAAGACTTTAGAGGCCGGTTTCTGACAATGAGAGGAAGAAAACTTGAAAATCTTACTTTTTTCACAGTTTAGGCACTAAAAGTTTTTCTTTTTTTCTGCTGGGATGGTTGTATTTGGGTATTTTTCCATTTGGCATAAACTGGCATGCCTGACTTTCCAATTTATGTTGGTCAGTTCATGACATGTGTATAGTCCTGAGTCTTGGTCCAGGTTCATGTCAATTACAAACAGGTTGTTCAAGATCTTGCCAGTGATGCAGCTGCTGCTGTTGAGGCTCAGAGTGAACAAGTGTGGTGAGGAGTGGGAGTCAATGTTAATTGTTGTGCCTTTCTTCACCAATGCTCCTAGGGATATGAGATTGAAATTAGAATCAGGTCCCCATGCCAAATGACTCAGTTCAATTTTAGATTTGGAGAGTGTGAAAACTGCATTTCTGGTGCCTTTGATTTAGATTTTGGCACCTTTCTTGCAGGTTTGGATTTTTGTTTTACCATCAGCAAGAGAGATATTTTTGAAGAGATTCTTGTTGATTATCACGTGAATGGAACATCCAGATTCCAGGATAAACCAGTTAGAAGGTGTTTTGCTTTGAGAGTCAGAGTGAATACCGCAGACAAAATGAGTAGAAGTGTGCCTCTTTGGTCCCCTTTTTATTGCATTTCTTTCCCGTAGGCCGTGAATTGGGAGGTCTGAGCTCCGGAAATTTGACCCAGCAGGAAGGGGAAGGATAGTTTGTGACAGAAGGGTTGTGTTTCCAGTTTTCACATCTTGAGTATTTATGAAGGGAAATGTTCACTGGTTGATTCTGTGTCTCCTGGGCACTGATTTTGTTCTTATGCTGAGTGATATGATTAAGGATGTTTTCTATCTTGATGTCAGGACTAGTGTGCATGATTTGCATCTTCATGTTCTGAAGCAACAGCCAAATCTTGAAAAATACCAGGTAGGCTATGATTTCCAACATTAGTTCTATCCCTACCTCTGTGAGTTTCTTCAGGTAGGTTTTGATTTTTGTGAGAAAGGATTTGATTTTGGAGGACATTTTTAGGTAGAGAAAGCCATCAAAAGGAAAAATCAGGCATCTCTTGCTGACCAGAGACTTCACTTCACCATGATGGTTTCCCAAATTGCTTCACAGTTTATAATCAATTTCCAGAAAAAATCACCATGAAATATGTTTTGTTTCTGATAGATTTCACAAAGATGGAAACACAGTGGATCCATGATTGCTTCTGAGTCTCCTCTTAAATTCTTCAAAAGTTACCAATGAATTCTTATTTGATTCTCCAAATTTTCCACTGTGTTTCTAATTGGTTTCTGCAGGACTTATCAAAGGTGTATTTTTATCTTCCATTATTTTTCCCCCAAGAATCCCCCTGATTTATCCCTGGTTTCTCTTTGATTTGCTTCAGATTAATGTTTCAGCTGTATTATTTTTAAATAATTTAACCCAATTTCATCCCTTCCAAGTAAATATTTCTTCAATTACTCACCTTTTTTCCTCTTATGGTCTATCAAGCTTGTTTGGGCCCCTAGCAAAGCCTTGATTTTCATTGTCAGCTTGCTACTAGTGCAGAGCTAGCTGCCAGAAGTAGCTCAAAATAATTAAATTAAAATAAAATTAATCAAAATAGAAGGAGTTAGAAATCCATTGATATTATTCCAGAAATGGATTGTAAACCCAAAATTATGTTGGGTACCTCACTTGAACCACCATCAATTTCTGGGGGCACAATGGTATAAAACTTGAAAAATATCCTTTGATTACATGAACAGCCAAGTTCAAAGTAACCCAACAAACTGGTAATAATTGCAGTGGATAATAAATATTTCAGATCTACCATGCAAGAGCTTCCTCAAGTGTGCACATAAGCAGCAAAACTTGGATACAAAGGAATATTGTTGCTTGGTCTTATTTTTTCTGCAATTCTGGCAAATTTATTTCTTGAGTTCCAGAAATCAGAAGCTGAAACTGTTCACAAAATTCACTAGAAAAAATGGCCCATCAAAATTATCTGTGCTGGGTTTTGAGCTATTTATGTTGAATTGCAGGAGAATTCATTGTTTTTTATCCTAATTTCACAGCTTCAGAAATTAATAAATTAATTTTCCATAGTTTTACCTGCAGTATTCTAAAGAAAATAAATTCAATTTTGAAGTTCTTCATGAAGCATTATCTAGGTAGGGGTGCATGATGCATGAGATTCATTTTTGTCTGGCAAATCAGCTGGAATTTAGAGTACAAATAGATGCGGGTTTTGTTGATCTCAGGCCTCCACTCTGTATGGCAAGTTAAATTGATGGCTGTTGATGCCTTATTTCCAGAAACAGGACATCAACTTTGGGCAGTGTTATGCCCCCGTAGAGCAAAATCAGCAAGGAAATTTATGGCACTCCAAATTATTTTAGTTGGCATCTTGTGGTGTTTCACTCTCTACGGGGGCATAACACTGCCGGTGATGCCCGGTTTCCGGAAATCGGGCATCACCTGTTCACCATTGATCATGTTTGGACTGTTTATCTTCAAGACATTTGTTCATCCTGGAAGCCTTCAAGGTTTGTTCCTCATCCTACTTCCTCCACAACTGGGAACACCAGCTCGCCTTACTTCTTGTCATCACTTCTACATCCCAAGATTGGCTTCGATTGCTTGGGCAAGCTTTCTGATCACTTTTGGCACGGTTACCTTCCCTCAGGACGTAAATGGGCAGGAACCCCGTCATGAGAATAGGCCTGGGCTCAACAGATGAGGACATGCACATGCCCAGGCTAGGTACCATTGGAAAGGTGAACATCCCTTTCCCGTTTAAGCCATTGACTCACCTCATCAATCCTCAACTTGTACAGACATCAAGCTCACATCCACTCTCAATCATCCGCCCTTGTGCATCTCCGCAGTTGTTAGAGGGTGACGCTGGTTTATTGTTCACAAAAGAAGAGCCAAAAGTAGTGATCAATTGGTTTGATGATTACGTACAGGATGATTACGCTTGGAAAGGCAATGTGGCCACCAAGACCGTTGAAATTGAAGCAGGTCAGTCCATGGGGTTCTCCGTCGGATCTAAGGATCCCTTGGTGCAGGAATGGTTCCTCTCTCAGTCAATATTCTTCTATTCAAGAGCCCGGATCGAATAAACAGGCTTCCGAGGGCTGGTTAGAATGGGGTCAAAAGCGATTGAGGAGTGTGACCAGTTTGAACGTTGTCAGTGGGGGGGCCGGGGGTCAATCCGCGGATACTCATCATCGAGCTCACCCAAGTAATCTAACCCATTACCATGGACGACGAGGATCTTCATCATCGGTGACCGCTCCAACAGGTTGAATGATGATGAATTCAACAAGCCTGAAGACCGACTCCCTCAAGTATTCTCTAAACTCATCCCATCATTCTAAAAAATTTTTGACCTATCAAGGCCATCATTTGTCCAGCTTGAGTTCGAGTACTATGACACCAGCCATGGAAGCATTGAACCAACCAAGAACCATCAGCAATTTGAATCAAGCAAATTATCCCTCGCTGCTCTATTCATCCACCTCTTCCCGTCATTCACAGTCGATGACTCCGAGTCACGACCTTTCGACAACCAACACTAGTAACAGTAATCAGCCTGGTGAGGACTGTCATGATAGTAGTGGTAGTCCTAGGACCAGACATCATCATCATCAGGCCGGTAGTAAACTTGGTCGAGATCATTCTGGGAATGGGATGATCCCTCTGCGACTGATGATGAGATCAAATACTCCCCAGCTTTTATTCAGTCAATCTATCGGCCCTTCCTCTTCTTCCGCCTCCTCCTCCTCGACATTGACAAGCCCAGACTTGGGTTTGAATTGGAGCACAAGCTTGTTACATACCTTGCATTAGTCATCGAGCCTTTACTTTTTGTCTTGCAAGCTTAAGACGGGATACAACACACACACACACACACCCCTTGTTTCAACAATCTGGGTGATTCCAATTTGGGATGAGGATTGCAGGGCCTGTCATGATCAAACAAGTGAATGATAGCCCATCAGTCGCACCAGGTGCACTAGAACCCCAATTACAAGCCCTGGGTCTACCCACAAGCGTGCAATGTGGTGTTCCAACTCTTTCATCTCGCTTTGTAGTATGTGAATAAGGTCAGAAGCTGAAGACCAATCAACCTGCTCTTCTGAAGATTCTTGGCTATCAGATGGCTAAATTTAAGATTTTCCTGAGCCACTTTTGGATGAAGGATTGATCTGAGACTTAAACATTGGATCAAATGAGGGATGAATTGAAATAATCCATATGTGTTTCACCTTTTGTTTGTTATCCTTGCCCTTGTCTCACAAGTGCTGCTTCTTATTGATGCAAAGATTTTAACGTCCCACTCTCCTCTTGACTTTCTTTTATGCATTTGTATTCAAAATGTCTTGGGAAGAACGCTGGGTGCCATGAGTCTTTCACTTACCATACCCCAGTTTCAAACTCCTGACAGATCATCAGGAAAATTTAACTACCCAAATAGGTAAGATAAAAGAAATTGACAAGAATCAACTTCAGATGATCTGTAATTGTTATTGATTTCTTTCTCAGATCCTTTTTTTTAAGGTTTAGACTCTCTCTAGTCTGATTGTACAAGGTTCCTTAATCCAATATTCAAATCAATTGACCACTTCCAAGATAATCTGGCGCGCAAATGGTCGGTTCTTGGCTTGTTTTGACTCCCAACCTGATTCTATCCTAGCCATCCATTAACTAAAAAACGGCGGTCTGATGATCTTGAGGATGGTATTTGAATTCTTCTTGAGATACTGATGCCTAGCATCAAAGTGGATGGATAGGATGAGCCTGATTGTTAATGAAAAGGCTCATCCCCATCTGGTAGATGGGGATATATTTCTCTCAAAATGGAATAATACTAGTTGCAAAATTATATCTTCCTGAAAGTGAAATTTAAAAATTATGGAATATGCAAAGTGTTATGGATTGTTTAAATTTTTTCTTCTTTGAATTATTTTTGGAGTAAATTCCAATTAAATAAATGTATGAAGCATTACCTGTAGATAGAACAGAAATTTCATGAGAGAAAGAATTGTATGAATGATGAGGATAAATTTTTTTCAAAAAATGATTTTACTTAATTTCAGAAAATTAGGAGGGATTGTTCTAATAGGTGGAAAATGGAAACTTGTGGGAAATCAGGGAGAAATCAGGGAGGGAAAAAATTGAAAACCACATGGAATCTGGGATAAAGTACAAAAGAAACCTTAGAGAATACCAATTGAAATCATAAGTAAGACAATAAGAAAAGAAGGAGAAAGCTAGGATTTCAAAAGGGGAAACAGATTGGAATGAAAAAAAACAGATGTGAATAATTTGAGAAATTTTGAAGCAACAAATTTTAAACTGGGGGTAAGCTGTGTTTCCAAAAGATGGAAACATTCTAGAAATTCATTGGATGCAACCATCTCATCCAATAGATGTATTGTCACTGGCTGACCAGATCCACCAGATTTTTCCTGGTGAATTAAAGAATTGAGCTTGGTTTTCTGATTGTGAGGATGCAAAGTGCAATAGGTTTGCCATCCAAATCAGTTTGGCATCATCCTTGTTGTGACTTTTGATTATGTACTAACACCAGAACCTTGCTGTATTGAATTCATCAGATCATATGTTCAAACGTAAGAAGTATGGAAAATAGACAAGTAGAATGAAATACCAACAGGATACAGCTTTTTCTGCAGATGATAAAAAAAAATTTGGGGACAGAGATGGATGAATGGAAGTCTGATGGAAGAGAAATGGGGTAGAAGGAATGATCATATGGAGTTAATGTGAGAAAGAAGAAGCGTAGTGTTATTCACTCAACAAGAAATTGGTTACAGATCTAGCCAGTTCAACTAAGTGGTCAAGTCTTGCCATGGGTGGCTTGGAAAAGCTTTTGGGGAGATTCAGTATCTATTAATGCTTATGAGTTGCTAATACTCCTTAAATGTGTTGAGCTTGCTGCCTTAGCTCCAATCTTGAGTACCACTTGGTTTTGAGAGTTTTTCTGATTGGGGCTTGTAGATTCTGGCAGTTGAACTGAGGATGTTGCAATGGTGATGGTTGGTCTTCTAGTTTGAAGGGACTACTGAGATTGAAACATGGGTGAACTCAATGTGGAGTGTCTTCATCCTAGTGGAATGCCCTGGGAATGTAGTTCGTACAACATAATCACAGTAGTAGGAGTCACAGGAAATAAATTGAAAGGAAACATAACAGTGAAGATAGGACTAGATATTCAAAATTTTTGACTGAGAAAAAATGGATTGCTTTCTTGCGGCCAATCAGATTGGATTTTCAAATGAAGTTACAAAGTAGCCAGTGGCTGACTTCCTGCTGACTGCCAAGGTGCCATATTTGGCATATTCCCATCCACAGAGCCCCTGTTCCGCATCTTTGGAGTGCCTGAAGTCTATCCCCATGGACAGGGTGCCATTGAGATACCTCAGTAGGTGCTTTGCAACATTCCAATGAGCCTCAGTCAGGGAGTCTGCATAGCGCAAGATAATGTTAACTGTGAATGAAATTTTGGGTCTTGTGTGGATGGACAGATGAATTAGCATCCCCATTGCTTTTCTCATGGTCCTCATGTCAAATGCAGGGGAGTTGGAAGAGATGATATGATGCAGATTCAGTGGTTCTGGCACCTCAAAAACTTTTGCCAAGTCCATCTTGAGTTTGTGTAAGGTCTTCAGGCAAAAATCCTGCTGGTGCAACACAAGGGAGCCATCAGCCTGCCATTCAAGGGTGTACCCAAATGCTGCGCTGGAAACTCTTACACATGGATGGAGTAGCTATCTTTGAAATGATCAAGCAAGGTGAGCAGTGGATACAAATTGGGACCTACAAGGAGACTTTTGTCAATTTTTATATGGAGTATCATGCTCCTTTCATTGGTGACAAAAAGAGAGACTCATCACCTTGTGACAGAGTGAGTCCTTTCTTAGCCAGATTTGCTTCCAAACTTGATTTCCAGAATTTTGGAGCCTGCTCTGTCCCATAGAGGGATTTTTTCCCCCTCAAGACCCACATATCCTTACCCAAAACCTTGAAACCTGCAGCCTGAGCTGCATAGATAGTTGCATCAATATTCCCGTATAGGAAGGCTGTTTCCACATCCAACTGAAATACATGCATGCAACATTGGATGGCAATTTCTGGCAGGGATTTGTGGGATTTTGTACAACAAACAGAGGAATAGGTGTTGAGATAGTGGCGGGAAAATTCTTTATGATTTCTGAAACGCACCCATCATGAATTGCAACAGAAAACTTCACCAAATCCATTCTTCTTCCAAACCAGGTGCCACATGCCGCCAATGAAAATCACCATGAAAAATGGAAGCACCTTCCGGCAGTTGTAGCACCTGGGTTTGTGATTTAAACCTGTTTTGACTTTTTTGAGGTTTTGGAGCCAAAAATCAAATTGATTTCTGGATGAACTCAGAAGATTCATGCATAATATTTATGCAATGCATAGATTGAATTGAAACTCATTACATAAAAGGAAGGATTCAGAATTCTTCATTTAACTGTAAGACCATACTTTGATTGAACAACTTTTCAGCAGTTATGAATGGAATTTTACATCATGGGCCATGCTTTCCAATGGTACAAACTTCTCAAATGAGAAGAATCAAATTTTTAGATAATGATCATTTCAAATAAATGGTTCAAGCGCAGATTTCCAATTTGCTTTTAGGATTAATGCTTCAGTTGTCTGACATTAAATCTAAGTTCTATTTTTGAATTCTGTACCTTATACAGGTGTTTTAGATAGATATGTGAAACAATACTAATTCCTCTGATTTCATCTTTTACCAATATCCAGTACAGTAAAAAATCATTCAATGTGTCTTTTAATATTTCCTCCTGTTTTTTAAGGAATCATCAGTCAGAAAAATCAATAATGAAATTTCTTCAGAAATTAGTATTTTTTATATCAACTTACCAAAGATTTAATTGATAAAACACAATAAACATCCTTGGAAGTTTGTGCTTTTTTTGCTTCATAAGCCATGCTTTCCACAAAACCTTATATTTTATCTTGATGTATCACAGATATTGATCCACCTTCTTGATAAACCATTTGAGCATTGAGATAATTGAGGCCAAGGTAGGGATTTCTTGAAGTATCAATTTGTTCAAAAGGAGAAAAGGTTTCAACAATAAGGAAATATTGTGCACAGGTTTGTTCATGAAAGATGGAAAATACCTTCCCCATCTCACAGGGGCCTTGATTTGATGTGGATGAAAAGTAAATCTGAGAATTAATTTTATTGTAGCAATGGGGGTTATGCAATGACCATGGAAAAGCATTGATTTGCAAGGCAACCACTCCAGCTGGTCCCATGGCAAGACATTTTATGTTGAGTTATTTTCAATGAATTTTTTTAATTTTTCTTCTTCCAAAACATTCATCTCTTTTTTAGCCCTTGAAAAATCATCTGTCTTGGAAGAGTAGAACAAACTTTGCAGATCTGGGAGTTGGTCATAATTGATCCCAAAAACATTCCAGTTGGATCCAATTTGGTCAACCAAGCCTTGAAGTTTGGCCATTGCAAGGAATCCATTCAAGAGGGAATTATCAAGGAAATCTTAAGATTAAAAAAAGAATCAATTCAAAGTGTTCCACCAAGAATCTAATTTTGAGAAATCTGTGTTACCTACGTGTATTTTCATTTTTTTAACCAAGGTCAAGATTTGATTCAGCCTTTCTCCTGACCAACATGAAAATATTGAGGGAGGACCATAAAGCTTGATCATCTTAGTAATATGCTGAGCAAAATTGATTGTTGGATGAGGTTTGATTTAAGATCCCCAATGAAGCAAAAATTCCTCCCAGTAAGGCAGAATTAATTCATCAAATTGGCACAACTGGCTATCTGTAAGTTGATGAGCCATTACCAAGTTGACAATACCAATAAGTTTGGAAGTAGTGGAGGTAAACCTTTTCTCCTGAAAGCTGTTTGCTGAGCTCCAATCCCATCTTGGAATCAAAACAAGCACTACATGAATGGTGTAAAAAACCAACCATTCAGCAGCCTTAGGAGTACCAGCAGCAGGCAAACCTATTCTTCTGGGAAACCTAGTAATCCAAGATGGAAATTTGATTGAATTGGTACGCTCTTGATGACTACTGAGCTCTTGAGTAGTAAGGCACAATTCATTTGATGCAATACTTCTCTCTTCTATAAATGAACATGCTTGATGTGGATTGCTTTGATCATCAAAAGAGAGGTAGGAGCTTTCCTGAAGGGAGCTTCGCTTGCTCTTCCCAGATTAATTATGGCTTCCTGATTTGCTTCTAATAGATCTACATGGATTTGTTCCTGGTGAGGTATATTTGTAATTTCCTTTTTCCTTTGATTGAGGCCCAGATTTTAATTAGCTGATTGTGGATTAATTCTCAAGAAGCCTTGGAGAATTTCTTAAAGTTGGTTGAAGGAGTTCAGATGCAGAGTGTTTCCAGATTCTTGAGGAGCTGGGAGGATGGAGACCTGGAATTTCCTGGACTAAAAAAATAGGTACAGAACTTCTATCCTGCATATTTGATGAGCCTTCTTGCTTCTGATTTGCCCAATTTTTAACCTTTTAAATTGGATTAGGAGAAATATCTTCCATGTTTTTGAGCAGTTATCTAGAAATTTTTGAACCCGCCTCCTGGTTACTCTTTGGGTATTTTTGGTGACCAATAGCGCTTTTGATTTGATCCACATTTGAGGCTGCTGACTTGGATAATTGTTACACTTATTGGGTAAGTGTTTTTCCTTCTTTCCAAATTTTGAAGACTTTGGCCAACTGTGATTATTCCAAGGTAGGTGATGCTGTAATCCTATAGCATTCCCAAGATAAAGGTATTCATTGGATCAATTGTTGTCATGTTTGTTGGTTCCCAGTATGGTAGAGTTAGGAAAATAGTTTAGCAGGCACCATGTAGCTTAAGAATTTTGGTTTTTTCATTGAATGATTTAGCATTATTCCAATTCTCTGCCCATTTGATGTGATCTTGATTTTTTTTCAATGGCCAAGTCTCCTTTTTGGTGTTCCAGATATCATTCAGCTTGAGGTTACAGTGGGAACAGAAGATTGTTTCTGAGTGGGATGCAAACCCACCCATTTTAAGTAAGGCAGGTGTATCACCAATCAGTGGTAATATGACAGCATGTGTTACTCTTCCTTCTGGATACTTGTTAGTTTTTGTGAAGAAAAATCCTTTCCAAAGATCCAGTAGCTCAGAGAAAAGAGGCTTGAGTAGATTATTCAGTTGGAATGAGGTGCATTCCTTGGGTGTTGGGGTGAAGCCATACACAAAAATATTGTGTGGCTTCTAATGCACACAAGGTGGAAGATTAAAAAACATTAAGAATATTATGCCAAGAGACATGCTTTCCCCCCTGGTATTGATTCCATGGGGATTCATACAATCAATTTAAATTCCAAAGAAAAGGTTACCTGTTTCTGATGTGTAAATCTGATTGGTTTGATCCTTGAATTCTTTCCACATATTTCAATCCCAAATATCACAAAGATTAGTAGGATTACTTGCTTGATGCTCTTGAGTTTCACTGAGTGATTCTTCAAACAAAGGGAGCAGTAATTGCCTGGCAATCCACTTCTTGAGCAATTGGTACCCAAACTGCTTCAGAGGATAAAATATAGATTTCTTCTTGTCTTGTTTCCAAAGTCTGGATCCACATGTAACAGGCTCCCCAGCTATTGAATTAAACATATTATGGCATGTTGGGTAATGCCTGTGTTGTTGTCTTTCTTCACCAGTTTGGGTTTCTGAAGAAGAAAGTACTTCATTCCAAGGATAAAGTTGGTAAACATTTTAACAACAGACATTTTCCACTAGATCATTTGTTATTTAAAATATTTTTTTCAATGTTGCAAGAATTTTGGGTATTTCTGCTGAATAGTTGGGCTGGCCACTGAGAATTGAGTTCATGCGTATTTTCTCATTTTCCATCTTGATGTATTTCTGACATGCATGGTAACCAATGTTTTCCTCAATACTTTGGTGAAGGATTTGGAGTGATGAGATCAGGGCGCTGGGAGTGTGATAGAGAATTTTAGAGGTTTCATCTCAGATTTATTGTAAATTTCCACATTTTCTAGTGGGGAGCATTGTTGTATTTCACCATAGCAAGGATCTCTTTCAGGGTTTGGCTGTGCATTGGAATCTTCAAATGATGGGTTGAATGTGAAAAATGATAGGATAAATAAGGAATTGCACACCGATTGAAGTATAGATCAAGCAATGTACTCTTGTGCAAGATTTTCACTTACAGCCCTGATGTTTGCTTGTAGTGGTTCCCTGGTGGGGTTTCTTCTGGTAGTGGATTGGAAAATGTTTGGTGTCTTTGGGGTTTATTTTTTGCAACAATAAACAATCATCAGCTACCTTTTTAATATTGATAAAATGCAGTAAAATTCAGTCACATACCTTTTTAGAATCATTTGATTGCATTATATGGGTTTTATGTGCTTTTTTAGACCATCCAACACCATTGTATAGATTCCTTTCATGTTCAAAATTCCTTTGAGAAAATTTGGGACATTGGCATATTCAAATGTTTCCAAATCTGGCAGTTTTCTACATAGTTTTAATTAATTTGGATTTTGTGGTAATTCAGATTTTTGGAGGTTGTCTGATATTGATTATTTCAAAGGGAGATAGAAATGAATCTGAAGGGAATTTTTGATTTGATCTTATACCTCCTGGTGAGCTTAAGTATTCAAAAACAATTTTTCTATTTTGAATATTCATATTCACTTCAATGGGCAATGCATTGAAAAGTAGATTGTGTATTTTGAAAAAGGTTTCAAACCAATAAATTAGATGAACTGCTCATGGTTAGCCCACCTAAAATACTTAGCCAATCCCAAGGTGTTTGGGATCAAATGCAAAGGAAAATTTCCTTGATGGAAAATCACATATTCTATCTTAAAATTAATTATATTATTAAAAAACCATAATTTTAAATCACCTTTTGGTGTTAAAAAATGTTAATAATGCACCATTTGACAAGGAAAATGCCAATGCCTAGAGTTAGTGGGATTTTCTCAAATTACACAATTCACATCTGGGAATGTGTATTTTATATATATTTCTTTCATAAAAAGATATTTGGGAACTTTTAAGAAGTGGGTGATCTCAACATGACTACTACACAGTGAAACAAATGTGTTTCAGATGTTATGATTGAATGAAGATTTCATGTAGAGTTCTAAAAGGTGGTGAATCAAGTATAATTTACTCAGATTTTTTCAATTTGATCTTGTATTCTGTGCACATGTGGATTTTGGTTTTTTCCAATCTAACTTCAATTTCTGTTTGGATGTAACAACTTGTTAGAGATTTATTTATTTGAAAATTTCAGGAGTTTAAGAGTGTAACCTACATTTTTAACATCTTCAAGTAAGGGTGACCCCACATCTTTGGATTTTGTACATTCAGTTAATCTAGCTTTAAATATAATTACAAGGTTCTGGTTGACAACACAAGAATGGGATGAAAGTAAAAATACTTGTAGTACTCAAGAAAAATTTCACCAAAGCCAATGTTGCATCCAAACATACTCCTCCATATTTTTTAAAGTACTGATATAAAAATTTCACTATTTGGAATATTTTTACAATGTTTGTGTGGTTTCCATTAAGCTAGAGGGCTGGGGAACTAGGGTTCTGAGATATGAAACTGCCTCCATGAGATAAACTTCTGGAACTAAAACCAAGGCTCTTTTTTCAACTGGAGTAATATCCTCCGGGGCTTTCTCACTTAACAAGTTTTGAGGTATTGAAGTAGGAAGTGCTGGTGGGTGACCAACTCTTGGTGAATTATTTTTTTTAGAAAGTTGACTAATTTTCAATTGTCTATCTCTCTTGATGCACGTATTGTTGGCCAGTTGAACGTATGCTTTATCCAGGTAATGATATATTTTGGATACATTTTGAGCCCTCCAAACATTTGCATGATTGAATAATTCCTCATCCTCACCCTCAACATCAGATATGAATCCACTGTCAAAGAAAAGAGCAGAAGTTTCTGGGAAAATGTCCATCATTTCCAGCTCAACTGCTGTGGTCTTTTGAATTTCCTTCTTTTTATTCTGTATTTCAAAACATGATAAGCAAGTAGTCATTTATCATGAAGAGAAAATAACAAAGGATTGATTTGACACAATTTCTTCTTGTTGAGAATTTGAGATTCAGAAACATTAGATTTTCTGCTTCTGGAGCCTCCTTCTGCCTTGTTCTCCTTCTTACAAATAGCCTTCTTTGAGAAAAGCCAACAATTGATTATGTAAAAACTGTTGGCTGGGGTGTTGTAATTCTCATTTATTGAATAGGAAGCAGTCCCCCCGCATTTGTGGCACATCTCCCATTCTCTGATGATTATTGCAGTGAGAGAGGAATTCCAGCAAGATGTTGCATTCTGTTCCCAGTGATAGGCGCATCTGGGAATACCAGAATCTTGGATCAAGGCCCAGGCATGGGCTATTCATGTCTCATCATGAGACTGAATTTTGCCCAAAGAAGTGTTTTCCAGAGTTCAAGATGTTGAAGTAATATTTTGTTGTAATTGGCATAACATATTCTTCTTCACAAGTTTTAGATCATTTTCTTGCAGTTTTGAATTGGAGCTGTACTGGTTTGGAATGCCAGTGTGTGATGCTATGGTATAATGAATGGATGCCTTCTTCTTTGCCTAATTTTGAAGGGATGCTAGTTCATCACAAGTTGGAGGATTAGGAAGTTTGTTGTTTTTGGAATCCATTCCAAGAGTTCATTTAGTCCAATCAAGCAAGGACTTGGAAATACCACTTGAAAAGGCAGGGATTCCAAGATTGGGTGCATGACAAGAGAGAGAATATTGTTCTTGGGCCAGATGTTTTTGCTTCTTTTGGTTTTGGTGGGATTGAGAGAGTTTTCGTGAAATCTTGAAGTAGGATGGGGAAGAAGAGTCTTCAAAATCTTCATCTTCCTCAACACCTGGAATACTGACTTGGTAATCTGGAATAAGGACTCTTGATGGCTCAGGTTTGGGTGATGTTGGGTTAGCTGGGGTTTTGGCATTTTAGTAACATAAAATAAACACCATAATTTAGGAATGGGTTTTTATTATTGTCATAGAGATCTTATGCGGGGGGGACAAGTTCTTACCAGGTTCCATGTCTAATTTTCCAACTTATTAACCACATAAAAATTTTTCTGATTTTGTGATTTTGTATCAATTTTTCACAAAATGAGAAATAGGAAGTCAGATTTCCTTTTACTGACCTTCTAAAAATTTTCAGAAATGAAGATATTATATATTATTATTCCCCTTTGTTCTCAAATGTTTCTTCCAAGTGGGCAAAGGGTATGCACATAATTCTACTTCAAGATTTGAATAGAGTATTCTTCAACAAGGGAAGATCTCAATGATGAATAAATTCACAAATGAAATAAAAAAGATACTCCCTGGCTACCATCTTCCCCAAAGAGTGTGATGATTTTTTTTGGTGGCACTTATGCATGATTCATAAAAATAAAAAGGGTTCATGCAGTCAAACTTGAGTTATTTATTCTGGGGATCTCTTCAGATAATAGATATGAAGAGCTTCCTATTCATCTCATGATTTTAATTATCATAAAAAAAAAATTTCCACAGAAAGCATTCTTGAGCATTATGTTTTTCTCAAAAATCCCTCATTCTCATATCTATGGAATTGGTGATGTTAAATTCACGGCTCAAGTCGTGTGGGAGTCGTGTAGGGCCCCTCAACGTGTGGGGGCCCACACACTACTCCATATAATTTATAATTTATAATTTATAATTTATTATTTATTATAATTTATAATTTATAATTTATTATCATTTATTATTTATTATCATTTATTATTTATTATTTATTATTTATTATTTATTATTTATTATTTATTATTTATTATTTATTATTTATTATTTATTATTTATTATTTATTATTTATTATTTATTATTTATTATTTATTATTTATTATTTATTATTTATTATTTATTATTTATTATTTATTATTTATTATTTATTATTTATTATTTATTATTTATTATTTATTATTTATTATTTATTATTTATTATTTATTATTTATTATTTATTATTTATTATTTATTATTTATTATTTATTATTTATTATTTATTATTTATTATTTATTATTTATTATTTATTATTTATTATTTATTATTTATTATTTATTATTTATTATTTATTATTTATTATTTATTATTTATTATTTATTATTTATTATTTATTATTTATTATTTATTATTTATTATTTATTATTTATTATTTATTATTTATTATTTATTATTTATTATTTATTATTTATTATTTATTATTTATTATTTATTATTTATTATTTATTATTTATTATTTATTATTTATTATTTATTATTTATTATTTATTATTTATTATTTATTATTTATTATTTATTATTTATTATTTATTATTTATTATTTATTATTTATTATTTATTATTTATTATTTATTATTTATTATTTATTATTTATTATTTATTATTTATTATTTATTATTTATTATTTATTATTTATTATTTATTATTTATTATTTATTATTTATTATTTATTATTTATTATTTATTATTTATTATTTATTATTTATTATTTATTATTTATTATTTATTATTTATTATTTATTATTTATTATTTATTATTTATTATTTATTATTTATTATTTATTATTTATTATTTATTATTTATTATTTATTATTTATTATTTATTATTTATTATTTATTATTTATTATTTATTATTTATTATTTATTATTTATTATTTATTATTTATTATTTATTATTTATTATTTATTATTTATTATTTATTATTTATTATTTATTATTTATTATTTATTATTTATTATTTATTATTTATTATTTATTATTTATTATTTATTATTTATTATTTATTATTTATTATTTATTATTTATTATTTATTATTTATTATTTATTATTTATTATTTATTATTTATTATTTATTATTTATTATTTATTATTTATTATTTATTATTTATTATTTATTATTTATTATTTATTATTTATTATTTATTATTTATTATTTATTATTTATTATTTATTATTTATTATTTATTATTTATTATTTATTATTTATTATTTATTATTTATTATTTATTATTTATTATTTATTATTTATTATTTATTATTTATTATTTATTATTTATTATTTATTATTTATTATTTATTATTTATTATTTATTATTTATTATTTATTATTTATTATTTATTATTTATTATTTATTATTTATTATTTATTATTTATTATTTATTATTTATTATTTATTATTTATTATTTATTATTTATTATTTATTATTTATTATTTATTATTTATTATTTATTATTTATTATTTATTATTTATTATTTATTATTTATTATTTATTATTTATTATTTATTATTTATTATTTATTATTTATTATTTATTATTTATTATTTATTATTTATTATTTATTATTTATTATTTATTATTTATTATTTATTATTTATTATTTATTATTTATTATTTATTATTTATTATTTATTATTTATTATTTATTATTTATTATTTATTATTTATTATTTATTATTTATTATTTATTATTTATTATTTATTATTTATTATTTATTATTTATTATTTATTATTTATTATTTATTATTTATTATTTATTATTTATTATTTATTATTTATTATTTATTATTTATTATTTATTATTTATTATTTATTATTTATTATTTATTATTTATTATTTATTATTTATTATTTATTATTTATTATTTATTATTTATTATTTATTATTTATTATTTATTATTTATTATTTATTATTTATTATTTATTATTTATTATTTATTATTTATTATTTATTATTTATTATTTATTATTTATTATTTATTATTTATTATTTATTATTTATTATTTATTATTTATTATTTATTATTTATTATTTATTATTTATTATTTATTATTTATTATTTATTATTTATTATTTATTATTTATTATTTATTATTTATTATTTATTATTTATTATTTATTATTTATTATTTATTATTTATTATTTATTATTTATTATTTATTATTTATTATTTATTATTTATTATTTATTATTTATTATTTATTATTTATTATTTATTATTTATTATTTATTATTTATTATTTATTATTTATTATTTATTATTTATTATTTATTATTTATTATTTATTATTTATTATTTATTATTTATTATTTATTATTTATTATTTATTATTTATTATTTATTATTTATTATTTATTATTTATTATTTATTATTTATTATTTATTATTTATTATTTATTATTTATTATTTATTATTTATTATTTATTATTTATTATTTATTATTTATTATTTATTATTTATTATTTATTATTTATTATTTATTATTTATTATTTATTATTTATTATTTATTATTTATTATTTATTATTTATTATTTATTATTTATTATTTATTATTTATTATTTATTATTTATTATTTATTATTTATTATTTATTATTTATTATTTATTATTTATTATTTATTATTTATTATTTATTATTTATTATTTATTATTTATTATTGATTATTTATTATATATTATATATTATTTATTATATATTATTTATTATTCATTATATATTATTTATCATATATAACTTATAATTTATAATTTATTATTCATTATTTATGATTTAGTGGAGGCTACACAACTTGATTTTAGTTATTTAGCATGCCGTACGACTCAAATGGGACGTGTAGCATGTCACACAGCCCATTTGAGTTGTGTAGGATGCCACACGGCCCATTTGAGCTGTGTAGCATGCCACACGGCCCATTTGAGCCGTTTAGCATGCCACACGGCCCATTTGAGCCTTTTAGCATGCCACACATCTGATTTGAGTCGTGTAGGGTGCCACAAGGCCCATTGAGCTGTGTACAAGACTCAAACACCTGTGTACAGAGTTGTGTACACAGCTCAATGAGCCATGAATTTAACATTACCCCTATGGAATTGAACAATAATTATTGAATGAGATAATGACCTCAATAATTCCAGCCACCATGAGGAAGAGCTGGAGTTGAAATATATCAAGATCCAATTTTCCAGAATATGGACTTCAGACTACTCCTTGCCAATCTAATTGATTTAGTTGAAGTTCTAATTGAATAATATCTCAAGTAGAGATGAATAATACTGGAAGGGGTCCAATAGCTTGTTGGATTGCTGTCTTTGTATTATAAGATTGTTTAAATCTAAAATTACTCAAAAATGCAATTCTGGGGGCCACACAGTTACAGTCCTACTGCATGGATTAATATTCAGAGGGAATTGATTGTTGAGAGTTCAATTTTGGAAACTGAATAATAGAGAAATATGATGAATCAGGTGTCAGATTTTGCATGATGCTAATTCTTGGAAATGAGGATGATAATTTTCCTCTTTCCTGAATTAATCTTGACTAAATCTCTTCAGATCATGTTTGATAAATAATAAAGGGCAAGAAGAAAAATGCATGGTTTTCAATTTAGTTCTTTTGAAAATTGTGCAATATGAATCCTTGGTAATTCTTGCAAAGAAGGCAGAGTGCTTCCTGATTACTGGCTGGTCATACACCAGTAATTAGGATCAATCACATAACTAACATTTCTGAATCATGATTTTAGAAAAAAAAAATATGAGAATTCAACATGCCTGGATAACTTAGCTCAAAAGAATAAAGAGAAATGTAACAGGGGTACATAATATCATGGAGATATTTCATTATGCAGGATTCACCTAGTTGATTTGTTGGAATAGGCAGGTGTGTATCACCAAAGTTCCTGCTTCACCACACCAAATAAATATGAGTCATGTACAGGGAGCTGGTTGACTTATGATAAGTTGTCCACCACTCCTGGACCATGGGTATGCAGGAATGAGATGTCAAGGGAAAATAAGGTGGAAAAGCTGGGGAGGTGGATGAGTTGTGCTAAGTTGTCCACTTCCCTTCAACCATGTGGTAGCTTGATTTTGAATCTTCAAAATGATCAATGATTTCTGGGACAGTGGAAAACTTAGCATAAGTCATCTGCCTCCCCAGCCTCTCCAAAAGGATTTCCCAGGTCATGTGATTACTGCATGGACACAATTCCAGGGAGGTGGAAAACTTATCATAATTTGTCCACCTGCCTTGACATTACCTATACATGTACTATGCAGTAAAGCTCAATCTAATTTGATGGGCAGGTGGACAACATAGCATAAGTTGGCCATCAATCCAAAGTCATCCCATCTTACATTCCAACCAGAACAAATATTTTACAACACATGCACACTTTGACATCATTTCATGAAATAACTTGTAAGCATTTTGGCACAAAGAGGTGATTTTTGAATTATATATATTGAGGCACATGTTTAACAATATCTGGATTTTTTCCCATGAAATCTGGTGAAAATTCAAAAGGAGGAAAATTTTGGAGTTTAAGAGAGGCATTGGCTACCATTTTTTTGGGGGGGGATGAGAAACCAGAATTAGTAGGTTGTTCTGTTGATTGGAGAGAAACTTGAGGGAAATTATTTGGGTTTGATAAACAAGATCACCCTGATTGAAAAATTTGGGCTCCCAAGTGCTGTTAGATCTGCAATTGTGGAGTTGTTCCTGTTAAATCTTTCAACAGTTATATTTTGTAAATAACAAACCAAAACAAGCTCTGAAGAAGAAGTCAGATTTGGAGAGAGAGAGGAAAAAATGTAAAGTACAAGCAACAATGTTAAAATCAATGCCTACCTTGCCCTTATCACTGAATGACCAAAACAGCAGGACAGAATAGATGATCTTGAAAAGCCACTTCCACCAGAATTGAATGGACAGATGCTCCAGAACAAGATAATTAGATGATGGGAAAAAACACACAAGGTCATAAAATTGGATGATAGGAGTCTGGGCCTGGATTGTGTTGTACCAAATTAATATTACTTTTGATTAGTGTTTCCTTGAAGGTCCCTCAAGCATGAAATCTTGACACAAAGATGGAGAGCCGGATGGATAATGAAATCTTGAGGTCTTGAAGCAAAGATGAAGAGCCGGATGGATAATGAAATCTTGACCCAAAGATCAAGATCCGGATCGACTGGGAGTTGAGCTTTCTTGTCCAGGAGGTTCATGTTTCCAGGAGGTTCATGTTGCATATTCAATGTATGGCGCGGGCGCGCACACAAAAAAAAGGAAAAAGAAAAGAAATGCATGAAGGGAAAGAAATAAAAATGAGAAGAAAAATAGAAAAAAGGATGGTAATGAGAGGAGAACCAAAACTCAACAACCCCCCATTATTTGGTGAAATACTACCACAGACTTCTTGAGATGAGTAAGTCATTTGCTTGTTTGTTTGAGGCCTTGGAGAAAGAGTCAGCAACCATGCAATCTGGGAATATTAGTTTGACGTCAATATTGTTGGCACCATACTTGTCGCGCAGCCATTTGACTTTGATGTCAATGTACTACTTAGTCTTTGAGTTCAACCCAAAGTGTTGAATTTCATGCATCAGACCCTTTTTTTACGCCATAAATTTTTTTCTACCAATTCTTCTTCCCTTCCAAAGATCCCCAATGATTGACTTGATCCAGATTGACTCTTGTGCTCCGTCTAAGAGAGCATTCAATTCTGCCTCCGTCAAGGATAATGTCACATTGGATTGTTTTTGACTTTTCCAGGATACTGGGGATTTTTTCCAGAAATTGATATAGCCTGTTTGAAATTTTATTGACTGAGGATTTTCCGCCCACATAGAATCAGTGTACATGGTTAAGGAATCCCCTTTACTAGCATGAGGCTGCAGGAGAAGGGACAACTTTGATGTTCCTGCTAAGTATTTCCAAACATGGAGTACTTGTTTCCAGTGAGTTAATCTGGGATTTTGATTGAATCAGAAGAGAATGGAGACTGCGGGTGCTAGTTCTGGTCTGGTCCTACATGAGAGATAGTTAAATATACCGGTATACTTCCAATAGTTAATTCCCAGTTTGAGACATTCCACCTGATCATGTTGAGAGGCTGGAAGCAGTTGAACCCCCTGAGTGAGTGGAGTTTGAATGGGTTTGGTTGATAGTAGATCAAGTTTGGAAAGCCCATGATGAATCAGTTTTCTCTGATTGAGGGTGATTTGTTTATTGCGTTGCTGAAAATCCATTCCCAGTATGGTGTCAGGATCATGCATGCTTGATCTAGGAAATCTTTCTATAAACACCCTTTCAAACCAATCCGTGTCTCCAGCAATGATAAGATCATCTACATGAAAGAACAGAGATGAATTCCAAGTTTTTTGAAGATATAGGCCAGGATCTGCTCTTGATTGTCCATACCCTACCTCCTCAAGCCATCTGGTCAATGTTTTATACAAGTTTGAAGGAGCTTGCCAGAGTCCGTAGAGGGATTTCTTGAGTTTCAAGAATTTGGATGATTTAGAGCTTTTTTTAGGCTTGAGGATTTAAATATCTTCTTCCAGAGGAGCAAACAGAAATGCAGCCTTCACATCAAGTTGGCGCAAAGGCAGATTGAGATCCAGAGCGCTCAACAGGAGAAGGATTAGGGTGGTGAACTTCCCAGTTGGCGCGTAGGTATCTCCACATTCAACTAAAAGAACTTTGTGATTGCCCATGATGCAAAGTCTTGACTTCTGTCTTTCAGGTCTCAGACCTGTAGCTGTTTTGATTTTATCAACCCACATAGTTTGTAAGTAATTCTCTGGATTGGTGTTTAAATCTTCCCACACATCTTGAGCTTCAATATCATCCAACTTGCCTTTTTTTTCAAGTGACCAATTGACCGTGTTTTGTGTAGGAAGCAAAATATGAGAGTACTTAACTGGTTGCACAGTTGGACCAAGTTTGCACAGAGTATATCTTGGTGCTTTTTCATCAGGTGGGGTTGGATTGGGTGAGATTGGATGGTCCAGTGCTTCTCTTTTATTTTCTAACGTTAGATGAGGGGCTTCAGATTGATCAGGATAAATTTTCTTGGGTGGTTTTTTGGAGGTTCTTACTGTCTCTTCCACTATACGGCCTTCAGTAGTGACGTCATTTTTGTTGGAAGGAGGCTCTTCAAATGGACTCCCTATTTCAATGTTGTTATCAATTTTCTTGTGAAAACTGTTGAAATCAAGCACACAGATATGTTTTTTGTCCACAATATTATTGTCAGAAGTTAGCACTTTGTATGAGTGAAGATTGTTGTTATACCCTTTTAGTCTTCCAATAAGTCCACAAGGTTCCAGCCTTGAAAACAGTATTCTATCCACAAGGATATAAGAGACTGGATTTCCTTTTGGATAAAAGTAGGCAATGTCAACCTTTTTTCCTTTGAACTGTTTGTAGGGAGATGGTTTAGTGATGTGGGAGGGCATCTGATTGAAAGTGAGGGCGCAAGATTTGATGACAATGTTCCAATATCTTTCTTGAAGTTGGGAGTCCACTAGTATGGTTCTCAGAGACTCCAATATGAGTCTGTTGAAATGCTCTGCCAGTCCATTTGGCTCTGGTGTATAGGGGTCAGCAAAGGTCTGTTTTCTGTGATTTTCCTTACAATAGTTAGGCATTGAGGAGTTCCAGAATTCTGTCCCACAATCTGAGTGAATAATCATTGGAGTATAGTTGAATCTCTTTGCTTCCATGCTGATAAGGAGTTGAAGAGTGATTGTGGCATCAATTTTGTTCTTTATTGGTATCAATGTGAAAAACCTGGTGCAGCTAACCACAAACGTTAAAAAATACAAATCTCCATTGATGCTTACAGGAGTAATAGGTCCAACAAGATTGCAGTGTAGCTCCTGGAAGGGTCTTTCTGCTCTTGGATGTTTTTTCTTGAAGGGTGAACGTGATATTTTACTGATGGAACATACCTCACATTTGGAGGGCTTGTTTATCTTGATTCCTAGTTTCTGTTGAATTCAACTATAACTCACATGACCAAGCGACTTGTGAAGACACTCATCTTGAGACAGGTGGGAAACCAGTGGATGCCTTTCAGTAGAGAATGTCAGAGCTGGAATGTTGCAAACATAGCAACCAAAAAATGATCCAATTACCCTTCTTTACAAGAAAATTTTCATCACTGAACTTCACAACAAATCCATCAAGAAGCAGTGATCTCATTGAAAATAAGTTTGCAGTAGATAGAGGCAAGAAGAGAACATTTGATATAGAAGTTTTTGATCCTTTGTTGTCTTCCAGTTCATTAGTTCCTTCAGCTTTGTAAGCTAGACAGTTAGTCCCTGAGCTTGTCAATAAGAGACATTTCATCAATCAGTCTAACTGGACAAAGATGGATGGATCAGACACTATGTGTCTTGAGGACCCAGAATCCAGTAAAAAGCTGTTTTTGGAGAATAGGAAACTTGTTTGAAAGGAGCTAACCAAAGTGATCTCACTGCCAGAGTTTTTTGATTGGGATACCTTTTTCCTTGAAGGAAACAATGGTCTGAGCTGAGGATAGAGCTTCCAACACATGCCTTCAGGATGACTTGCTTTTGGATTATGCCGCTTTTCATCACACGGATTAATATTGGAAGTTAAAAATGACACAGAAATTTCTTTATTCTTGTTTTGGAGGGATTAAAGAGTTGAAAGCTTTGAATTACCTGAACCAACAGATCTGAAGAGAAAATATTTCAACAAAATTATAAGAGTAGAGTGATGAAAGGAAAGAAAGAATAAGGAATAGGTTTTTCACTCTGAGGGACAAAGGATGAGAAGAGTTTGGATGACAAAAGACAGGAGATGACAGCAGAAAAGGACAGTCTAAGAGCATGGAGACACATGAGAAATTTGTTTTGAGTGGTTAGAGGTGGAGGCAATCTCACAGATGAACAAATGGAGAAGGAAATCACGGGTTGATTGTTGGTCAACTTGGTTGATTGTTGGTTGATTTAGTAGAGTGAATGTTGAAAAGATGACAATGAAGTTTAGGAAAGCAGAGCAGGTTGAGAAGAGCGGAGCAAGAAGAGCAGAGCATTAATGATGAGCAGAGGTAAGAGGAATGAAGAGGAGTTGATGATGAAGCGGATGGAGTTGATGATGGAGCAGATGATGGAGCGGAAGAATGAACAGAATGAGCGGAGTAAATCATGAAATGGGGATGGAGGAATGGAATTCGAGGGAGCGGAATGAGTCAAAGAGAGAGTACATGGAGATAGAGGAATTGTGAGAGGAGCTGTGACAGATGTGTGATACTGGGAAGTTGCCCAGATGACAAGGTAATTAAGGGATTTCCTTCCAACACGCCGCTGTGTTCAGGTGAGAGATTGCATGATGGAGGATTTTAGTTTGGTTACGGAGGGTTTGATGGCTGGCTTTGTTAGGGAATCATCCAGCATAGCTTTGAAGTTCACAAGGTCCGTGACAAGTATTTTTGAGGACTTTTTCTCTTGAAGCCATTTGAGCTGGATTTCAACGTGCTTAAGTTTGCTGTGGTGGGATTCTAAGTTGACAAGGTTGTTCAAGGCTTTGTTGTCAATGCAAGAGCAGTGTGTAAGGGAGATTGAGGGGTTTAGGTCTTTTAGCAGATTGAGGATCCAAATCTTTTCTTGCGTTGCCAGAACTAGGGACTTAAGTTTGACCTCAGTTGACAAAAGTGAGACACCTGGTTGGAGTCTGCTGTGCCATGAAACAGCGCAGCCATAAAGCAGGATGATGTACTTGCTGTGGCTCCTCCTTGAGATTGGGTCATTTCCCCAGTTGTAATTGCTCCAGGCTTCAAGGTCATAGTTGAAGGAATTGATTTTTAGATGGAGACCTAGGTTGTAAGTTGTCTTGAAGTATTGCCAGGCGTGCTTTGCTTCTGTCCAGTGAGCAAGGCCAGGCTTGGCGTTAAATCAAGACAGAAAGGAGACAGCGTAAAAGAGGTCCTGTTGGGTTCTAGTTGCAATTCAGTTGAGATAGCCAGAAGATGATTGGTAATTTATGTTGAGGTCAGAGAGGTTGGAGGCGTCTTTTTTGGTAGCGGGCTTGAGTATGATGTTAGGTGTAAGAGGAGTGTTGATTGGTTTTGATTCAGTGAGTCCTAGTTCTGACAAGGTGGTGTCTATGTGAGCAGGTTTATGGAGGAAGGGTTCAGATGGTGAATCTACTATGTAATTTCCCAGGATTTTAGATAGGGGTCCTTCATGTGAGATTGAGAAGTGGGATTTGAGTTCTTGGCAAAAGTTGACTGAATTGCCAATGACCATAAGGTTGTCAACTTGGCAAAATATAAAGATTTTGGAAGTTGTATTGGCAAAAAGACATGGATCGGCTGAGGAGGAGCTGAATCCTTGACTGAGAATCCATTGCTTAAGGGTATAAAATCAGTTTTTTGGGGCTTTTTTCAGTCTGTATAAAGCTCTTTTCAATTTGAGGTAGGGAAACAATTTGTCATAGCCAGGGGGTGATTTGATGTAGATATCTTTGTCCAGTTTGGCGTTTAGAAAGGCGGACTTTATGTCCATTTGAGTGGTGGGGAGATTGTGATGCTAAGCATATACTAAGAGCGTTCAAAGATTGGTTATTTGACCGGTTGGGGCGTAGGTCTCACCATAGTTAAGGAATTCTTGTTGCCGGAATCCTTGCACGCAAAGTCTTGCCTTAAAGATGAGGCCATCTCCGTGTTTCAGTTTTAAAGCAAAAGACCCAGATAGTCAACAGAGCTCTCTTTCCTTCAGGAAGACAGTGGCATTGGGTCAACACCTTCATTAGTTTGATGCCATCAAGTTCTTTTTTTATTCCCATCATCCAATTTTTTCAGTCCGGTGATTGTTTCATCTCTTCATAATTTTGAGGTACTGCTCTGGATAGGAAAATGTATTGTTGTGGTTGTTGGATAGTCAATTGATCTTGCAAGTTTTGGTTCAACAGAGCCAGTTGGTTTGCAATGTCTTTATTGTCCGACTCAGAGGATGATTGTCTGGATTCTGATGAGTTATCTGAGGGTTTGGGATTGGAGTTTTCATTTGGATGTTGTTGGGTTTCAGGAATTGGGGAGGTGATCATGTTCATTGGTTTCACAGGAACTTTTTTGTGGTTGATAGCTGAGAGGGTATCAAGTAGGCCGGAATCCAAGTCAAGGAGGGATTTAAAAGGAGATTCAGATGGGGAAGAGGAGTCAGTTAATTTTACTCCTTCAAAAACTTTGACATGCTTACAGCATATGGTTTTGCCAATTTCAGGGACATAGATTTGGTAGGAATTGAGATGCAGATTGTGGCCTACAAGTATACCTTCCCATCCCTTCTTTTCAAACTTCCCAAGGCTATGACACAGGTTAAGGACAATTGTTTTTGAGAAAAGCATGAAAATTAGGCTAAGCTTGGGTTTTTCTCCATGCCACATTTCTGATGGGCTCAACTTTGACTTCTTGGAGGGGACAAGATTGAGAGTTTTGGTGCATCCAACTAGGACTTCATCCCACAGATAGTTTGGAATAGACATTTCTATGAGAGTCATACTAGTTGCTTCAACCAAGGTCCAATTACTTTGTTTGGCTATTGGATTATGCTGAGGGGTATACGGTTTGGATGTGGTTTGTTCAATTCCTAGATCTGCAAGGAAAGTGGATAGTTTTGAATTGAGGAATTCTCCGCCATTGTCCAAGTGGAATTGCTTAAGTTGATAGCCAAATTTGTTGGAGTTGAGCTTGATGAAATTTATCACTTCATCTGTGATGTCAGATTTATGCTTGATTGGGAGGCAGGTTTTGAAGCAAGAGTATTCATTGGTGAGAAGGAGGAAGTAGCGGTTACCAAATTTTGAGATGGGATTGATTGGGCCCCACAAATCAGAGTAAATGCGAGTAAATGGTTTGGAATGGGAAGTAATATGATTTTTGAAGGACAAGCGGTGGATCTTTCCAAAAGCGCACAACTGACAAAGTGAGCCTTTCCACTTGATTTGAGGGAAGTCTTTTGACAAAAGTTCAGTTTGCTCAGAGTTGATGTGTCCAGATTGTTTATGGATAGTTGAGAGAATGATAAAGGTGTGTGCCAGCTTGGATTGCGGGAGCGCGAAGTCTTTGTTGAATAGAAGATTGTCCTCAATTTGGCCAAAAAGAAAAGTTTTTCCCTCAAAGTTCACAAAAAAGTCATTGTATCCTGATCAATGAAGAGAGCATCCTTTGTTCAGTAGTTTTTGTAGAAAGACTGGATTCACTGCAAGTTGGGGAAAAAACAGTGATTGGTTGAGCAACACCATGCATCCATCTGATATTATCTTGGCAGTCCCCATCCCTTCCGCAGTCAGTAATGTACTTTCCTTTCTGGTTTGGATTTTGATGTCATCCTCCTTAAGGTTGTTGAAGAAATCAAGAGAGTTGAACATTGATTGGGAGGCTCCTGAGTCTAACATTATGCTGTATTTTGTCAATTGTTGAGAGTTGGTCATTGCAAAGGTGTAGGAAAGATTAGCAGTGGCAGTCTTGGTGTCAAACAACTTGGCGGGGTTATTATTGTTACTCAAGCCTTGATTTTGTCCTGGTCTCAAGTGTGGATAAAACCACCAGCACGAGTTTTTTGGATGAGAGGATTGGGGATTGTGCCAGGTGGGTCTGCACTTGATGACTTCTTTCCCGTTTGTCTTGCTCATCAATGCTGATGCATAGGTGCCGGCCGCAATTTCATTTTTGATTTGGTTCAAGTGTTGAAGCACCAGGTCACCATTGATCTTGGATTCCCCTAGTTAATGTGTGATGGTGGTTTTGAGATGTTTGAGTTGAGGATGAAATTTAAAGAGGATTAGGTATGCCACAATGTTGTCATCCATCTGAATTCCTATTTTGGAGATCTGGATCAGGCAGGCCTTCAATTTGGTGATGAATTTGTTGAAAAAATTGGGGTCAAATTGGAGATTCAAGAAGTTGAAGAAGACACATGAAAAATTGACTGTCTGGGAGGAGGCATAGAATTTGTTGATGGACTTCCATAGTTCAATGCCATTAGTCAGATGGTGGTCTTTGACACAGTTGATATAAATCCTGTTGTCCAATTTGGAAAGAATTTATCCAACAAGTTCAAGATTCACTTCAACTGGGCATTTTTTGGGTTCCAAACTGTGAATCCATTTAGATATTCTTTTGAGTGCGAAAATTGTCAAGAGCTTGGAGCGCCAGAGAAAAAAGTTAGATTCAGTTAGAGTTGGTATGGAGTTGGTGAGGGTCTTGAGTAATGACGGATTTAAATCTGCTGGTCCAGGTGACGGGTCCATTGGTAATTCAATTTGTTGGTGCAAGCGCTTGTTTGGCTTTTAACCGTAAAGAGTTGAAAGCTTTGAATTACCTGAACCAACAGATCTGAAGAGAAAATATTTCAAAAAAATTATAAGAGTAGGGTGATGAAAGGAAAGAAAGAATAATTAATAGGTTTATCACTCTGCGGGAAAATGGATGAGAAGAGTTTGGATGACAAAAGACAGGAGATGACAGCAGACAAGGACAGTCTAAGAGCATGGAGACACATGAGCAATTTGTTTTGAGTGGTTAGAGGTGGAGGCAATCTCACAGATGAAAAAATGGAGAAGGAAATCAGGGGTTGATTGTTGGTTGACTTGGTTGATTGTTGGTTGATTTACTAGGGTGAATGTTGACAATATGACAATGAAGTTTAGGAAAGCGGAGCAGTTTGAGAAGAGGGGAGCAAGAAGAGCGGAGGTAAGAGGAATGAAGCGGAGTTGATGATGAAGCGGATGGAGTTGATGATGGAGCAGATGATGGAGCGGAAGAATGAACAGAATGAGCGGAGTAAATCATGAAATGGGGATGGAGGAATGGAATTGGAGGGAGCGGAATGAGTCAAAGAGAGAGTACATGGAGATAGAGGAATTTTGAGAGGAGCTGTGACAGATGTGTGATACTGGGCAGTCGCGCGGATGACAAGGTAATTGAGGGATTTCCTTCCAACAGGGATGACATGTTGCTGAGGAATTTTTTGTTGTGGAATATGCAAAGATGATCTAGGACTTGATCTGGAGTAATTTTCTTGTCTGAATGGGTGATTTGCTGAACAATGGTGTCCATTGACGCAGGAAGCTTCTCTAAAATGAGATATGCAATGATATTGGGAGGTAAATCTATTCCAACTTCATGTAAGCATGACATAGCCGTTCTATTGTCAGTGATGAACCCAAGTATATTGCAGCTTGTAAATGGAGTTGTAAGGAATTCCTTGAAAATTACAGCCCAATTCAAAGCGTGATTGGCAGCAAAATAGTCTTTGATATCAGCCCAAATAAGATCAGCATCCTTTTTGTTCTCAGGTGTGATGATATTTTCTTGGACTATAGTATCAAGCTTAGAGATGGGTATTGTTCAAATTTGCACATTTTCTGTACAATCAAGGCCAATAGGAACTCCATTTGCGTCTGAACTTTCCTTGGTGAGTTTTGCATAGAGGTCCTCCTGTAGGTCCATCATGTTTATAACTCAACTGCACCATATTGAAAAGTTGTCCTGAGTGAGTAAAGGAATAGCTTCTATAGCTTTCTTCAGAATGGTGGCTTTTAGCAAATTGGTCATGCTGGAAAACTGGTTTGGTTGGGTGTGCAACTAGATAGCTTGAATTACAATGTTGGTTTTGACTGTTAATTGTGTTAAATCTTTTGAAAGCTATATTTCATAAATAAAAAAAACAAAAGCAGTTCTGAAGAAGAAGTCAGATTTGGAGAGAGAGAGGACAAAATGTAAATTACAAGCAACAATGTAAAAATCAATGCCTACCCTGGCCTTATTACTAAATGACCAAAACAGCAGGACAGAATAGATGATTTTGAAAATCCACTTCCTCCAGACTTGAATGGAGAGACGCTACAGAACAAGATAATTAGATGATGGAAAAAAAACACACAAGGTCATACAATTGGATAAGATAGGATTCTGGGCCCAGATTGTGTTGTACCACCTTAATATTACCCCAGATTAGTTTTTCCTTGAAGGTCCCTCAAGCATGAAATCTTGGCGCAAAGATGGTGAGCCGGATGGATAATGAAATCTTGACGTCTTGACGCAAAGATGAAGAGCAGGATGGATAATGAAATCTTGATGCAAAGATGAAGAGACGGATGGACGGGGAATTGAGCTTTATTTTCCAGGAGGTTTATGTTGCATACTCAATGTATGGCACGAGTGCGCACACAAAAAAAAGGAAAAAGAAAAGAAATGCATAAAGGGAAAGAAATAAAAATGAGAAGAAAAAAGAAGAAAAGGATGGTAATGAGAGGAGACCTAAAACTCAACAGTTCCTGCTGGTGAGGTGGTGCACTTAGCTCAAGTGGACCACCTTACCAGGAAAAAATGGGGGGCATTGTTGGTTAATTGCTTTAAATGATGAATTTTTTTCAAAGAAGGGTCATTGAATTTCTGAAGATCAGTCTTGTAATTTTGTGCATTCAAATGATTTCATGCTGTTCCCTCCCTGCCTCTATCAACATCTCAAAATTGGTGCCATGGTAAGGCACTTAGTCTAACTATGCCATTCTCTGGCCAAAGTCAGAAATCATTCTTAAGCTTCAAAATAATATTTCTTTCTAATTAATTCTTGTGGAAAAATTGAATTGTGAATAGTTTAAACATGCAAGAAATTTGTATTGATTAGAATTGCAGCTAAATTGCATTTTCAAGAAATACATGATATTGTCTTGATTTTTTTCAGACCATGAGTGTTTTTTTGGATAAAATTCAATAATTCCAAATCATTATGCCACTTTCCAAAAAGAATAATTATTTACCCAGTCTCTAATTACATGTCAAACATCTCAAATTAGTAAATTTTTCCACTTGGTCATGCTTCAGAACATTTGTGGGTCTCTAAAATAAAAAGCACCCCAAAAAAGATGTATTGTACTTTAATTTGACAAAAATTCAAAAAAAAGGGTTTTCCACCAAAATATTTGAATGAATCATTTGAAATAATCATTCAATCTGTCTCAAATGAATTAGCCAAGGATTAGTTTAAATCAATCCCATGCCATGGCGGTCTCAATCCTGGTCTGAGAACAGATCTCTGGTAATGAGCCAAATCTCTGTTGCCCCAATTATTTCTGCCTGTGAACCTTATACCTGTTTGGTTATATTATCTGGTTCCTTCTGGCTCACTTGGTTCCTGCTTGCAAAAATTGTGCTGTAGAACTTCAAGTGATTATTCTGTAATCTCAACTTGATTCAACTGTAAAAAAACTTTCAGAATATCATATGATAAAACATCAAACTAAATGGATGTACCTGTGTGTGCAAATGAAACATTGATATAAATTTGAAATTTAATTCAGTGTAATAATCCTTAAAAATTCAATAAACTCACTGTTTTGGGGCTATGAATTTCCCTGAATCAAGAAAATTCCTACAGAATGTGGGAAAAACCATCTCCACTCTTGAGAAAGGTTGAATCACCATTTGGTCCCCCCAAAATTTTTGTTAGGCTTTTTCATGAATTTTTCCAGATATTATAGGGCCTTTTGCTTGTATTTTACTGTGATGCAAGCCATCAAGCGAAAATTTGGACTGGTAATAACCTTTCAAATAAACATAAATCAGCATGGCTTGTTCAAATGGTTCCAAAAAACCATAGATTTTCATTGTTTTGTGGTTTTAAACATTTTTGAGTGGGCTTGGGGAATTCCAAGGACATGAAATGATGATGAATGAATGAATTTTCTAAAGAAGTGAAAAAAACATATCTTGGATGACATATGAATAAGATTTTCACCCAAAATCATCAGTAATGTTCCAATCAAGAGCTCAAAACATCCCACAAGAGTTTGTGTCATGGCATACAGAACTAATGAACATCTCAAAAGGTGCAAGTGCAGTGGTTGAATTAAAATTTTTTGAGTCTCTGCAAGTGCCTGCGAATTATCTTCTCCTGATCAAGTTGTTAAGTTCTTAAAGTGGTTGTGACCTGCCTGGTTTGAAATTGTGAATAAGTTAACTTCATCTGGTTTGGAGTGACTATTTTTTTAAAGAAATTCTCAACTGATAAGAATGAGAAGATATCTTGTGTTGTGGTGAGAGACATTCCAGTTTGAAATTCTCAGCAGTTTCTGGTGGAGTAACATTACTATCATCCAGTGCTGTACCTAGGAAATTCAGAGAATACCAAGCAGGGGTGGAGGTGGAGGATCAGGGTGATTATAAATTCCATGGTTTTTGAGAGTTATTGAAGATTCAATAGATTGAACAATGACTTAAAGAAATGATTGGTTTTCAAACTACAGATTCCCATATATTATTATTTCCTGAAACACACAGACAAATGCACCAGAAAAACATCAATATCCATATGATCAAGTGGATGGTGGCACAGGGAGGTGAAAGACTTAGCATAAGTTTTCCACCTCCAATATAAATTTCTCAGTTTCCCCAAATTAGCTGGGTCTCATTCCAAAGTGTGGGGAAGTGGACAACTTAGAATAACTAGTCCAGCATATTTGTTTCAGGAAAAAAAATGCTGGTACTGAAATTCCCATTTTGGAAAATATCTTTCATCCAAGAAGATGAATCAAAAAATGGCCATATTAAAAAGAAATTTGGTAGAGGTACAGGTTTTTCTGATCATTGCATTTCCCTGACAATATTTTCTTCACCTTTTGCAATCATTGAACCCAGCCTGAAAAATGATGGTAGGAACAAAGATCCAAGAATTAAATGTGGTGAACAATATTTTTCAGTGAATAAACAGTGAAATATTTCTGGCGAAGGCCAATATCTTGGGGATAATTGGGTATTCTGGCTTATCAATTATACATTGTGAGAGTTCATTGTGACATGGATGTAAAAAGACCCTAAAAGTATAAATGGTAAATATTTTTTGAGAGAACGTTGAATATTTCCTGTCACAGTGGCAGTTCTGGTTGACACATGAATGAATCAGTAGTTTGGGAAATCACACAGAAAAATTGATTGTTTTCAACCTGCAGAATCACACACATGCTCATTTTCTGAAAAACTCAGACATGATATAAAAGCATAACATCAATATTGACATTATGAAGTGTGAGAAGGCTCAGGGAGCTGGACAACTTAGCCTAAGTGGTCCACCTCACCATTAAAATTTTCCAGTTTCCCAGAAATAGTTGGCTCTTAGTCATTGGTGTGGCAAAGTGGAAAAGTTAGCATAACTCATCCAAAATGTTGGTTCCAGGAAATAGTTGTTACTGAAATGCCCATTTTGGCAAACAACTTTCATCCAAAAGGTAAATAAAATGGAAATATTAAAAAGAAATTTGGTAGAGGTAAATGATTTTGTGATTTTTGCATGGCCCTGAATATATTTTATTTAGCTTGCTCATTGGTTGAAGAAAATTCCCATAACCCAAAATATTCCATATTTATCATGTCCCAAAGGTCCAAGATATTTTGGTAAGTGTTGATAGATTACATGCACCCAGTAAAAGTGGGAAGTGACCATGTCTATACTTAAAAACAAAGTTTTCCAGCATGAGGGCCAGGAGGCTCAATACTGGCCACCGTGCCATGTAGGTTTGTGGTGACCCACAACCACCACCAACTGGTTGTATGAAGGGACATGGGCATAAATATCTAGCATTCAATAGAAGAGTTTATCAAGTTTTTTTAACAAATATAAACCATAACATGGATTTTGAATACCAAAATGTTTATCCTCAAGAGCAATTGAATGAATTCTAAAACCATTTGAATTTTTTTTCCGTAAATCACAACCCCACCAAGATCAATATACCTATTGCTCAAATTTAATGGTAAATTTAGAAATGCCATTACCCTTTATGAATCTTGTAATCAGGCAGGTGCACAGGAACCAAAAACTATGGAAAATTTAATGTAAGTTTTATTCTGAACATTTAGAGTAAAAAAATACAAGAGTACAGGGTTTATTGAAGTACTCCAATAATCAAATTTTGAAAACCAGTTCCAGTTATTCATTTGGAGCCAAAAACAGTGAAATAACCATTGGAAAAAATTTTATTTAGAAAAAAATATTCAAAAAACACCTTTTCTGGAGTGAAAAAAAAATCATGATTATAAATCAATTTTTACAGGAATGCACCTAAATACAAAACTTATTGCTTAATTTAACCATTCTTTTAAGAAAAACAGCAAATTTTGGTTTCATCAGATATCTCCTTCAAAGTTTAGAGTATCATTTTGAAACTATGCAGAAGTGGAATAGAAAAGGGACAATATATAGAAACCTTCAATTATAAAAAATAAAATCCATTGCTCCACTACTTTTCTATAATCAGGATTTCTTCCAAAATAGTATAAAATTACCATTTGGAAATACTCAAAAAAATCTCATTAAAATTCCAAAATATGATCTGAATTTTCCCATCTCCAATTATACTCATGAATACAATGATGGGGGTATGTATTGCATGAGAATTATGCTTAAATCAAAGAATAATTCTCATGCAAGACCTACCCCTGTCCTTTGGCTTGAATCATTACCCCCACCAAACACAAACTTAAGGCATGGTATACCCATTCCAAGTGGTTCTTTTTCAATGACCCACATTCAAAATCATGGGTGTTTTTGGCCTTCCCATAAGGCCAAAACTCACAGGCACTTTCCCTGGGCTCCTCATGGAAATGGTCCTCATGGGCCCCAAGCGCTCCAGGCCGTGGGGGAGCCACATTTGGGCCTGAAGCCCAGATTTTGATTGCTTTGGGTGTTTGCTTTGCTCCTGAGCAAAGCAAGCAAGCAATTTGGGCTCTCCTAGCAACAGGGTCACCAAAACGCAACCCTTTTGCGGTCTTGCAGGTTTCAAGGGCCCTGAGAGAGCTCTGTGAATCTTGATGGCCCCTGGCCCCCTGCCTGTTGTGGAAAGTAAGAGAGTGTAACTCCCCTAGTGGTCCCTAAGTTCTGGAATCAATGGTCCTAGCGTTTTTCAGGATAAGGATGCTCCCGTATAGAGAGAGCAAGAGAGAGATGGAGAGAGATTAATTTCATTCCTTTCCTTTCCTTTCCATATCCTAAGCCACAATCCCAAGCTGTAATCCCCCCCTACAAGCTGGGGCTGAGAGCCCAGACTTTATGCCCACACTCTCAACCCCAACCTAAGTAAAAGCGCAATGAAAGTCCAACAAAAAATAGAGAGGAAACCCTAAAACCCAGAAACCTAGCCTAACCCTAACCCTTTCCCGTACCACAATCACCCACCAGCCCGCCTACCCTTACACACACCCAATTTGTCCTTCTCATGACGCAGCCCTCCGCTGCACCCTACTTGGAGCCCCCTGCGTTGTCCGCATCTGCCCAATGCACCACATGATTTCCCGCCCCGCTCTACCTTCCCAAACTAGCCACCTGCAAACCAGGTTGGGCCAGCTCCATTATTGGGTCTTTAATGTCCAAGCAGGCCATGGCCTGCCACATCCAATTAAGCCCAACCCACACCTGGTATGCAAAGCCCTTCGGTGCCGACTGCTGAGCACACTGGGGCTGATGGTGAGCCCTCAGCTTCCACTGCTGAGACCACTTGCATCCCAAATGCTGACCCTGACCTACCAAATGCTGAGCGGGCCGACCGCGGCGTGGTTCCCAACCCAAGGCTATATAACAACACCACATCTCCCCCCAACTTGAGTTCTGTCCCCAGAGGTCTCCCCATTGCTACCTCAACCATCTTTGCGCCCTCCCCATACCATCCAACCCCTTTCTTGCACTTCTTACACACACCGCCAACTTCTTCTCATCTGCCACCAGTATACCCTGCAAGTTCTGTGCCTGGAATGGGCATGTGTGTTTGATCATACCCATCCATTGGGTGTGCACCGCCTTCTGTTGTGACCACTGCGGGTGCTTGCTTAGCAAGGGAATGCCCCGGGCTCCTCCCCAATCTGACTCTTTCCCCAGGTCGCGCAAGAGGGCTTGAACAGACCTGTTTTTGTTTTTGGACAACAACACAATGTTGGAGGACTAGTGGACTCTGCCCGGCTCACCCCTTTGCTGCGCTCCTCCAAGTGAAAGTTGCAACTCCGCCTTGCCCCTCTGTCATGCAGGACCCCCCCAGAAGGATCCAACTTCCTGACCATTGCGGCTTACTGGGCCGCCCTGAAATACTGGGCCAATTGTGTGCCGGTCACCCAAGGCGCAAGGGATCCGCACATCAAGGAGATACTCAGACAACGTGTGGCTCCCCCTCCAGCTCCTCTTCTGGTTCCTCCATCAAACTTGCGGCCTAATCCTGCTCCCACACCAGAACCCAACCCAAGGTATTTTCTGAACTTGGATGAAAGGCCCACAACCCCACAGGTCACTCCTCCGCTGCCACCATCCCCAATTGTGATTGCATTTTCGCCTCCCCCAGGACCAAGCCCCCCAAGAGGTCTTCCAGAAGTCCCCTCCTTGCTTCCTTCCTCCCCTCCAGCAACCCCACCCAAGATCCCAGAGATCCCCACCGTGATGGCCCTCTTGGCGGCCAACTTTGAGAATTTTGCTGAAAAGTTGACCTTGATGTTGCGGAATTTCCTTGCGGCTCCTGGCACTCAATCCTTGGAATCCCAACCCAAGGCCCTGGCGTCATTCTGGGCCCTGTTAGAATTGTTGCAGGCGGAAATGGAAGAAATTATGAAAATTGCTTAGACGCCCCACCCCCCCTTTCTTCTTCTCTTCTCTCCATTCTTTATATCCCTGCCTATCTTAACTTCTTAAAGAAATAAACATTTCCTGCGTACGCATTCCTTCTTAAGCTAGTTATCCTGTTAGAATGACCCCATGCCCTGAGTGAGTGAGTGAGAAAACCTGAGTCCCGCTTTTCCCCACATGCAATTGTGCAACCGCAAGTCCTGCCATTACGCTTTGAGCCCGCGTCTTTGTGAGTATCCAAGAGCTCTGTGAGGTACCTGGACCTCCCCAGAAAAAATGCCACACAGTTTCACCGTACCTGTTCTACAAAATAAAACAGACAAGCCGCCAGCGCACGCACAACCAATGGAGAGAGAAAGAAAATAAGGGAACCGGACATTCTGGGGTGCCTAGTCATTCTGTCTGTGAAACGGCTAGGAAACCCCCTCACCAAATCAAGCTTTTCCCACGCATTTCCCAACCATGCTTCCACACACATTTCCCATTACACCCGTCCTGTAGAAAAAAAGAAACCAAGAAACCAACCCTGACAACAAAAGGAAAAAGAAAGGAAAGAGAGAGAGATTTTTATGGCAGTGATCCACTCCTTGTCCTGCCTTGCATTTGGCCATTTGTTGCAGGGCTTGTCCTTGCTTATTTGGACCTGGAATTATGCTGCGCCCCCGTTCCTTCAATATTATAAACCAAGGCCACAGCCAATCCAAGAACCCAATAAAATAAAAGAGAAATAAGGAGACAAACATTCTGGGGTGTCTAGTTGTTCTGGCTGTGAACCGGCTAGAGCACCCCCTCACCAGATACGGCTCTTCCTTCTTTCCTAGCGCCACCCCCCCAGCTTGGAAGCTGTCCCCAGCAGTTTGCAGCCATCTGCTCCGCCGCAACAGCGCGTCAAGCCCGGGCTCCTCAGAGGCCAAAGAGTCCAAGCCCACCTGGTTGTTCAGTGCTTCCAACGCCGCACCGCCACTTTCAAAATTGGTGTGGTTCCCCACCGTTTCATCAAAAGAGGTGGACCCGCGCGCAAAGAAGCGCTTTACATGCAAAGCTACACCCTTCTGCTTAAGAGGCGCCCTGTCCAACTCCTCAAGCTGATAGCTCCTGCCCATGAACTTAGAGGCCACATGGTATGGGCCATTCCATTGGTTAGCAAAAAGCCGTCCCCACTGAGACTCCAGACTCCAATTGTACAGAAGCACCAGGTCCCCATTTTGCAAAGGTTTGCGGAGTCAGTGGGAACAGTGCTTGTCCCAGTACCCTATTGATTCCCTTTTGGTCTTTTGTAGCCACTCCGCAGCCTTTGCCAACGTTTCCTCTTGCCTAAGGAGCTGCTTGGCACATGCCTCAATAAGATTGGCAGATGTTTTAACTTCCACCAGTCAACGCCCAAGAACTTCTCCAACTCAATGTCCACCAGAAGAACGGGCCGCTGCCTAAAGAGTAGCTTTTAAGGTGAGTAACCCATCAATTGCTTCACGGAGATCCAATCCGCAAATAGAACCACTGGAAGCGCCTCCTGCAACTTCTTCCCATCCTCCCCACACATCTTTACCAGGGCCTCCTTGATGGGTTGATGTCCCCGCTCAACCATCCCCATGCATTTTGGATAGTACTCCGTCACGCGACCAAACTTTTCCCTGAAACTCCAAACCAGAACCATCAAACAACCCCAGAACTCCGCACCTCTGTCTACTGTGACCAGAGGGAGCAATCCATAGCGCGCAAACAAATCTTCCTCCAAGAACTGGGAAACCTTTTCCGCCAAAAAATTCAGCAAGGGGCGCGCCTTCACCCATCCCAACAGGTTGTCCCCCGCAATGAGAAAGCACACAAACTTCCCTGCTTTGATGTGCACCCCATCAAGGGAAACCTGTCCAAACATTGCTTCCTCCCCCGTGGGGTGACCAACCTCCTTGGGCAACCTTGGGCTCCACTGCTGTCAGGCTTCACACAACATTACCCACTCTTGGACCGCCCGAACAACTCCCAGCCACCACTTCTGCACCTTCACCCTCCTCCGCGTCTCAATCTTGCCCCAGTGGCCAAGGTTGTTGTGGAAGCACCCCAGGATCACTTCCTGATCCTTTCTAGACGTTGCAACCTCAAGAGGGACATGGGCACTCTGCAGCCAAAATTGCCCATCCTGGAGGTAGAAGTTCACCGCGCACCGCCTTGATCATTAAATGGCCCTATTTGTGGCACCTTCAGGGAACTGGAGATCTTTCAAATAAGAAAACAGGACCACTTAACGTCTGGATTGAAGCAGCAGCAAGAAAAACCCTGTCTCTACCTCCCCTACCCAAATAACCCAAGATTCCACATCCAAAGGCTCAGCTCCTTTGTATGGATCCTCCCAAGGGTATTTCAACAGTGCATCTGGCATTTTTAACTCCTTTCCTGGGACGTGTACCATGCTAAAGGAAAATAGTTTCAGGAACGCTACCCACCTAGTCATTGGCATGTTTGGCAGCGTTGGCAAGTTGATCATTTGTGCCAGGGCCTCCGCATCCATCAAGAGCTCAAAATTAAAACCCCATAGGAGGTGCTGAAGCCTTTGAAAAATCTTAGTAACCCCGCACAACTTCAAATTTGTCTGAGAATAGCAACTCTCTGTTGTGGTAAAGGTGACCAACTTGTAGAGCACTTGCCAATCTTTCCCATCCTCCTCCTGCATGAGGAAACCCCCCCTGCGGAACTTGCTAGAGTCAACTGCCAGTTGTATTCCTCCGGAATCATAGTTGAGGTCCTGGAGGACAATTTTGCGTCTGAAAATCTCCTTGAGCTTTGCTATTGGTAGTCCATTCCCAACTTGCGCCCTTCCGGTTTAAGGCTTGCAGGTGACTCACCACCTCCGCAAAACACTAAATGCACATGTGGACGTAACTACACAACACCTTGAACTGGAGGATGTGCAACACCATCTGCGGAGTTGGACATTAAAGAACCTTATTCTGCTTCTTGCCTGCAATTTGCCTTCTGTCCAAAGCCACTACATGCCCCAAGACCTCAAGCGCCGGGACGCAAACCACCAGTTTCTTTCCCAATACCATAAGTCCCCCTTCCTTGATCCAGAACACAACCTGTTCAAGCGTCACTGTGTATTCCCAAATGAACCAAAACAATTTAGGAGCCTCCACAAGAACCACGCCTCCATAACCCGTCCTTGGGCCCTTGATATCAGAGTATTCAATGAAGATCTTAATGCCCTCCAGGAGATTTTGGCGCAGTATCCATGTCATCTGGGCCTGGTACACCACCACCAAGTCAGTTTTGCCTTTCAAAAGCCGTGTCAGCTGCAAGCTCCCCAATCCAGTATTGAACCCAGTCAGCAGATGTGAATTGGGATGATGTTCCAGCTGATTTTAACCACCCATCATATCCACCAAACCATAGCACGTGCACCCAACCATTGAATCCAAGAATTCCTCAACTTGCGGGGGAGAACCCGCTTCACAGATAGTGAACAAGTTGAGATGCAGCAGATAATGAAAAATCCTTAGCAACTTTCCATCTTGCTTGCCAACCGCAAAGATTGGACGGGAGTAGCTCAATGCGGATTGCTTGTAGAGACCCATCCTCATGCACTTGTGCACCAACTCCAGAAAGGGTTCCCAAATGGTCCAGGGAATTGGAATTGGCTTGATATGCCATGGCTTGTGCAGAACTGTGGGGATAACGTATGGGTCTCCAATTTTGCCTTTCAGAAGTCCACCCTTTTCTGGGCCAAAGGCAAGTTCCTTCTCCCGCTGTACCAAAACAGACACCAATAAATTCCTTTCTTATGTGTTTAATCATCCTGTGGGTCCGAAGTTAAGAGCATCAACCCGCTTCTTGGTGATCTGCGCTAATTGCATTACCCAATCAGACTTCTTCAAGGGCGTCTCCCACGGATCCCGGGACCAAGCTATTGGGTGCAAGGGTCCATTAAGTCCCTGAGGCATTGGCTTGTTCCGTGGCCAGACCTTCTGTGACACCGGTTTGTACTTGCTAGCATTGCACCTCACCATCCACACCCAACCATCATCATTGTAAGTCTTAGCAATAACCAAACCAGGGCTTTTGCCTTTGCTCACAACTGTGGCACAATGATAGGGTTTTCAAAATGTAGAACCTCCTGGAGATGCACACCAAGGAAGGGAACTTACTTCTGTTGTCCGTCCTTCCTTTGCCTCTTCCTTTCCCAGCTGCTCCTTGCTAGTTGACCACCCGCACAGAGCTGGAGCTTTCCCCGGTGTGGTGACCAATCCGGGACACCACGGAAAAAAAAAAAAAAAATCGGATTTCAGTTGTACCCCTATGGGTACCTTCATTTCCCCCCATCTCTCAACTCCTCCCTGTCCTAGCGGTCTAGGACAGGCCTCTTGCCTGTCTCTCCGCTTCAATCCCCCCCTTCTATGTTCAACTCCTACTTGTCGCTCTTGCGGCCCTGGCTTTTGGCGACGCGAGCGATTGTCAAACCACTTTTGACGATCTCTCCGATCCTTCCCGATTCTCTCATCCAACCGACGCCGTTGCTTGTCGCGACAATTGTTAACCCTCATCCAAGTCATCATCATCATCACCATCATCATGGTCATGGTCATGGTCATGGTCTCTATTGACTCGCCAATCGATTGACCCATGCCTACCTAACCCAACCGACGACTCCCATCATCACTCATCCCGCGATCAGTCCCCTTCCTCAACTCAACCCGTTGATCCACCTCCGCAACCCGCTGCTCTCTCAAATTATCAACCATTGATCGGTGACTCAATTGACCCCAATTCAATTTCCCCAGCCTATCATGCGGCCTATCAACCATCATCCTATGGCTCTCAATCCTTCAAACCAGCCCATCATCTGATCCAACCGACGACCGCGAGCAACCGCTTGCGGCCGTCGGAACCTTCACCCCGCTGTCGCCGCCAATCAGGCAACGACAGCCGTTGTCGACACCCGCGACCGCTGTCGCGGGTGTCCATCTGGTTGCCCGCAGTCATTCTCGACGCGGGCGACATTTCTTTTTTTTTCTTTTTTTTTTCCTCTCATGTCTTTTTTTTTTTTTTTTTTTTTTTTTTTTTTTTTTTTTATGTTTTCAATTTTCCGCACCTATTTGTAGTATCTCTTGTACATAGTATACAGGGCCTCATGTCTATAAAAGGAGGGGCTCTCCCCTGCCTTTTGGCCCAGCATCAGAGGATCCATGAGACCATCATCATCATCATCTCATCTGTCTCCCTCATCATCAGTAATCAACTTATCCATGGGTATCCTTCCCCACTTATCTGAGCAATTTATCCGGGTATATCCATGATTGCCCTTTGATCCTTTGAGCCTCCATAATCAAACTCTGTCCCTTGTGACCTTGATCCTTATCACCAACCAATAGCCTTGCTGGTTGAAGAAGAATTCCTGTCTGAATTCTTGGGTGTGTTATACCACTCTGATCCCTTTTTCCGACCATACTGGTCTTGATCTCTCCTTGATCATCTTTCTGGAGCCAATCACGTCTGATTGAAGAGGTTTTATTAAGCTTAAAACCTGGAGTGTTATACCTCCCTTCCTCTTTAAGGTTGAATTTTGCCACGCTATTCTTGAGTCCCTTGAGAAGTGTTGGGATATTCTTTCTCAAATTTGTTATTGATTTGCTTCTAGAGCTTCATAAGCAAATTTTTTTTGTTTTGTTCAGCCTCCCACAGTTATCTGGTACCCTTCAAGCGCTTGATTGCGGAGAGTTGGGCAGGTTCATTGAGAACCTGGAGGTTGGTTGGGATTGAGTTGATCTTTCCTAATCAGCTGCTGACGACCAGAGTTATTATCTTGTGAGCATTGTTACTTACAACTGCCTTGTTCTATTGAACTCTGAACAAAACTTGACTTATTTGTTCAAGTCTTTACCTGCAACATCTTTCCTCAGATAGTGTTGTTTCCATTGCTACCGACAACTCTTATCCTCTTCCCTTACTTTGATTTCTCATCCATAAGGTTCTGGACCTTGATTCCGGTTACATTTAAATATTATTGTAACTCCTAGGAGGGCAGCCTAAACAGCACCTTTCCCCTCCACAGAACTGCCACGGCTTAGCACCGTTTGGAGTCTTACATTTGGTCCCCCGGGCCGGGATCAAACCAGCAACCTTGGGATTTACAGTCCCAAGACATTTAAAATCAACCTCAAAATCCGATCTTTTTTTTTCTATTTTTTTTTTCTCTTCTCAAATCTGATCCGTGGAGGCAACTTATCCTAGAAGTAAGTCCTCCCAATTTGTGCACCGCTTGGGCAAGATACTTGTTGTTTTTGGCGAAACCCTACTCTTGCCACACTCGTGAGCCACTTTGGAAATCTGCTCTTTGGATCCCCTAGGAACTCTGTTATTTGATATGGCATCTTCCGCTACTCCAACCACCCCTGTCCGACCTAAGATGGTAAATATCAAACCTCAGAACAAGAACTTAGGCTTCAACGGTACAAATGTCGAGCGATTCTTGGACTCCTACGAAATGGCTGCTGAAGTGGATGGAGCTAGTGAATTTGATATGGCTTATCAGTTGCGATTCTTTATCTCTTCTGATGAAGTTATGGAGGTAATAAAGTCTTTCGAGGGATTTGAATCCCACAACTGGACGCTTCTCAGGAAGGCTATGTTGGCATACTGGGGTAAAATAGATGTGGCTAGGTTTACTCTGCAGGATTTGGATGCTCTGGTTTCTCAGTGGATCTCCAATGGTGGTATTTCTTCAGCCTCTGACTATCAGATTTTTAGGAAGTCTTGGGATCCCATTCAAAACTATCTTATCCAAAACGATCACATTGACACAGTGGACAAAATTCAAGCAAAGTTCTTCCGATCTTTTTCGTTGGCTGTGCAGGAAAGGATTAAAGAAGAACTGGTCAAATCTGGATCCATGATTACCAACAGGGATAATCGATTCAAGCTCCCTGTTTTTATCACCCTTAGGAGTACTGTGGATAAAGTCATGAAAGGTCAAACTTCTCTTACCTTTGAAAAGCCTAGAACTACTGAACCGGTCCATGCTCCTTCTTTTAAAGAGTCAAACGATATTATGATTAAAATGGAGGCAGATTGTAGGCCTAAAGCAGATCCTAATTCCAATCAAGAACCTACTGCTATAGATGAAATCACCAAGTTACTTAGAGCCTTTGAGAACAAAATAGATCAAAAGATTTCTTTGCTAGCTACTCCTAAAACTCTTTCTTCTGTCCCCAAATCAACTCTGGTCTGTTACTACTGTCATAGGGAAGGCCATGGAACCGGACAATGCCAAGAAATTAAGAAGGACCTAAAGGAAAAATTGGTAGAGCAGAGGGGAAACAATTACTTCCTCCCTAATGGTGCTCTAATTCCTTTTGACTCGTCTCGTCCTATTCGACATGTGGTGGCCTCTTACCAGCCATCACCTCCTGTGAAAGCATCTCTTGCTTCCTTTGAATTTCAATCATCCTGTGGTACCCTCCAACCTTGGTATCCTCCAGCTATTTCTTCCTCTAGTCTTGCTGGGACTACTTATCAATCTGATCCAGCCAGGAAACGACATGAGGAACCTAAACCTCATAAGGCTCCTTCCTTGCCAACTTCAATCCTTTGAAAACCCGTTAAACGTCGATCATCACTTGAGCCTCCTTCCTCTGATGTAGAAGACATGGAGGTGGAAAAGGAACCACTCATGGAAAGGTTCCCAGATCACCCTGATCCTTCTCCCTCACCTCAACCTTCTAATCCTATCTTAGATTCTGCATCACCTGAACTTCCTCCCTCCACCCAGCCCAAAGTTTGATTTGAAAGGGGCATCTCTAAGGATCACCCCAATGCTGTGGAGGGAGTATTAAAGAAAATTTCTGATCTCAAAATTCCTGATCTATCCGTGGCTGAACTCCTATCAATCTCTCCATCTGTTGCTGAAGGAATGAAGAAATGGGTCTCTCGTCAACGTGTGGAAATTGGCCCTGAAGAACTCAAAGTCTCCTCTGGCACTTTAATGGAGGACTCTGGTGAAACCAGTCCTTATTTAGACTCCAACCTTTATTCCTGTCCCCTTGGCTTCCTTCCTTGTTATCTTGGTGACTCAGCTAAATCTGTTTCTCCTCTTGTGGATTCTGGATCTCAGCTTAACTTAATCTCGGATTCTATGGCCTGCAAGATCAAACTTAATCCTAGGGTCAGCTTCAACTCTGCAGTGTATGGGATAGGAAATCAAGCTTGTGAACTGGTTGGTATTGCTGAAGATGTACCGGTCAGGATTGGTCAAAATATTGTTGGAACCTGCCACTTTTGGATCACTCGTTTGGACAGTCCTATGATCTTGGGACGACCCTTCTTAATGGACTTTGGTGCAACCCTGATGTTTTCTGATCAAGTTGGGGAGAGAATTCTTCTCCCTGATGCTGATGGCAGGAAAATTGAAGTTCCTCTTTGCTCTTTGGATTCTGGTCGTTGGGAAAGAGATTTTCCTGGTCATTCTCCCAAATCATCTTTTAAGGGGAAGCAGAAGGATAACTCTAGTTCCTCTCATTTTTTAGGGGAATAGTTGATCCTACTAATATTTGTAGTTCTTTTCAGCCTCAGACTGAAACTCAAGGGTCAACTCCCATCCCTCAGGCTTATTTTTCATTCCTTTTGTCATACTCTTCTGAGCTCAAGAATATCAAAAAACAAAAACATATCAAAATAGAAAAATCCAAAAATATTTCTTCTCCATCTCCTTCTCTCTCTGGATCTGTTGTGTCTTCTTTTCCTTCTACTTTTGAGTCTGATCAATCTTCCCTCAGTTCCAGTTTGAATCTCCGCAATGAGTCTAAACTAGATCCTAATTGCAATTCCGTTTTTGGTGATTTTGGTATGAAGGAATATGGGCTTCAGTGGAGGCAATTTGGGGTACAAGTAAGTCCTCCCAATTGTGCACTTCCAGGGCAATCTTTTACCGTCATTTTTGAAACCCTACCTTGTGCCACACATGTGAGCAACGTATTATCTCCTGGTTCTCCTTTTATGGAAAAGGCACCCTTCAAGGATATTGCAGAACATCAGACTTGGAAGATGTTGGAACTTGGACTCAGCTTTTGTAATCAAGTCTCTCTGGTCAACTCTTGGAGGAAACAAGAACTTCTCTCTTTTGCCACTAAGTATAAACCAGTTGCTAAGAAGATCCAACCAGTCAAACAGCCTATGCCTCTCAACCTAAATCCTCCCCTTATGTGTCCTCCTCTATCTCGCAATCCTTACTGTGGTCTTCCTCAATCTCTTACTGGTCCCTTTGTGCCTAATGGACGGGTCACTAGAGAACGTCTGAAGGTGGTCAACTTTGGTCCGGATGGATGGCTTCTTCCTGATGAGTTAAATTTAATCAAAAATGTCTTATCTCTAAGGGAAAAATCTATTGCTTTCTGTGAAGAAGAGAGAGGTCTCTTGCGGGAATCCTATGGCCTCCCTTATATCATCCCTGTAGTTGAACATGATCCTTGGCAAAAGAAAAAGATCCCTATCCCTGCTGCTAAAGTTGACGAATTCATCAAGTTGGTCCGGGAACGAGTTTGAACTGGCCTGTATGTACAGTCAACTTCTAGTTACTCCAGCCCCGTCTTCTGTGTCCTCAAGAGTAATGGTAAAATTAGAATAGTTCATGATCTTCAACCTCTTAATAAAGTTACTATTAAAGACTCTGGTATCCCTCCTGCTACTGAAGAATTTGTTGAATCCTTCGCAGGGAGAGCTTGCTATGGTCTAGGGGATATTATGGGTGGCTATGACGAACGATCCTTAAATCCTATTTCTTGTCCTCTCACTACTTTCAATACTCCTCTTGGTCGATTTCAACTTACTTGATTGCCTCAAGGAGCCACCAACTCGGTTGCAGTCTATCAGGCTCAGATGATGTGGATCCTTCAGGATGAAATCCCTGATCATGCTGGTATCTTTATTGACAATGAAGGAATTAAAGGTCCAGTATCTGACTATGATAATGAGCTCTTACCTTGGCATTCAGGAATTCGTCGTTTTATCTGGGAATATGCTACTACCTTGGAGAGGATTCTATTTCAAATCAAGGAATCTGGCCTTACTGTCTCTGGATCCAAACTGGCGGCTTGTGTCCCTGCTCTGGAAATTGTTGGTCATGTGGTCTGCAAGGAAGGAAGAAGGATGGCACCAGCCAAAATCAACAAGATCATCTCTTGGCCTACCCCAATCAATCCAACTGAAGTTAGGGGCTTTCTAGGTGTTTTCACTTATGTTAGAATCTTTATCCCATCTTTATCCAAAATCTGTGCACCCTTGCGTCGTCTAACCAGAAAAGATGCTGAATGGATTTGGATCCAAGATTGCAAATGTGCTTTCCAGCTACTCAAAAGGATAGTTGGTAAAGACATAGTTTTGAAAAAGATCTCTTATGGACCTGGAGCTGGCAAGATCAAGCTGGCTGTCAATTCTAGTTATCAATCTGTTGGGGCCTTCCTTACTCAGGAAGATGAAAATGGTTGGGACCGTCCTGCTCTTTATGAATCTTTGTTGTTTTCAGATGTAGAATCTAGATACTCCCAGCCCAAACTGGAACTTTGTGGTGTGGCTCAAATGATGAAGAAACTTCAAACCGTTCTCTGGGGCCAACATTTTGAATTGCAAGTTGATGCTCAATCAATCATTGAAATGATCAACGCTCCCAGTCTTCCCAATGCTCCTATGACTCGTTGGGTGGCCTTTATCCAGCTTTTCTCTTTTGATATTGTTCACAGGCCGGGGAAATCTTTCACCATGCCTGACGGTTTATCTCAACAACCTCTTGGGGACAACAAATCTGATGTTGGAACCGATTTCAATGAAGAGGAACCTTTAATCCAACCTATTTTCTCTTTTTCTTCTCAAAATTATTCTGGCTTTCAACAAGGCTTCTGGCTTAAATTAGAGCAGTACCTTTCAAATATTCAAAAACCTCCTGATCTCTCTGCTAAGGAATTTTGATCTCTCAAACAAAAGTCTTCTAATTTTTTTGTTCAAGGCTCTAGACTTATGAAGAGAGGCAATCCTTGTGCTCTTATTGTTGTTACTATTCCCTCTAAACAAGATTCTATCCTTGAAAGTCTCCATGAAGGCCTTGGTCATTGTGGGGAAACCGAAACTTATTGACAACTATCCGAACGATTCTGGTGGCCATCTTTGAAGAAATCCGTCTCCCAATGGTGCAAGAGTTGTGAAGTTTGTCAAAAACGTGATCTTAGGCGCCCAGCTGAAATTTGTTATCCTACTGGGGAGTCCACTGTCTTTGGAAGGATTGCTATGGATGTGGTTCATATTAAGGCAGGTGGTGCTAAGTATCTCATTGTGGCTAGAGATGATTTTTCCGGATGGGTTGAAGCAAAATTTCTTAAGAACCTTAGCTCTGAATCAGTGGCAGCTTTCCTCTACGAGACCTGGACAATGCGTTATGGCCTGGCTTGATCTTACTCTACTGATGGTGGCTCTGAATTTGGGGGCAAGCTTGCTGAAATGATCCAATCCCTTCCTGGACAACATAGAGTTACTACTCCTTATTATCCTGAAGGCCAAGGCATGGTGGAACAAGGCCATGCCCCTTTGAAGGCTGCACTTGTTAAACTGGCTGGTGAAAGTGGCAAGAATTGTTGCAAATTACTTCCTCTTGTTCTCTTCTCTGATCAAATCTCAACCAAAAAGACTACTGGCTACTCACCTTATTAAATCATCTTTGGTCAAAGAGCAGTCCTTCCTTTGGATCTGGAAATGGAATCTTTCTTGGGTATCTCTTGGGAAGAGGTGTCCTCAACCACTGATCTGTTAGTTGCTAGATCCAAGCAACTGGAGCAAAGTGGAGACGTTTGTGATGAAGCTTATCAAAAGATGATGGAGTCCAGAGCAAAATCCATCCAGTATTGGGAGGACAAGCACTCTAATTGAATCAGGGAGCCTTTGAACCCTGGTGACCTAGTTTTAGCTTACAATCAATCTTTGGAGACCCAGTGGGGCAAGCTTTTCTCTAATTGTTGGAATGGCCCTTATCGAGTGGTTCATCAAGTTAGAGGTGGATCTTATGTTTTGGAGGAGCTGGATGGTACTCGGTTGTCCAGAAGGTTCTCTGCTGATCAAGTCAAGAAGTTTCATTGTTGTGGGGGCAACTTATCTCATAAGTAAGTCCTCCCAATTGTGCACCACCAGGGTCATTTGCTGCGTTTTTGTTGTAAAACTCTACTGTATGCCACATATGTGAGCACCTGGGACGCCCTCCTTGCTCTATTCCTGCTGCTTCTAGGGCTCATTTGGAAGAATCAAGATATTTTCCTCAACTCTTCAATTTCTCTCAAGATCAAGAAATGGCCAATCTTTGCTTCAATTTCTTTGTTCCCTGTTTTTTTTAACCCTTCAAATTTTAGATGCAGACTAGGGACAGTCTGTAAGTTGGGGAGAGATGTGGTGACCAATTTGGGACACCACGGAAAAAAAAAAAAAAAAAAAAAATCGGATTTCAGTTGTACCCCTATGGGTACCTTCATTTCCCCCCATCTCTCAACTCCTCCCTGTCCTAGCGGTCTAGGACAGGCCTCTTGCCTGTCTCTCCGCTTCAATCCCCCCCCTTCTATGTTCAACTCCTACTTGTTGCTCTTGCGGCCCTGGCTTTTGGCGACGCGAGCAATCGTCGAACCACTTTTGACGATCTCTCCAATCCTTCCCGATTCTCTCATCCAACCAACGCCGTCGCTTGTTGCGACAGTTGTTAACCCTCATCCAAGTCATCATCATCATCACCATCATCATGGTCATGGTCATGGTCATGGTCTCTATTGACTCGCCAATCAATCAACCCATGCCTACCTAACCCAACCAACAACTCCCATCATCACTCATCCCGCAATCAGTCCCCTTCCTCAACTCAACCCATTGATCCACCTCCGCAACCCGCTGCTCTCTCAAATTATCAACCATCAATCGGTGACTCAATTGACCCCGATTCAATCGCCCCAGCCTATCATGCGGCCTATCAACCATCATCCTATGGCTCTCAATCCTTTGAACCACCCCATCATCTGATCCGACCGACGACCGCAAGCGACCACTCGTGGCCGTCGGAACCTTCACCCCGCTGTCGCCGCCAATCAGGCAACAACAGCCGTTGTCAACACCCGCGACCGCTGTCGCGGGTGTCCATCTGGTTGCCTGCGGTCATTCTTGACGGGGGCGACATTTCTTTTTTTTTCTTTTTTTTTTTTCCTCTCATGTCTTTTTTTTTTTTTTTTTTTTGTTTTCATTTTTCCACACCTATTTGTAGTATCTCTTGTAAATAGTATACAGGGCCTCATGTCTATAAAAGGAGGGGCTCTCCCCTGCCTTTTGGCCCAGAATCAGAGGATCCATGAGACCATCATCATCATCATCTCATCTGTCTCCCTCATCATCAGTAATCAACTTATCCGTGGGCATCCTTCCCCACTTATCTGAGCAATTTATCCGGGTATATCCATGATTGCCCTTTGATCCTTTGAGCCTCCATACTCAAACTCTGTCACTTTTGACCTTGATCCTTATCACCAACCAATAGCCTTGCTGGTTGAAGAAGAATTCCTGTCTGAATTCTTGGGTGTGTTATACCACTCTGATCCCTTTTTCCGACCATACTGGTCTTGATCTCTCCTTGATCATCTTTCTGGAGCCAATCACGTCTGATTGAAGAGGTTTTATTAAGCTTAAAACCTGGAGTTTTATACCTCCCTTCTTCTTTAAGGTTGAATTTTGCCACACTATTCTTGAGTCCCTTGAGAAGTGTTGGGATATTCTTGCTCAAATTCGTTATTGATTTGCTTCTAGAGCTTCATAAGCAAATTGTTTTTGTTTTTTCAGCCTCCCACAGTTATCTGGTACCCTTCAAGCGCTTGATTGTGGAGAGTTGGGCAGGTTCATTGAGAACCTGGAGGTTGGTTGGGATTGAGTTGATCTTTCCTAATCAGCTGCTGACAACCAGAGTTATTAGCTTGTGGGCGTTGTTACTTACAACTGCCTTGTTCTATTGAACTCTGAACAAACCTTGACTTATTTGTTCAAGTCTTTACCTGCACCATCTTGCCTCAGATAGTGTTGTTTCCATTGCTACCGACAACTCTTTTCCTCTTCCCTTACTTTGATTTCTCATCCATAAGGTTCTGGACCTTGATTCCGGTTACATTTAAATATTATTGTAACTCCTAGGAGGGCAGCCTAAACAGCACCTTTCCCCTCCACAGAACTGCCACGGCTTAGCACCGTTTGGAGTCTTACACCAGGTGGTATCTTTGGCCAAATAGGCAAAATCCTCTGCAGGATGACCCTTAAAGTCGATTCCCCCATTGGACTTGCCATCACCGCACATTGTCAGTCCCCGCACCCATTTCCCCTTCCCGTGGTTTCTGATTGTTGTTTCAAACCTTGCACCAAACAAATCCTCAACCGTTAGCGCCTCCATTCCCGCTTCAGGGTAAAAGCCATGTGAGCCTGGAACACAAAAATGAACGGCTAACCCAGGATGATGTTGCGGCACTCTACCAAAAGAAAAAATAAAGGCTTCCAGACCCTTGAAACCTCAAACTCCTTGCCTTTCACTACCCCATCAACATGGCACTCCCCGCTATTCAACGCCCAGAGCCCCATTGCACATTTTTTCCACACCAATCCCAGCCCATCCACCAGCCTTGATGAAAGCAGGTTGACCATTGATCTGCTATCCACCATTGCCCATACCTTCCTCCCTGCAATTATCATTGAGACATAGGCAAGCAGAACCAACACAGACCTTGATTGATACAGTTTGAAACCCACCTCCTCCTCCACCACGTTCACGCGCTGGACCGTTGTTGGAACCCAGCCTTTTCCGCATTCCCCTCAGCGCTTGGACCATCTTTTCAACAACCACCAGAGACACTGCTTCTAATTCTCACAGAATTAGTGGTGCTGGTGCCTTGTTCCCCATCACCCTCCGCAAGATTTCAGCAGATTTCTTCTTCCCCATGGCATTTGCTGACTTTCCATCTCCGGCGGACATGCGCACACCTGTCTTTGGGATGGGTGGTTGCTCACTGACCTCCACATCCGTTTTTTCTACCACAATTTTCTTGTTCTTCACCAGCCCCCTTACCTCAGCTTCCACCCTTGGCGCGGTGAAAATTTCAAGCTTCACCTGAGCAGAATCAGTCTGGGTTTTCACCCGCTCCCGTATTTGTACCATTGGGGGTGGTTTACCCGTTGTGTAGTCCACTGGTTCACCTGTTGGGAATATGTATGTGAGGCTGGAAGTGCGCACCAAAACCTTGTTCATGGCCTGCGTGAGATGAGCACACAACAAGTTCCAGTGCCCCTTTTCTACGCAATATGTTGTGGAATGCAGAAGAGAACTTCTCCTTTAATGGTTCCCAAGTTTGGAAGTTATTGATCCCTTACATCTGTAAACCCTGAGTGCAACTGTTCACCCTTCAACCAAGAGATATAGAAGGAGAGAATAAGAGAGATGAGAGTAAATGTGCCTTCCAAATCCAATGATAAGATAAGATCCAATGCAATCATGTGATGATATCTCCACACCCAGGTTGAGGGTGCGGTTTAAGTAACCTTCCACTCAAACCTAACCTAGGTAAAACTGCAAGAAAACAAGAATCATGAAATACAACCCCTCAATATAGAACCATAGCCCAAATATATCCTTCCAAACCCATCCCATGATCCATATCCCATACCCCTTACCCCATATCTATTTGTATTTCCCCCCTGCCATTACATCCACCTGGTTTGTCCTTCTCATGACGCGGTCCTTGCGCCGCGCCCAACTTTCAGCCCCCTGCACATGTCCGCATCCGCCCAACGCGCCATTCCAGATATCCAAGGTACATCCGCGCGTCTTTCAATGTGTGATCCCTCCAACCAAGTCTGATCCACCCTGCATCTCCGGATGCTGAGGTCTTGAATTGGCTACTGCTGAGCGTGCAGCCCATTCCAACTCACTTCCATAAAAGAACACCACAACATGCACATGCGTACCGTGAACCCCCCAAAGGGCCCACTGGGAGGCTGAAATCCCTGCACCCAGTTGGACAAGAGCCGCCAGAGCTGTAGGAGCCATAGGGGACTTGGCCTGATTAAGGAAGACCCTTAGATCCCAAAGGATCTCCTTCATCTTGCCCACTTTTGGATCTGGGACCTACTAAGGTGTTGCAGCGCGCAGAAATTTTGATGGCCCCGCAACTGGTGCTACTGCCGGGGCGGGTACCAAAAGTGTTGATCACTTCTTCAAAACCACTGGGTATGTTTGCATGGTTTCCAAAATGAGCTTTTCTAAGTTGATCTTGCTCTCAACCGCCTGGCAGATGACCAACCATTCCGGAAGGATTGCAATGCTTCCGTCCAACAATCTCTTAACCAAGCCATGGTCATACAAGTACTGTTGCACTTGCAAGCGGAGTGATAGCAAAATTCTTCCCAAAAATTCCCGCTTTATTTCCCCTGTCTGCCCCACAACAACTTTGAGCAATTTTATGGGTACCTGTTGAAGAATTACCAGGACCTGTCAAAGAACAAAATTTGACATGTACTCCACAAATCCTTTGCCCGTCCCAAACCCTCCACTGTGGCTTGCTAAAAGTCACTTTCTTGGAAGCACGGCTTGCATTTTCCCCAACTTGCCAGCATCTCACATTTCAACCTTCCCCAATCCTGCCTTTTTTACCTCACCATTTCCTCCTCTTCCCGCAGTTTCTCCTCCTTGGTGATGAATAGGAAAATAGTCCAAACCTTATCCACGCCTGTTGCGCCTTCTAATTCTGAAATGCCTTCAAACCTGGAAAGAAATTTCTCCACGTCTGGGGTGCTGAACCAGAGGTGAGGGAAATCCCTTGGCCTCAGCCAAACCCAACAAGGGACTTCAGCCACCATTTCTGACAACCCCCCCTCTGATGGGGGAGCAAACATGCCCATCCTGGGAGCAGAAGCGGCTGGTGGCAGAGGCTGAGCCTGAGCATTAGGGTTTGGTTGTAGAGGAAAATCAGGTGAAAAGTTTGATCCCAGTGCAGTTTTTGGAAGAATCCTGAGTATCTTTGAGAGACTTGAGACAAAAGAGATTTCCTGGCCAGACCCCCAGATGTGGAAAGTAAGAGAGTGTAACTTGCCTAGTTGTCCCTAAGTTCCAGAATCAATGGTCCTAGCATCTGTAAGGACAAGGATGCGCCCATATAGAGAGAGGGAGATTAATTTCCTTCCTTTCCTTTCCTTTCTGTATCCTAAGCTGTGATCCCAAGCTGTAATCCCCCCCTACAAGCTGGGGTTGAGAGCGCAGACTTTATGCCCACACTCCCACCCCCAACATAAGTACAAGCGCAATGACAGCCCAAAAACAAATAGAAAAGAAAACCCAAAACCCAGAAACCTAGCCTGACTCTAACCCTTTTCCCATGCTGCAATCACCCTCCAGCCCGCCTACCCTTACACTCACCCAGTTTGTCCTTCTCATGACACTACCCTCTGCAACACCCTACCCAGAGCCCCCCATGTTGTCCGCATCCGCCCAACGCCCCACCTGATTTCCTTCCCCTGGGTTGGCCTGCTCCTATAGCCCCAATTTCCCTGCTCTACCTTCCCAAACTAGCCTCCTGCATACCCAGTTGGGCCACCTCCATTCTTGGGTCTGTAATGTCTGAGCGGGCTGCGGCCTGCCACATTCAATTAAGCCCAACCCACGCCTGGTATGCTGAGCCCTGCGGTGCCTACTGCTGAGCACTCAGCGGCCACTGCTGAGACAGTGCGCAGCCCAAATTCTGATCCTGACCTACCAAATTATGAGCGCGCCAACCATGGCGCGGCTCCCAACCCAAGGCTATATAACAACACCAGACTGTTGCTGGCAAACACCAGCAATCCTCAGCAACCTTTCAAATGCATATTCAAGCAATTGCCAACTTGCTGATGCTTTTGCTGGCAGGAGCCTTGCTTTTCAATTTTCAAGGAAAAGAACAAGTGCTTTCAAATTGAAAAGCAGTTTGGTGTCTCTGCAAAAAATGCAACAACCAAGAAAATTCCAGCAGCTCCAAGGGACTCCAGGAGGTCCATCCAGGTAAGTTTCAATCCAATTTTTCAATTTTTGAACATCTGAAAAGTTATACTGATTTTTTTTAAGCACCACTGGTATCTGAAATCTTTCAATCACCTCTCAACATTCCAATAATCAAACCACCCTCCAATTAAACTCTTCATCAAAAAAAAAAAAAAAACACTACATCCAACTCCTACCATGACCCATTCACTTCAACAAATCTCTTCCACCTCTCACTCATCATCACTGCATTTCAAGGGTAAGAACTCATGTACCTATTTCAATCTCTTGAATCCTTCATCTTTGTCAATCCAACACTGAATTCACTCTTTCTCTTCCTCTCCATTATTTTTTCTTCTTCTCCCAATCATGGCTTCTGTCCCCACCAAATCAACTCAACTTTGATCATCACATATCACCATCAACACCATCCCTTCTTGTATTCATCTTTACAGTAAGCAGAAATGAAGACATCAACATATCATCCACCAATCCTTGATTAATTCCTGCTTGTCCTTGAACCCATTTTTGAACCATGAATCACTTCATCATCATTATGTGTAATAGTAAACCATGGATCAAGTCAACTCCAATGCATTCACCCAATCTCAAGCCCACCTGTTTCCATTGAAAACAAATAATGAGGATGTGTCTTTGAATTTGGTTAAACTTGGAAGCATTTATGTATTTCCATCATCATAAATGGTTTCATGTTATTGACTTGAACCTTTTTCTTTTATCTAAACCCTTGTAACTTTTATTCCTGTTGGTGCTTTTGAGACAATGTTGTTAGTGAGGATGAGACCTTGAATCTAAAGCATGATGAGGAATCAAGGCAATGTTCTTCTGTTCACAGGCCACCACCACAACCCTTAATTCAATCCATCCCATCCCATCCTCATCCAGCGCACACAAAAAGAATTGTAAAGCTGAGCGTGGTTATTGCAAGAAGGAGTGTATATCTGAGTCAATATACTTCATCACCCTGAAGAAGGTTCTAAGTCCATGCCAAGTACTAGTACCAAAAGCAGGACTCCCAGTAAATCTACAAGTGGTTTGAAAAAGAAATTACCAGCCCTATGCAGTGCTAAAGTATCATTCATTGGAGCAAGGACCATACAAATTGCTGGCAAATCAACTTTCTGAGATGGTACAAGATCTACATGTGATTGCAAACAATCAACAGAACCTGAACAAAACCAATATAAAAACTAAAACTGGATCTATTTTTGGAATTGGATTTTGTCAGGGCACTGAGCAAGGATATTCTGCAGGTAATTGGGAATTGATAAAAACTTTCTAATCATTTCTTTTTTCACTGATTTCCATCAAAATATTTTCCAAGATAGGAATATAAGCTAGGAGAAAGGATATGGACCCAGAAAAAATACCAAATGATTATCTTTTGTGGTCTAAGCTTCCATTAAATAACCAACTGATTCTCAATACAATCCAAGTTTATCCAACAATTCTCGTGCGAAGAAAAATAAAGTACCACAAGAGTTCAAAATTCCAAACTGGAAATCTCCAGAGTGGAATGAACAAAGGGATTCTTTTCTTCATGCTTCTAATTTCATTGTCACTTGTGATGAATTTTCCAATTTTCTTCATACAGATCAGGATGACTTGAATGGTTATACTTATGGTTTGTTCTCTTATATTGAAAACCTACTGGAACCACAATCCCTCCTACCTCTAAAGAAACAGGCCATGGTCTCTCCTTCCCAACTCTTGGTTTCATAGTTGATTATGCAGAAGCTGGGGCGTTATAGAAATTTTATGGCAGACTTCTGTTTTTACTCATCAAACTACTTTTCCTCCACCAGGCCTTCAAACAACTGAACATCATATTCATTTTGATTGCTTATTCCAAATTAATAAAAAAACTAGCAAAGGCTTCTCTTAAGCTTCAAAATTGTTCTCCTTCTGAAATTCTAACCAGAGTTGATGGAAAGAAAGCCAGATATGGTTAAACATGTGCTTAAATATATATAATTGAAAAATCACCTCTTTGTTCCAAGATGCTTACAAGTTATTTCATGAAATGATGTCAAAGTGTGCATTAGTTGTACAAAATTTGTGCTGGTTAGAATTTAAGATGGGATGACTTTGGATTGATGGCCAACTTATGCTAAGTCATCCACATTCCCATCATATTAGATTGAGCTTTAATGCATAGTACATGTATATGTAATTTCAAGAGAGGTGGATGACTTATGATAAGTTTTCCACCTCCCTGGACTTTTTTGAATACAGGAATCACATGACATGGGAAATCCTCATGGGGAGGCTGGGGAGGTGGAAAAATTATGCTAAGTTTTCCACTGTCCCAGAGATCATTGATCATTTGGCATATTAAAAATCAAGCTACCACATTTTTGAAGGGAATTGGAAAACTTAGTACAATTCTTCCACCTCCCCAGCTTTCCCACATTATTTTCCCATTTCATGTGTTTCATATCCAGGTAGGTGGAAAACTTATCATAAGTTTTCCACCTCCCTTGAAATGTCATATATATGTATATGTAATATTCAGGAAAGTGGAAACTTTGGGAATACAGCAGGATATTTACACAAATAAACTATGTAGATTCTACCTAATGAGAATCTGTTGTTCATATTACACACACATGTGACATGTGACCTTTGACTATGTTTTTTATGGTATATAAGCCATGGCTTCTTCACCAAGAGGTCTTGATTCATTCTGATCTTAACCACATTGTCCCATCAGATTTCAACCGCATCATCTCAAGCTTCTTCACTCTGACAACTACCTTGATTATACCATGGCTGATTTACCTGGTAAGTGTTCAAATTCCCTGGGTCCCTTGTGGTCTAATAATTATTTGAACTGTTATGATCAATTTTTAGAACAAAATTCTCTTAATCAATTAAGTACACTCCTTTTTGAGGCATATTTTGAAAGATCCCATTAAAAAATATTGCAGTCAATGCTTGATTTTTATCAGAAAAAGTATGATGCAAAGGTGGAAAAGATGAGGTTACAAACCTCCATAGATCTTTGTCTGCTTAAGTCTTCAACTGAAGAACAACAACAGCCAAAAACTGCAGATAGTTCAGATGTCCAATCAAATCATGAGGTACCAACAGTGGATGATGAAACAGCTACTGATCAAGATCTTCCTGACCCTCAGCTTACAGTGGTTTCATCAGAGCACTTGGCTAACCAACCCAGTGAGTTGAAAGAATAATTTGATGCAACAAAGCTTTCTAGAAAATTCTCCAAGTATGCAAAGCTGATACATTCCCATATTGCCAGTTTAACCTGAAATATCCAATGCAGCTGTGCCTGTGGAGGATCCAGTTCAAGAAGCCATGGTTTTTGCCATTGATAATTCAACTGTCCAGGCTTCTGACAACACCCCAGTTCTGAACACAGAAACCCCAGCTGAAGAACCCTGGATTGCTCCAGGAAACAGGGCATCTGCCCAGCTGGCTGCCCAATCTCATTGGCAAGCAGCTAGAAAATGAAGATCAAGGCCACCCTCTAGCTCTCAATCATCATCTGACTCCTCTGATTACAACACAGAATTCACTTGCTCAAGTGATGCACAACCAGAGCAACCAGAAATCTTGATTATTGAACCATCACCCAGGAGTCCCACACCTGCACCTACTCTAGTCCCAACATCCCCTGAGACAGTCTTTAACTATTTTGAAGGCTATGCTGAATAATCAACCCAGAATTGACTTCCAAATTAATCTTCCCTTTCTGAATCAGAGTGACCCATCCTTAATACCCCAAAAATGGAATTCATCTAATGCCAGACTCATCACAAGGGATATGGAGCAGACAAATTCAAGGCCAAGGATTGAGGACCCTTCATTGACCAAGTCATCTCAGCCTGACGGCTGGGCTAGTAGCCAAACTAATTCCCAGGCCCAAATCATTGGGCCAACATTAAATCCTCACTCAAATCAGCCAGGTCAGTGAAATCTTTTGTGATAAAATGAAAATCATTGTGGCTAATTCTATTGCATTTCCTACAACTTTTTCTGGGTTGAAAAAGGAAGACCTTTTGAGGTTGTCATACTGGGTATAATCAAAGGAAAATGTAACCCCTTCAACCTATTCCAAAATTATCAGCACTACCTGTTTCTTAATTAAAGAAAACCTTAAACTTCTTGGCCAAAGGATCCTGTCAAACCCCCCCAAAACATAAACAATCTTAAAATTGGTGGACCTCTGTGTTACACAGTGCAAAGATGGTAAATTTTCATGATGCTGTCATCCACTCCCATAAAAATAAACTGGTTCTTACTTTTTTATTTATCAGAAATAATTTTGCTTGGAAACAATGATGATGATTTTGTTGGAAGAACCTTAATAAACACAAACTCCCTCTGTTGCTCCAGGAAGACATTCCAGATCAATATGCATCCCCTCTCCAAGATCCAATATAAACCAGAGAGCCAATATGTGGGGCATACATGAAACTGAAGCACACCTTGAATGACATCATAGGTGTAGTCTCACACAAAATCTCAAGAAATGTCCACTCTCAATGGAAGTTATTGACGGGAATTCAGATGAAGCTTTACTCAAAGCACAAAGCTACTTTGCAAACCTGCAAGCAGCTGTAATAAATGATTGCAGCTTTGCTCAACACAAGAGGTTGGGTTCTAACCAGGAAGCTGAAATGAATGCTGGAAAAGGTAGCCTTAATACTGTTTTTGAATATTTTATCTCTCTAGTAAAAGTGCTCATCAACTTACGGCTTGATTAAAAAAAAGATCATTGGCAGCCTTTTATGTCAAAGGAATCAGAATAGAAGAAGAATCAATGGGGGACCAATTCTCTGGCATGTGTTTCACACATGTTAGTTTTTGGTCCTGCTGCTATATATGTATGTCCAGGAAACTGAGGAGTCATGCCACCCAAATTCAAGGAGCATTCCAAAGTTGAAGGCTGGCTTACCTGCTGATCCACTCTGGGTCCAACTTGGTAGCACAAGGGCATATATTCTTACCACCCTGAGTGATATGGGTTTTAGTCAAGACCAAAAAATCAACTGGAGAGATTTGATTAGTATTTTTACTGAAAGATTTTCTTATTAAAAATTGGCTGGGGTCCTTCTAGAGGATATTTTTCTGGTTACTGACTATGATCTGGGTAGGCACTTTAATGCTGTCTGGGCTGTTGAAAAAACTACCTCTTCTAATTTAGTTGAAGTTACTTCAGAACCCCAAGCTTCCCATAGTTATTTCTGGTGAACTTTTAGGAAATTAGACTATTGGTTTTTCTGTATGGATAATTCTTGTTTTAAAATGTTTTTCTGATATTGGAATAATCAAATTTTTGGCTTGGAACCATGTTTATTCTGGATGATTGAATGCTTCATGATCACACTTCCAATGAAATTTACTGACTAAGTTGCTGATTTGAAATTGAAGAAAGATTAAGTTTAGGCTTTCAATTTAAACCAAACACTACATTTTTGGAAGATGATGAGATTCTTTTCTCATTAAATAATTTTTTGTATGATCTGCTGCAAATCATAACAATTATCAAGAAATCTTTTTAATTTTTTTTAAATTAATAATAGCTGAGTTTTTTTTAAGAAATTGATTTGATATTGTCATTTTATGGGAGTCAAGGACCACTCAATGAAGAATTAAATTATGTTGCACATTAAAAAAACTGCAAATGCAACATTGAATTGATCCAATATTTTGGGCCTTCCATATGAAAATATGATGTTTGTTTTGCCTCAAAAGCATTGATACAGTGTGTTGCTGAAACAATAATACAAAGGTCATTGAATGCAACTCAAAGCAAATAGGCATGGCACCCTGCTTAAGAATTACTGGATATCTCCAAAAACTGCTCTTCTATATGATGATTGGTTTTTTTAAAGGAATTAAAAAAAATCAAGGGATCATATCATGGCTGTTTATAGTGTACATAATATCAATCAAATCAATAAAAAAATCCAAATTAATTCAAATATCTCTTCATCATAAATTTTAGTTTAGCTGTGATTTGTGTTTGGTTATCAACATCAGTGATTCAAAATGCCTTCATTTATCAATCAATCATTCATTTCTTAAGAAATGAATCATCCAAGGAAACTTACTTCCAATTTTTATATCATCTTCAACCACATAGATCCAATAATATTCAACATTTCTGCTTCAAAATGCCACAGGAATTTCTTAAAAATCAATCAAATCTTTCCCAAAGGTATACAGTATGTAATACTCTTCAATTAATATATTTCATGCAAATAATTATAAGCACCCATTAAAATCTCTGTAAAATTTATGCATAGGTTTTTAATATATCCAATATTCAATTTGACCTCATTCAATAGTATACTTCTTTTTCATTTCCTATAAATATCAACCCAAAATTTATTCTAACAAAATTCATCAACCAAACTCATATTTCACAGAAAACACATATCCAATCCACCAATCCCTGCCAATAACCATCAAGAATCAAGCAACAAAAATGGTCCAATTATCCCAGGAACAACAAAAATGGTCAAAAGAAACATGCAAACATGTTGATCATAAGCTCAAGGAAAAAATTGAGCAATTTCCTGAAATTTTGACACAAATTCAAAGGTTGATGCACGAAGAGCAGAATGAAACAGTTTTTGTAAGCAGGCTGCAGAGCATAATTGACAGGGAGGCCTTTCAAATGTTTATTCCAGAGCAATTGATTCCAAATGTCTGGGACCTTTGGATTGAGAGGCTTGAATTTCTTGCAAGGTGTGAGTTGATATATTGTTCAAAAAGCATATGTAGGATTTCTCATCAATTTCCAATCATTTTACAGCTGTTCCACTGATGGTAAATAGAATTTCAATCCCAATGGACTTGTGAATGTTTCTCATAGATTATTATTTGCAACTTTCCCAATTCTTGGTTTCTCTACTTGATCTTTCATGGGAATTATTCCTCTTTTCAATTATGACACAGGGGTTGATGAGAAAAGAGAATATAAGGTGCCTTATGTCCAAGTCAATTCTAGAAAAAGCCTTTTTATGCAATGAGGAAAGAAACCCTCATACCTGTTTCATAAAAATCCAATGATACATTGAAATTCTTCAACTATGGAGTTTCTTACCTTTTGATAATCTTTAAATTTTCAAGTCCAATAAATGTTTTGATATGTGGCAGAATAAAATAATAATTATTGTCCATTGGTTTCATTATAAACTGAATTATTTAATCCTAAGAAAATCCATGCATTTTTCCAATGGGGTTTGCTACCTCAAACATATCAAATCAGAATGTTTTCTGATGAGATCACCTGATTTTAATCTCAAAAAAAGCTTGAAAAATGCACTATGACTTGAAATGAAAGAACTCATTTTTCATAAGAAGCTCTCTTTGTAAAAAAATTCAATCATATTTGGCTTAAAAGAAAATTAAAACTTGAAAAAAGAAAGCTTGATGTGTGTTGAAAGTAACTTGAACTCTTTTTGGGAAATATTGTCCTCTCATGAACTCCAACCCACCCTTGAAGGTAAAAAAAAGTGGAAAGGTGGTAATATTTGCTTTTATTTATGCAGTCAGGTTTGATATGTCTCAACAGATTCCAGTTGAATGTTCCAAACTCATGTTTAACCAAATAAGATGAAATTTTCTCAATACATGAAAGGAAGTAAGAAAATGATCTTTATCAAAAAATTACATTCTATGTAATCTCAATTGCAAAAAGTTTAAATAAAATGGGTTAAATGATCAAGAAATGAATTTTTCATACCAATTTATTTTCAAGAATATTATCTTGGCCCTCTTTTCAATTAGGAAGAATTCAAGCACTCAAAATTTCAGATGAATTCTTGTAAATTTCCATTCAGCACGAGAAATATTCAATTGCTAAGAAACATTTTTATATTTTCTTTACCTGTAGCAGATATCCAAACAGATTCACAATCAGATTTTACTTCTAGTTGGATCAAAATTGCACCTCTTAGTTGCATTGGAGGAATCATTTTTTATCAAGCATTTTCATACCAATTCACAATTGAAATTTGACTCCCCATGTAAAAAATCACAGAAGAATTTCATTGATTTCAATACTAAGCCTGGGTAAAATTGATCATCTTTATCATACTGTGGATTTGAAAAATGGAGGTGAAATTTGAAACAACTTAAGTGCTCACCGCAGTAATTTGAGAAAAATTCTACTTTTAATGATAGGTTTCTTCTTTTTTTTAAATAAATTTACCAAGGAAATATTTGGTTTGCAACATCAAGCTTTTGAATTTCATTTTGAAATATCTAAAATTATTTCAACTGTAAAACTTAATGATAAGTTTAAATCTATTCTCTGGTTTAATTCTGTTTCCCTGTCAAGTTAACAGAATGATTAATATTCCCAACATTGTTTAAAATGATAAAAAATCATCATCTCAATTGAGATACATGGTAAAGCAAAACATGAATAAAAAATGTGGTCATTTTTATCAAAATCCAAGTGGTAGTTCCAAAACATTTCTTCCTTCTGAAAATATGTTTTTCCATTGCACAATGTAGAATTTGGCTCAAATGTTTGAAATAAATTATGGAGTAAATGCATAACCAATTTGAGATATTCAATTTGTAAATGAACCCTTTACGATTGCTCAAAATTAATCATATTCATTAGCTGATACCTTCAGATTCAATTGTCTGCAAATTCTTTCCCTCCATAAAATCTACCCTTCAAACAACCCCACAAAATTTTCAAGTGCTAATTAAAGAATTACCTATATTATAATATGGATTATAGACCTCCTCATAGTTCAAAATCCACCAAAACTTGCACATTAAACAAGGAAGTAGCAGAACATTTGCCAAATTCCAACAACCCCATAAGGATATGCCTACGTCACTATGTAAAGACTGTTTTGAACATCAAATCTATAGGAGAAAGGGTTCTTTGTCTGCCCACTGAAGATAAAGTACAAGTTTTAAACTCAAAAAGCATCAATAGAAGTGACCCAAACAACAAATTTTTCAACTTGGAAAAAACCAATGAAAACCTCTATGAAGGGAAGAAAAGCATTCCTTGAAATTCCAAAGAGCAATTCCAGAAAGAATTAGAAAGATATGGCATGAATGTTCCAAATTTCCAATGGGACCATAATATTTCAACAAAGTGGGAACAAATATTGTCAGAAGTGATAATAAAACATTTGTTAAATGCTAAGGACAATGATGAATTTAAAAATTGTCCACTTGATATTGAATTTTGCAAGAAGTACATACTATTTGGCCTACTGGAATGTTGGATACATGGACAGAAGGATAATCACATGAAGCCTAGGACACATAACTAGAAGCCTAGGTCTAAAGTTAAACACAGAGTAAGCTTAAGATTTCTCTCCATTTTCTAAATCCTGTTAGCTGAAATTTTGGTCTTCAATCTGCATCATATACAGAAACCGCCTCGACACTGCAGAGAACCATATGGGAAAGGATTTGGAAAAACACCTTCTCCCTAGTGTGGAATGCTGCTCATATAAAGAAGAAGAAAATGAGAGGAAATATAACTTTTTCCAAGTGTATTGGAGAAGAAAAATTTATTCACAATGATACCCATTTTGATATTTAGTTAGATTTCTGTTAAATTTTATGATTCAATAAATGCTTCAACCATCAAATTTAAAAAAACACATTTCATTTAATGGTTTAGCCTGAGTTTGGTCACAAGTCTTTGAAAAAGCATTGGTTTTATGTCAACCAGTAATATTTTTTAAAAAATTAAAATAAAATTGAAATTTTGAATATGAAATATATATAAAAAAACAGAATCTTCATGATATGATATATCCCAGATTGGGTTGAAATCCTTGGAAAATCCAGAGATTCTATATTAAAACATGAGATTAATTATTTTTTTTCCTAGTATAAGTGAAAAATTTCAAAAAAAGAATTAGATAAGTTTTTCCGTTGGATGCAAATTTTGTTTCCTTGAATCTTGGTTCAAATTACCCAGAAGTATCTTTGAGTTGCAGTATTCCTTTCAGAATTGGTGTTTTTGATAGGCCAATAATTCTCTAAAGGCTTCAAATCAATCGATTTTTTCAATAAATTGTGTGTAAAGGACAAATCTATTTTTTAAAATTTTTTTCCCAATTTCTGAGCAAAAATAGGCAATTTTTAACATCAATAGATTAATTTTATATTTCAGTTTTTGCTTTACCAAAATCATCAAGATCTCATGGAATTTGAAATGTAATCAAATAAACTTGATATTTAAAATCATCATGATTTATTTTCCCATATTCATTGTATATGTAAACATTATTTACTGAAACCAATACTATTACCATATAGATTGTTTTTCTGAAATATTAATCAAAGAATGGTAGAGGTCAGTATTTTCAGGAAAAAAATAGATATATTGAAATTAAAAATGGAAAAATTTAATCATTCATTGCATGGTGACCCAAGTAAATTCTTGAAATAATAATTAAGATCCTCCTTTCATTCCACCATCAAAAATTATCAGGTTTCACTAAAAAAACTGATGAAACTTGCTAGCAAGATCCAACATGGAATCCCTAGTTGAAGCTCTCCCCAATCTTTAGTTTAAGCTACCTCCATTCTCAAACCAAATTTTTGGTGCGCTTTTGCTATGAAAAATCAACAGTAAATGTGCAGTGGAGCTTGGTGAAAGCTTTACCTGACCTTGTTTGAAGCTTTGACTGAGCTTGGTCATGGATTGTGCATGAGATACTTGATGGCACTTGCTAGCAAGTGCCATCAGGCTTCTTGTGTTGACTGGTGTGATTAAAGAAAAATATTGATATAAGCTTGTCTGAGGAGTTTTTGATGACAATAATGTTGATAAATATATCATCCAATGAGCTCATAGTCTTAGGTGGATTTAAGATTGTTTCAATGGAATAGGGTATCCCAATAATTTAATTATGGATTGCTAATTGCTGAAGCTGATTTATTTCCATAAATGATCTCGAATTTGCATAATTGGAGGGTTGGCTGGGGATCTTCAGAAATATTTAGATAATTTGTAAATCTATATGAATTTGGGATGCCTAGTCTTGATGGAATTACTGATTGGAGATGAGGCACATATTTACTTTATTAAGAAGTTTGAACTTATTTCAAGCCATTGACATGTTTGAGATTGGATTAACAGTCTAAAATAAAGGGATTCCTTTCCTGTATTTACCCTATGCCATGCCCAAATCTAATATCAAAAAAGGTGCATGGTGCCACACTATTCTTGCAGAAGCCTCCTTCTCCTTGACCTTGGAACTACTGCTTCAAGTGAAAATTCATCAAAGTGCACCATTGTAAGACTCCAAACGGTGCTAAGCCGTGGCAGTTCTGTGGAGGGGAAAGGTGCTGTTTAGGCTGCCCTCCTAGGAGTTACAATAATATTTAAATGTAACCGGAATCAAGGTCCAGAACCTTATGGGTGAGAAATCAAAGCAAGGGAAGAGGATAAGAGTTGTCGGTAGCAATGGAAACAACACTATCTGAGGCAAGATGGTGCAGGTAAAGACTTGAAAAAATAAGTCAAGGTTTATTCAGAGTTCAATAGAACAAGGCAGTTGTAAGTAACAACACCCACAAGCTAATAACTCTGGTTGTCAGCAGCTGATTAGGAAAGATCAACTCAATCCCAACCACCCTCCAGGTTCTCAATGAACCTGCCCAACTCTCCGCAATCAAGCGCTTGAAGGGTACCAGATAACTGTGGGAGGCTGAACAAAACAAAAGCAATTTGTTTATGAAGCTCTAGAAGCAAATCAATAACGAATTTGAGCAAGAATATCCCAACACTTCTCAAGGAACTCAAGAATAGCGTGGCGAAATTAAACCTCAAAGAAGAAGGGAGGTATAACACTCCAGGTTTTAAGCTTAATAAAACCTCTTCAATCAAACGTGATTGGCTCCAGAAAGATGATCAAGGAGAGATCAAGACCAGTATGGTCGGAAAAAGGGATCAGAGTGGTATAAAACACTCAAGAATTCAGGCAGACAGGAATTCTTCTTCAACCAGCAAGGCTATTGGTTGGTGATAAGGATCAAGGTCACAAAGGACAGATTTTGAGTATGGAGGCTCAAAGGATCAAGGGGAAATCATAGATATACCCGGATAATTTGCTCAGATAAGTGGGGAAGGATGCCCATGGATAAATTGCTTATGATGATGGTCTCATTGGATGGATTGGATTCTCTGATGCTCTCATGCTGGGCCAAAAGGCAGGGGAGAGCCCCTCCTTTTATAGAAATGAGGCCCTGTAAACTATGTACAAGTGATACTACAAATAGGTGCGGGAAAATGAAAACATAATAAAAAAATAAAAAAATAAAAAAAAAAAGGATGACATGATGGAAAAAAAGAAATGTTGCCCGTGTCGATAATGACCGCGGGCAACCAGATGGACACCCGCGACAGCGGTTGCGGGTGTTGACAACGGTTGTCGTCACCCGATCGGCGGCGACAACGGGGTGAAAGTTCTGACGGCCGCAAGCGGTCGCTTGCGGTCGTCGGTCGGATTGGATCTGAGGCAAGGAGGAGGTAGAGGAGGGTTGAAGGATGAGGGGGTAGGTACGGTTGATGATCAAGCCAATGGATGGATGGATGGATGGATGGGAGATTTAGTTTTAGTGGATGTAAATACAATGGTACGGCTCTCAAGGCTGAACGTCGTGATCTTGGAGAGAGATCAGTATGGGTTGAGTGAGAGGAATGATGATCACCAAGGATTTTCTGTCTCTCTCAAACCTTTGGTGGTGTTGGTGGGTCAAAATCTAAGATTGATCCCGTTCGGATGGGATCTTGAGATCTTGAGATTAGGGTCAGAGATAGTAAGCTGCTCGACTGGCATTGATACCATACTCGGCGAGCGCTTGAGCTAGGTCCTCTTGAGTCAAGACGGTTCGAGTACAATCCTTTCAAGTACCAGAATGATTGGGTAAAGCGGTGGATAGACCGGCTGAATTGGAGAGAGGGGCGAGAGGACCTTGACGACTACCGGGAGCTTGACCGGTCCTAGTCCTAGCATAACTGAAGGCATCCTGAGCGATATCGGAGATGAACTTTTGACAGGCTAGGACCAATAACCTCTGAACGTTCAGATCGGTGGATTCAAATCCTACCTTACTGAGGTAGTAAGCCCCCACTCAATCGGGGATCACCGGTTTATAATCTTCCATCCTGAGCAAGAACTGAGCCAACTCTTGATCCTTTTGGTGCATCTCCTGCTCTTGGTTGGATGACGTTTCATCCCTCAGGTTGGGTAGGTTGGATTGAGTAGGAGTAGTAGAACCGTTGAGGAGGGTAGCATCGGAGTTGGATGGGATGGTTGGAGGGATGGAGGATTGAGATGGAGGGAGATGAAGGTACCCATAGGGGTACAACTGAAAAAGATATTTTTTTTTTTTGTTTTTTTTTTCCCGTGGTGTCCCGGATTGGTCACCACACCATCCATAAATAAAGGCTTATTAGCAAACACTTTTTGAGTATTTACACCAACTTTCATAAGTGAAACAAATGAAATATCATCATAAATTTCTTGTGATTCTCTTACATCATGACTTCAAACTGCAACAGTAATATTTTTCATTTATTTCTTTTTGAAAGCAAACTAATACCAACTACGGCGTATCAAAGTTAACCAAACCCACTATTTTTTAATTGCAATTTTCCAACCAAATCCGCCATTTCAAACCCACCATTGAAAATCAAAAAAACCCACTTATTGAACATCAGAATTTGTAAGACTCCAAACAGTTCTGAGCTGCAAGCAGTTCTGTGGATGGGAAAATTTTCTGTTGAGGATTCCCTCCTGAGCATTAAAAAAATATTTAAATGTAACTGGTTTTAAAATACATATGCACTTATTCCTGTGCTAATTATAAGTCTAATCCAAATGGAATGCACATATGGGCCTCTCTGGCCCATTGGACACTCACACAGACCATACGGGCCTGTGTGGATGTCACAGATTTGGGGAAACTGGCCTCAAAACGCGTGAAACAGGCCTATTGGTACGCGGGCCCTAACGGGCCCGGTGAGGTATATGGGAAAATACAGCCAGATGGGCTTGAATGGGCATGATTGGGCCCAAGGTTTATTTTGGACATACTTGGCCAGACGGGCTGGCCCGCCAAAGTATGGTTTACTTTGTTTTTGGGCTTGGGGCCGCCACTTGGGGCTTCCGCCCGTGTTTCAGCCCTGTTGGGGCTGCGGCCAGTGTTGCAGCCCGCTTGGGGCCGCTGTTTTTGCCTTTGGTCCATCTATGGGGCCGACAGCCTGGGCGGGGCCGTCATAGGGGGCAGGGGGACTCAAAATGGAGCCCCCCCACCCCGGTCGCGGCTGTTGAGCCTGTTGCAGGTGCCACCATGGGTGGTGTCCGCGGGGCTGGTGGCCCCGGCTCCTCCCCCTCCCCTTGCTTGCCATCGCAAGGAGGAGGGGGAGGGCTGGCTGGATAGAACCAGCCAGAGACCGGTTGCAAGGGGCAACCGGTCATGGTGGGGGGGACTTGATCACCCCCCCACTGAAAGAGGTGGCAAGGCCAATTGCATTGAGGCGACCAGTGGTGGGGGGGAATTGACCACCCCCTCACCATCAAAGGGGCGCTCTCCCCCCCCCCCCTTTACCAAGGGGGAGGAGCAATGGGCTGGAGGGGACCTGACCACCCCCCAGCCCACCTAGCATGACGACGCCCTGGGGGTATCAACCCCCAGGGCCCCTGGTCAGGGGATTTGACCGCCCCCTCCAGGGATCTGTGAGAAAGAGGGGGGGACAGCATGTCCGCTGGTCACCCCCCCCCATGTGAGTATGAGACCAGACCCAAGGGTGTCCTGGGTCCCACCTGGCCACTTGTATGGCCAGGGGCTGGTTGCATGAGGCAACCAGCCAGCCTGTGAGGTGACAAACAACCAGGGATCAAACAGCAAAGGGGCTGGTTCAGCCCCATAACAGTGGAAACACCAGAAAGGACAAGAATAGGCTAGTTTTAAGGGTACAGGGACTGATGCCATGTGGGCTGATGTAGTCCAAACTAAGTAACAACACCTGTAGAGTCTGTAGAGCTGTTTGGGGCGGAAAATATGCCTTTTTTCTTGTTGTATCATGGGCTCACAAGAGGCCAATCTTTTGTACTTAAGGAGCTCTTCTCCCTGCTGTTTTCCATGATCCATTCATCATCCAATCAAATTCATCACCAATATCATCCAACGTATTGCCCCATTGTGAGAGTCCATCAGCAATTATTGACACAAGTTTTCCAGCATTCCTTTTGCTTTAAATACTGCTCATTTGCCTAAGCTAATTGCTGGTCATAATTATAACAACTGGAATCAAGATCTAGAACATTGTAAATAAGGAATTAATGGAAAGGACAAATTTTGATAGTAGTTGGCAGCAATGGAACAGCAATATCTGAGGCAAGATGGTGTGGGAAAAGACTTGAAAAAATTAACTTATATTTTTTTCAGAGCTCAATAGAACAAGGCAGTTGTAAGTAACAACACCCACAAGCTAATAACTCTGGTTTTAAGCAGCAGATTAGGAAAGATCAACTCAATCCCAACCAACCTCCAGGTTCTCAACAAACCTACCCAACTCTCTGCAATCAATTTCTTGAAGGGTACCATATAACTGTGGGTGGCTGTACAAAAACAAGGAATTTGTTTTATGAAGATCTAGAAGCAAAGCAGTACCAAATTTGAAAAATAATAACCCAGCACTTCTCAGGGAGCTCAAGAATAGTGTGGTGGAATACTTCTTTAAAGAAATAAAAGGAGGTTTAACACTCCAGGTTTCAAGATTAAATAAACCTATCAGTAAAACGTGACTGGTTCCAGAAAGACAATCAGATTAATGATAAAGACCAAAGTGGTCAGAGAAAGGGATAAAAGGAGTGGTTTAACACACTCAAGGATTCAACCAAATGAATTCTTCTTCAACCAGAAAGGCTTTTGGTTGGTGATAAGGATGAGGATCAGGGGATAATCAACAGATATATCCAGCTCTATGATGATGATGATCACAATTAGGAGACACGCAGGGGGATACCCTCATTTATTGGAAGAAGATTGGAGGATGGATTGGATATCACAATGGATGCTAGGATGATTGAATGATATGATGCATGATGGGCAAAAGGCAGGTTAAAGCCCCTCCTTTTATTGGAAAGAAGCCCTGTGGACTACTTACAAGAGATGACACAAATGATAGCAGAAGAAGTTTTTTTTTGATGATCATGATGAAAACAACAAAAATAGCAACAGGATGATTGTGATATGGAAAAAAAAATGAGAAAAAAGGAAACCAGCCCAGGTCAAGGATGACAGTGGGCAGTGGATGAGCTTCTGCAGCATTGCAGATGAGAGTTTGCAACAGGCAACAACAGGTGATTGGTGGACAGCGGCTGGATGTAATATGAGCAAGGTGCAAGAAATTGCCAAGAAACCACAGATGTGAGTGACAGTGATGTTGGTCAAGGGCACAGGATGAGCAGCAGCGGTGTGGTGCCCCATCCTGGAAACCCTGGCCGCCTTAAGACCTCAATCCATAAACTGTTGCGCAAACGTACCGCCCGGCTGAACAACTTATCCTCAGGCTCATCCAAACCATTCTTTACCTGCGCGCGCGCGCCGCGCCGCGCCGCGCTCTTTTCATCCGCGCGCGTCGCGCGTCCTTTATCCGTGTTGCTTGTCATCTCTGCCGTTGTCATAAGCACGTCCTCATCTTTGTCGTTGCGTGTCTTCATCTTTGTTGTTGTGCCTCCCAATCTCCTCATTGCTACCGTCGCGCGGCGCTCATCCATGATTTACTGAATCCATCCCGACCGCACCCGCAAGCATTTGGCAAATCCTTGGATCTGTCAAACCTCCCATCGCACTTGATCTATCAGTCGTGGATCTCAAGGCCGTCAGGATTTACTCAACTTTCTCAAACCAATCTCCTATCCGCCCATCCGCGCTCTCATGGACTTCATCCAACACCTTTCCTGGGACTCTCCCACCCGCTTCCGCCTTCGGACAAGGGGTGGGTGACTCTGGTATTGTTACGCGCGCCCATCCACAGACCGACGCGAGTGACCACATGGTTGCCTTCCCTTTTCCGCTCTATTTGTAGAATCCGTTGTATATAGTCTAACAGGGACTCCTGCCCATATAAGGAGGGGCTCTCCCCTGCCTTTTGGCCCAGCATCCCATCATCAGAGCATCAGAGAATCCCATCATTCTATGAGACCATCATCATAAGCAATTTATCCGTGGGCATCCTCCCCCACTTATCTGAGCAAATTATCCGGGTATATCTATGATTGCCCCTTGATCCTTTGAGCCTCCATACTCAAACTCAGTCCTTTGTGACCTTGATCCTTATCACCAACCAATAGCCTTGCTGGTTGAAGAAGAATTCCTGTCTGCCTGAATTCTTGAGTGTGTTATACCACTCTGATCCCTTTTTCCGACCATACTGGTCTTGATCTCTCCTTGATCATCTTTCTGGAGCCAATCACGTTTGATTGAAGAGGTTTTATTAAGCTTAAAACCTGGAGTGTTATACCTCCCTTCTTCTTTGAGGTTGAATTTCGCCACGCTATTCTTGAGTTCCTTGAGAAGTGTTGGGATATTCTTGCTCAAATTTGTTATTGATTTGCTTCTAGAGCTTCATAAACAAATTTCTTTTGTTTTGTTCAGCATCCCACAGTTATCTGGTACCCTTCAAGCGCTTGATTGCGGAGAGTTGGGCAGGTTCATTGAGAACCTGGAGGTTGGTTGGGATTGAGTTTATCTTTCCTAATCAGCTGCTGACGACCAGAGTTATTAGCTTGTGGGCGTTGTTACTTACAACTGCCTTGTTCTATTGAACTCTGAACAAACCTTGACTTATTTGTTCAAGTCTTTCCCTGCACCATCTTGTCTCAGATAGTGTTGTTTCCATCGCTACCGACAACTCTTATCCTCTTCTCTTAGTTTGATTTCTCATCCATAAGGTTCTGGACCTTGATTCCGGTTACATTTAAATATTATTGTAACTCCTAGGAGGGCAGCCTAAACAGCACCTTTCCCCTCCACAGAACTGCCACGGCTTAGCACCGTTTGGAGTCTTACAGCGGGAAAGATGGCCACAGACTGGCGGATGATGGCAAACTGCACTGACAACCGCAAGAGCAGATGAGGAATAGATTAATGGGGGACAGGCAATGGCCATGTGCTTACAGATTCAAGATGATTGGCGCACTAAAAATGTCAGAAAGCTGCCTGATAGGTTTGTTTTCAAGCTCAGGTGAAATGATGCATGCATTCCTTGGTTTGGGGGAGGATTGAAGATGGGGGCAAAGGTCAATCCAAGTGGCCAGTTGACCACCTATCCTGCTCAGGATCTCCGTGAGTGAATTGTTTGATGGTCCGAGTAAATCAATTTTTGTTTGAATCACTCATTGGATTCAAGTAGATGGAGATGAGGGTGAGGAAATTGATTGATGGGGAACTTCCGCAAGCTTGCAGGCAAAGGCACCAATTGCTGAAAGAAAAAAGATTGGTGCAAGAAACTGTAGGATGATGATGCCCGTAGCGGTTTGGGTGATCTTGGTAACCAATTGAGAGGGGCAAGTGACAGATCTAGGGGATTCATTGATTGGCAGTTGCCAATGAGGATGGGATGATCATGACTTTCAACAGCGATGTCCTTGCATGACAAATGCAAGATGATTGATGCAAGATGGCTTTTGGCAAGGCTTCCTGATAGGTGATTTGGGTGATGAGGTGACAGGGATGTTGGCTGTTGGTCATCCAAATTAAGGAGGGATCAAGCAATGGTGGTGATGGCCGTCCTTTAAATGAAACCCTCATTTTGGTGGGGATGTTGACAGACCAAGGGTTGATGAGGATGGTGATCTTTGATAGGGATGAGGGTGATGATGATTGCGCGGGCTTGGACATAAATCCAGGCCGCAAGCGCAACAGGGAGGAGTTAAGCATAGGATCTGGGAATTAGGAAGGCCTAGGAGAGCCCTTCCTAGTCTTCTAGTACAGGAAGAGTTTGGGAGAAGGGAAAGAAGAAGAGTACCCATAGTAACACAGGGATATACATATACATATATATATATATATATTTAAATTTTGCCCCTTTTCTTGAGGTGTACCAAATTGGTCACCACATCTCTCCCCAACATACAGACTGTTGCTATTCTGCATCATGAGATTTTGAAGGTATTGATAAAAGGAGAAAATGAGACAAAATAAAGAAAAAATCGGCCATTTCTTGATCTTGGGAGTGATTGAAGAGTTGAGGAAAAAACAATCTTGATCCATTCAATAGAGCCCTAGAAGTGGCAGGAGAAAAACAAAGAGGCTTTCCCAGATGCTCACGTATGTGGAAGAAAGCAGAGTTTTACAACAACAACAAAAAACGCAGTAGATGACCCTGGTAGTGCCCAATTGGGAGGACTTACTTTGACCCCGAATTTCCCCCACAAAAATGAAGCCTCTTGACTTGATCAGTAGAGAACCTTCTGGCTGACTGAGCACCATCCAGTTCTTCCAAAACATAGGATCCACCTCTTACTTGCCAAACCACCCAATAAGGACCATTCCAACAATTTGAAAAGAGCTTTCCCCACTGAGTCTCCAAGGATTGATCATAAGCCAAAAATAGATCACCAGGATTTGAGGGATCCCTGATTTGATTTGTATGCTTATCTTCCAAATACTGAACCAATTTTTCTTTTTATTCCATCATCTTCTGATAAGCTTTGTCACAAATGTCTTAAATTTGCTCCAGTTGTCTGGATCTGGAAACTAATAGGTCAGTGTTTGAGGAAACCTGCTCCCATGAGATACCCAGGAAAGATTCCATTTCAAGATCAAGAGGAACAAAAGCCCTTTGACCAAAAATGATGTTGTAAGGTGAGTAGCCAGTGGTCTGTTTAGTTGAGATTCAATCAGAGAAGAGAACCAGCAGAAGAAATTTGCAACAATTCTTTCCACTTTCACCAGCCAGTTTGACAAGAGCAGCCTTCAAAGGAGCATGGCCTTTTTCCACCATGCCTTGGCCTTCCTGATAATAAGGAGTAGTAACCCAATGTTTTCCAGGAATTGATTGGATCATTTGCGCAATTTTACCACCAAATTCAGATCCACCATTAGTAGAATAAGATTGAGCCAAGCCATAACACATTTTCCAGTTCTCATAGAGGAAAGCTGCAACTGATTCAGAGATGAGATTCTTAAGGAATTTTGCTTCAACCCATCCAGAAAAATCATCTTTAGCCACAATGAGATACTTAGCACCACCTACCTTAATATGAACCACATCAATAGCAATCCTTCCAAAGAAAGTGGACTCTGCAGTAGGATAGAAAACTTAAGCTGGGTGCCTAAGATCACATTTCTGACAAACTTCACAAGTCCAGCACCTTTGAGAGACAGATTTCTTCAGTGATGGCAGCCAAAATTTTTTGGATATGCGTTGATAAGTTTTGGTTTCCCAACAATGACCAAGACCCTCATGGAGATTTTTAAGGATTGAATATTGCTTAGAAGGGATAGTAACAACAATGAGTTCACAAGGATTTCCTCTTTTGATAAGCCTAGAACCTTGGACAAAGCAATTAGAGGACTTTCTTTTAAGTGATCAAAATTCTTTGGAGGAAAGATCAGGGGGTCTTTGGAGAGTTGAAAGGTACTGCTCTAATTTGAGCCAGAAACCCTGCTGAAAGCCAGAATAATGTTCAGAGGAAAAATAGAAGACAGGTCAAATTATAGGTTCCTCCTCATTGAAATCCACTCCAACATCCAATTCATTATTGTTAGAATTTTGAGCAAATGTTCCGGTTGAAATAGAAGGAGAGGATGAAGAGGAATCTTGTGACGTCAAGAGAAGCGGATCCGGGAGTCAGATGGGGCACTCAGGTTCAAAGTAAGTAAGAACGGATGATGTTTATTTCTTAGTCTTTAGGAGTTCTTATATACATACAACTTCCTGATTCTTGACAGGGCCAAACAGTGGTTGTGCTGATCAGAGACAGTATGCATAAATGACTAGACAATGAATAGAACAACCGGATAAAGTCTTAACCAAAATCATAACTAGCAGAGAAGATAAAGAAAATCAGTATAGTCACAGAAAACTAACTGGGTCTTAAGCCACTGGGTCTACAAGCCTCTTGGGTCTTCTCTGCCTCTTGAGTTTAATGATAAATACTAGCAATCCCTCATAATCATCTAAGAGGGTCGTTAATCCTCCTAATCTAGATACAAATAATGGAAAGAAAGGCACTTCATGGATGTCTTGACCTGAGGATACTGAGCTTAAATAAGAACAATCTTAATGAATAGCATGTCAGAGGCTTCTTGATCCTTCTTGTCCTGCATCCCTTAAGCGCACTAGAATGTGTAGTAATTTTATTTAATTTAATATTTTGTTTTTTGATGAAAGAAAATGAACTTAAGTATGAGCAGAAACAATAGAATTCCAACAATTATCTCCCTGAGGACGTTGAGATAAACCATCAGGCATGTTGAAAGATTTTCCAGGCCTGTGAACAATATCAAAAGAGAAAAACTGAATAAAAGCCACCCAATAAGTCATAGGAGCATTTGGAAGGCTGGGATCATTGATCATTTCAATGATGGATTGAGCGACCACTTTTCATTTGAAATGTTGACCCCAGAGGACTGTTTGAAGTTTCTTCAACATTTGAGCCATGCCTGTTGTTTTTTTCTGTTCATATTTTGTAACTAACAAATTTAGTCACCTTTATTTTTATGTTACTATTTTCATTATCCTACTATTCCTGTCTCAGGCCCCCTTGGGGGGCTCTCCAGTTGTTTTAACCCTGCTACCTTAGGTTCCCTTTGGGGTTCTCTAGCTTTCTTTAAATACTGGTCCTTCCCTGGACCTGGAATGCAAACTCATCTGATTACCAGACAACTAAACCGGAGTGTCCCTTCCTCCCCTCCAGATCAGTTCCACTTGACTATACAATTATTTTCCCTTTTCCCTTGGCTCTTTGTAGCCTTATCAACACTTCTCATTTGGCTCTTCAGTAGCCTACCATACTCCTTCCTTCTTCAAGTTACCTTGCTTCTGATTGTAAACTCTTCACGGTTCAAATCCAAAAGCCCCTCCAACTTAGCTATCCAGTCAACTTCATTGTTTGAACTAGTACCATCCTCCCTCCATCCAACCTCAAACTTTCTGCCCCTTTCACCCTTCTCAATCACCGTGGCCTTCTTTGAATTCCCCTTTGTCAGCCTCACCTCCAACATCAATTCCCAGTCCATTGTTTCCTAGGACTCACCCCCAATCTCTCCACCATCTTCATCTCATCAATACCTCAATCCTCACTCCATCCCTCCCTCCCAACCTCATCCTCAACCTTGACTCATCACCATCATGGGTTTCTCCTTTGGTGATTTTGATGCAATTTGCTCATCGGCAGCATTGATCCTATGCCCTCTCATGGGTCCCAGCTCATCGGCCGGTCTCACTACGAGAATCGGTATCCAACCTACCTGCTACGCTTGAAACGTCCAGATCAATGGTCTCATCCTATTCCAACCTGCCGTGCTGTTCATCCATTCCATTGCTCTCATCATGATCATCCTCATGATCTTACACATCAGATCAAAGTACACCGCCGTTGGTCAAAAGGAAATCCTTCACTTCTTCTACTTCTACGCTCTCGTCGCCATTGCCTCCTTCTTCCTTGATAGTGGTCTCATCCCCTCCAGCTCCAAAGTTTACCCCTTCTTTGCCGCATTCAAAACCGGTATGCTCTCCGCTACGTTTTGGTGTCTATTGGTCAACGGCTTTGTCGGATTTCAATTTGCTGAGGATGGAACCCCTCTAAGTCTATGGTCCTTACGTGGTTCCTGTGCCGCCATATTCAGTCTCACATTCTTCATAGCTATCGCAATCTTCAACTCCCTAGCATCCTTTCTCCTTCCCATCCCTTGGCTCTATGGATCACCATGTACATCTTCAACCGTGCCTGTGTCGCCATCTACGTTGTCCTCAAACTCTTACTCGTCATCCATACCCTTGACGATCAAAGGCCCATTGGTGATATCCTATTTGGTCTTGGCTTCTTCCTTTTCAGTATGGTGCTCATCTACGGCTTTAGCTCGACCATCTGTGATGCCATCACCCATTACCTTGAGGGTCTCTTCTTCTCCCAACTCTGCTTCCTCTTATCTGTCATGATGGTCTACAAATATTGGGATTTGATCACCAAGGAAGATTTAGAATTCTCGGTAGGATCCAAACAAGCTGTCTGGGACATATCATCCAAAGAGGCTCTCCTATCTGGTATCAATAGCCAGCAAGGATTTGGTGGTGGTCCGGGTGGTATGGGAGTTGTTGGGAATGGCGGATCGGATGATGCTGACTTTTTTCAAAACAATGGTTCATCTGGTTTCATTTCACCTACTCACTCACAATCTCACCAGAATCCTAACCCTGGTCCTGGCCTTCACGGTGGCTATCCTCCTCAAGGCAACCTTAAAAATCCCAAGTTTTCTGGCTATTAAGTTTATAACCCCCTTCACAACCCTTGCTGTCTTCTCCCTCACTGCTCAATCAATCCTCTCTCAAAACTCGCCATCATCCTCCAATCCCTCAAACCTTGCCGGCCTCCAGTCAATTGGTCCTTCCATCTCATTATGCTTGCTCCATCTGCTTTTCTCCATTCACTCACTCTCCCCAATCCAACTTTCTCGCCCTCGCACTCTTGCGGTCCTCATCATCCGGTCAATTGTGATCACTCTTGCCATCTCGATTGCCCTTCCACCTTGCCCGCAAAATTGTCGCTGTCTCTCAACCTTCTCAACCTTCCCTGACCTCTGATGTCTTGCGCAATCTCTTCTCTCTCCTCTCCTCCACGATCGCGAATTCGCTTGCTCACTCCCCCTTGCTTTTCCGCTGGTTCTCTTGCTGCCTTGATGGCAACCTCAATGGCAATCTCAATTGCCGCTCACATCCGCCTTCGAGCGCTTGCAATCTCAATTTCTACTCTTCTTCATCTTCCTCCTGCATTTATTCGCTGCTTACCTCCGACATCTTGCATGATCTTGCTTCCATCCCATCAGCCCTTGCTTGTTATCACCCCGCAACCCCGATTGCTCTCTAACCTTGCCTGCAACATCGATTGCCTCCCTGCTTCTCAACATCTGCAACCTTGCTCGCGCTTCATCCGCAACTTCTACTGCTCCATTCGCCATCCCCGCTCATCATCATCAAACCCCACCTCACCCATTAATTGCTCCTCTCATCAACCAATACAACCTACTAAAATCATTCCCTTCATCAACCACTGGGGTGGTCCATTCATTTGGCCCATCCTGTCACCCTCTCCATCCTCTGATTGCTCCATCTCCTCCATCTCCTCCATTCCACCTGCTGCTACATCACCTATTGCTCCATCTCCTCCATCTCATCTGCTGCACTTGCTACATCACCACTTGCTTCATCTTCCCCATCAATACCTCCATCATTCTTTGCCATCCATTACCCAACATCAATCCAATTCAACCATCACTTCATTCTTCAACAACATTAACAACAAACCTTCAACATTACCACTAACAACACTCAAATCAACTTCAACAAAATATCAACATTCTTCCATCTAGTATTGAACAGGCTGGTGTGTTGGAATACTTCCCTTATTTTTGTTCAATACTATCTCTATATCTTCCTACTCTTCCACCTTCTATCATTACTACAATCACATTCATTACTATTCAACGCTGTCATCCCCACCATTATTCAACAACTGCTACCAATCCATTTCATCTCTACTAATCACCATCACCATCACCATCACCATCACCATCACCATTGTCATCAACATCACCATCATCATCAGCTTTACCATTACCATTACCCTCATCATCACCATTACCCTCATTATCACCATTATCATCATCATCATATCATCCTCCCCATTAAGCTAGGCAACTATGCCTGAGGTTGTTGTTGCTCCTCTTAAGATGGTAATGCTATTCTCCCATATCATGCTAGGAAACTATTCCTGAGGTCCTAGTTTCTCCTCTTAAAATAGGCTTTCATTCCCCATCTCATATGCTGACAAGGTGGTGTCTTGTCATCCTTCCTCAAATCTCAAATCTCATTCTCATATTCTTTTCTCATATTCTCATGAATCTCTGAAATGTTGATTGGTCTCAAATTGGTTCCTAAATTTGTCAGTTAAGGTGGTGTGTTGTCTTTTTCTGTTCATATTTTGTAACTAACAAATTTAGTCACCTTTATTTTTATGTTACTATTTTCATTATCCTATTATTCCTGTCTCAGCCCCCCTCTGGGGGCTCTCCAGTTGTTTTAACCCTGCTACCTTAGGCCCCCTTTGGGGTTCTCTAGCTTTCTTTAAATACTGGTCCTTCCCTGGACCTGGAATGCAAACTCATCTGATTACTGTTGATTATCTGATTGACATCCTCCCTTCTTCCTTGTCTGTCTCTTTCTTCTGTCTTTCATCTATCTCTGGTTCTTTTATACCTTCCTCTCCTCCTTAACTACTGTCGCGCCCTCTGTGCGCTCTATCTATTGCATTGTACCCGAAACCATCCGGGGATCCGCGCAGTACTCTTTATTACCAATTCCGTCTCCTGAGATCTATCATTGACCTCAACATTGGGACGATCTTGATACTCTCCTCTTTGACCCTACTGTTCTTACTCTCAACTCGCCAACAACTCAATCACCATCATCCAAAGAACTGTACGTCTCTCAACCAATTCAACTCTACATCAAGACTCATATGAGATCTCAATTTATTCCTACAGCTCTATCCTTGGTACCGGTTGGATCAGTCAACAGCGTCACAAGAATTCAGTCCAAAGTCCTGTAAATCTCATCTGCTACTCTTTCCTTTATTTTTTCTCATCTGATCGTAGTCTCACCCACCTAATGCTCTTTGCCAGTTAGCGTTGCCCTTGTTCTGCTAAGTCTGTTCATAGGCCATAATCCCTATCTGCAGAATAGTACTCTGTGTTGGTGTTTCCTATTTTCTGTTCCAGCTCATAGTCTGTTATCTGTTAGATTCTTACCTTTCCTTATTCTTGATGCAAATCAGCCTTGTCTAGGTCTTACAGATTCATTCAATTTTTTTTCAATTACCAGACAACTAAACCAGAGTGTCCCTTCATCCCCTTCAGATCAGTTCCACTTGACTATACAAGTACTTTCCCTTTTCCCTTGGCTCTTTGTAGCCTTATCAACACTTTTTTTTTGGCTCTTCAGTAGCCTACCATACTCCTTCCTTCTCCAAATTACTTTGCCTCTCATTGTAAACTCTTCAAAAACAAAAATAAGGGAAGTATTCCAACAATGCTGCAGAGTTCCAGTTTTGGTTGAGAGTATCTGGATTCCACATCTGAAAATAACAAGGATTCATAAAGAGCAGGATGTTCCCAACCATTTTCATCTTCCTGAGTAAGAACACCTGTAACAGATTGATAAATAGAATTGACACCCAGCTTGATCTTGCCAGCTCCCATTTAATAAGAGACCTTCTTCAACACTATGTCTTTCCCAACAATGGTTCTGAGCCACTGAAACAAATGTTCAAAAGCTTGGGTCCAAATCAATTTAGCTTCTTTCTTGGTTAGACAATGCAAATGGGCACAGATTCTGGATAAAGATGGAATGAAAATTCAAAAATAAGTTAAAACAGCTAGAAAACCTCTCACTTAAGTGGGATTGATTGGAGTGGGCCAAGAGATGATCTTGTTGAATTTGGATGGTGCCATCCTTCTTCCTTCCTTGAAGACCACATGGCTAACAATTTGCAGAGCAGGGACACAAGCAGCCAATTTGGATCCAGAAACAGTCAGGCCCAATTCCTCAATTCAAAACAGAATACTTTCCAAAGTAGTAGTGTATTCCCAAATGAATTGAAAAATCCCTGAATGCAGATATAAGAGCTTGTTATCATAATCAGACACTGGACCTTTGATTCCACCATTATCAATAAAGGTCCCAGCATGATCAGGAATTTCATCCTGGAGGATCCATATCATCTGAGCCTGATAGACTGCAACCAAATTAGTTGCACCTTGAGGCAATCAAGTAAGCTGGAATGGACCAAGAGAAGTATCAAAGGTAGTGAGAGGAAAAGAGATAGGATTTTGATATTTTTTGTCATAGCCACCCAAAATGTCCCCCAGACCATAGGAAGCCCTCCCAGAAAAAGATTCCACAAATTCTTCAGTAGCAGGAGGAACATCAGATTCTTTAATTGTAACTTTGTTTTTAAACTGTGAACTACTCTTAGTTTACCATTACTTTTAAGGAAACAGAAAACAGGTCTGGAATAACTGGAAGTTGAAGGTTCATATAGACCAGCACAGTCTTGTTTGCGGATCAACTTGATAAATTTGTTGACTTTAGCAGCAGGGATTGGAATCTTTTGCTTTTTCCAAGGATGGTGCTCAACTATGGGGATGATGTAAGGGAGACCATAGGATCCTTTCAAGAGAACTATCTTCTCTTCACAGAACGCAATAGATTTTTCCTCAGAGATAAGGCATTTTTGATCAAATTCAACTCATCAGGAAGAGGCCATCAATCTGGACCAAAGTTGAACACTTTTAGATGTTCTTCAGGGACACAACCACAAGTCACAAAGAGACCAGCAAGAGATCAAGATAAACCACAGTAAGGATCACGGGATAAGGGAGGGCACATGAGAGGAGGATTAAGGTTGATGGGCATGGGCCAATTGATGGTTTTGATCTTTTTTTCAACTGGTTTATACTTGGTGGCAAAAGAGAGAAGTTCCTGTTTCCTCCAACCATTGAACAGCAAGAACTGACTGCAAAAACTGAGACCAATTTCCAACATTTTCCACGTCCTATGTTCTGAAACGTCCTCAAAGGGTGCTTTTTCCATAAAAGAATAACCAAGGTATAACATTTTGCTCACAGGTGTGGCACAAGGTAGAGTTTCAAAAATGATGGTAGAAGAATGCCCTAGTGGTGCACAATTGGGAGGACTTATGTAAATTATTGACGCATGAGTTGAATTTCAGACCAGCAGGCTAGGAAAAAAAAGGAAAAACATGAGATTCTGGGAGTAGCCCTAACAGCAGAGTGTGAAGAGTATATGAAGGGAACACAAACACAGAAAGATAGACAGCTGTTTCTTGACTATGGCTAAAGGAGGAAGCAGCAAGGAGACAAGAGAGGCTGAGAAAGAAGAGGACCAGACGGATTGAGTCCCATGTCAGTTAAAGTGACTTGGACTGATCTCACCAGTTATAGACAGGTAGGTTGAGGATCCACTAGGAGTCAACCCGTGGTATGTTGAGGGTTGAGTCAAGGTTGAGAGTTGAGTTGAGGTTGAGCGGATTGAGAATTGAGTTGAGGTTGAGCGGTAAGTGGATTGAGAGCGGATTGAGGGTTGAGTTGAGAGATTTGAGATTCAAGAGTTGATTCCTTGACAAGATTGGGTAGAAGAAGAAAAAAAAAAGGAAACTGAGGGGAAAGGAGCATGGATTGTCCCGCCTCCACCCTTGGTGAATGCTTGCGGGAGGTTGGTAGCTTGGGTTTTCCACATGGGCCGTCACGTTATTGGACGTGTGACCCGGGTTGCCCACATGGGCCATTGCACTATTGCTTACAACTTACTTTGACCCCCAAGTGCCTCCACTGAAATCCATATTCCTTCATACCAAAACCATTAAGAAGAGAATCAAGATCAAGATCTATTTTATACTAATTGCAGAGATTATTATTAGGACTAAAAGAAGATTTAACAGGATTAAGAGGACAAGGAAAAGAAGAAACCACAGATCCAGAGAGAGAGGGAATATTTTTGGGATTTTTTATTTTGAAATGTTTTTGATTTTTAATACTTTTCAGATCAGAAGTAAATGATGAGAAAAAAGAGAAATAAGCCTCTGGGATGAAAGTTGATCCTTGAGTTGAAGTCCAAGGCTGGAAGAACTTCAACTATCAGTAGAATCAAATAATCCTCTAAAAAATGAGAGGAATTACAAATTTCCTTCTGCTTCCCCTTTAGAACCAATTTAGGAGGATGACCAGGGAAATCTCTTTCCCAAAAACTGGAATCCAAGGAGCAGAGAGGAACTTCAATCTTCCTTCAATCAGAATTGGGCAGAAGTATTCCCTCCCCAACTTGATGAGAAAATATCAAGGTAGCACCAAAGTTCATTAGAAATCATTGACCCAAGATCATAGGTCCTTCCAAACAATTAATCAAAAAATGACAGGTTCCAACAATATTTCAACCAATTCAAACTGGAGTATCTTCAGCAATACCAACTAACTCAAAAGACTGATTCCCTATTCCATACACCGCAGAGTTGAAGCTAACTATAGGACTGAGCTTGAGTTTGCAGGCCATAGAATCCAAAATCAGGTTAAGTTGAGAACCAGAATCAACCAGGAGAGTAACTTTTCTATCCAATTTACCAATAAAACAAGGAAGAAAACCAAGCGGACAAGATTCCAGGCTGGAATCTGAGGAAGGATCAGCTCTGCCAGAGTCCTCAAGCAAATTTCCAGAGGAAACCTTCAATTTGTCAGAGCCAATTTCCACAATTCAACATGAGACCCATTTCTTCATCCCTTCAGCAACAGAGGGAAAAAATTGACAGGAGCTCAGCAACAGATAAATCAGGAATTTTCAAATCAGAGATTTTTTTAGTACCCCTTCCACACCATTGGGTTGGTCCTTAGATATACCCCTCTCAAACCAAACTTTGGGCTGGGTGGAGGGAGAATGCTCAGGTGACGCAGGGATTATGACAGGATCAGCAGGTGGAGGAGAAGGATCAGTGTGGTTTTGAAACCTTTCCATCAGAGGTTCTGTTTCTATGTCCATTTCTTCCACCACAGAGGAAGGAGGTTCAGGGGAGGATCAACATTTGACAAATTTATAAAGGATAGCGGATGGCATAGGAGGAGCTCTGTGAATTTTTGATTCCTCATGTTGTTTCCTAGCTGGATTTGATTGATAAGCTCCAGAGAAGCTAGAGGAGGAGATAGCAGGAGGATACCATGGTTGAAGAGTAAGACAGGAAGATCAAAAATCCCAAGATGCCAAAGATGCTTTGTTAGGAGGAGAGTTCTGAACAGAGGCCACCACATGATGGATAGGGCCTGATGAATTGAAATTTCTCAGAGCACCATTAGGAAGAAAAAAATTATTTTGCTTCTGTTCCACCAACTGTTCCTCCTTATCCTTCTGGAGTTCTGGGCATTGTCAAGTTCCATGAACTTCCCTATGACAATATTAGCAGACCAGATTGGATCTAGGAATGGAATTGAAAGGTTTGGGAGCAGCAAGAGCAGAAATATTTTGATCCATTTCATTTTTGAAAGGTTGGAGAAGTTTTTTGATTTCATCAATAGTTGCAGTTTCTTTGTTAGCCTGAGGATTTGATTTGGTACAATGACTGGCCTCCATGTTCCTCAAAATTTTGTTAGAATCAGAAAATGAGGGAGCAGGAACAGGTTCAGTGGTGCGGGGTTTTTCAAAAGTTAGGGAAGTTTGACCTTTTATGACTTTAGCTACAGCACTCCTAAAGACAAGAAAGCAGGGAGCTTGAAAAAATTATCCCTAGTCATTATCATAGATCCAGGATTAACCAATTCATCCCTTATTTTCTCCCGGACTCCTATCAAAAAATATTGGAAGAATTGGACTCAAATTTTGCCCATGGTGTCAATATGATAATTTCTAAGGAGATGAGATTGAATAGGATCCCACAATTTTCTAAAAGATTGATAATCAGAGGCTGAAGAAATACCATCCTTTGAGATCCACTGAGAGACAAGATCATCCAAGTCCTGTTGCATAAATTGAGCTATATCTATATTTCCCAAAACCCCACATTGCTTCCCTTAGAAGTGTCCATTTATGAAATTTGAATCCATCAAAAGACTTGATTACTTCCATAACTTCATCAGAGGAAATAAAGAATTGTAATTGGTAAGCAATATCATATTTGCTAGCTCCATCCACTTCCACAGCCATTTTGTAAGAATCCAGGAATTTTTCAACATTTGTCCCATTGAAACCCAAGTTCTTGTTCTGGGCTTTGAGCTTGACCATCTTAGCACAAACAGAGGAGGAGGGAATACCATTAGATTCCACTTTGAATAACAGAGTTCCTAGAGAATCCAAAGATCAGATTTCCAAAGTGGCTCACAAGTGTGGCTAGAGTAGGGTTCACAAAAAAAAAAATAAGAATCTTTCCCAAGTGGTGCACAATTGGGAGGACTTACTTCTGAGATAAGTTGCCTCCACAGATCAGATCCAAGAAAAAGAGAAACAGAGAAAAAAAGAAAAAGGATTCAATTTTGAAGTTGATTCAACATGTATTTGGACTGTAAACCCAAGGCTGCTTGTTTTATCCCAGCCCATGGAACCAAATTTAAGACTCCAAATGTTTCGGAGCCGCAGGAATTTTAGTTGAGGGGAAAAGGTGCTGTTCAGGCTGCCCACCTGAGCGTTACAAAAATATTTAAATTTAACCTGAATCAAGATCCAGAACCTTGTGAATAAGGAATCAATGGGAAGGATAAATTTTGATAGTAGTTGGCAGCAATGGAACAAAACTATCTCAGGCAAGATTTTGTGGGAAAAGACTTGAAAAAACTTACTTAAAGTTTGTTCAGAGTTCAATAGAACAAGGCAGTTGTAAGTAAAAATTCCCACAAGCTAATGACTCTGGTTGTCAGCAGAGGATTAGGAAATATCAACTCAATCCCAACCAACTTCCAGGTTCTCAATGAAACTGTCCAACTTGCTGCAATAAAGCGCTTGAAGGGTACCATATAACTGTGGGTGGCTGTACAAAAAAAAAGCAAATTGTTTTATGAAGCTCTAAAAGCAAAGCAGTAACAAATTTGAAAAAGAATGACCCAGCACTTCTCAAGGAACTCAAGAATAGTGTGGTGGAATTCTACTTTAAAGAAATAAGAAGAGGTTTAAAACTCCATGTTTCAATTTCAAAGAAACCTCTCAGTAAAATTTGACTGGCTCCAGAAAGACAATCAGATTAATGATAAAGATCAAAGTGGTCAGAGAAAGGGATCAAAGGAGTTGTTTAAAATACTCAAGAATTCAACCAAATGAATTCTTATTCAACCAGAAAGGCTTTTGGTTGGTGATAAGGATGAGGATCAGGGGATAATCAACAGATATATCCAGCTTTATGATGATGATGATCACAATGAGGAGACATGCAGGGGGATACCCTTATTTATTGGCAGAAGATTGGATGATGGATTGGATATCACAATGGATGCCAAGATGATTGAATGATATGATGCGTGATAGGCAAAAGTCAGGGTAGAGCCCCTCCTTTTATTTGAAAGAGGCCCTGTAGAATACTTACAAGAGATGACACAAATGATAGCAGAATGAGTTTTTTTTTGATTATAATGATGAAAACAACAACAATAGCAACAGGATGATTGTGATATGGAAAAAAAAGATGAGAAAAAAGGAAACCAGCCTGGGTCAAGGATGAAAGTGGGCAGTGGATGAGCTTCTGCAGCATTGCAGATGAGAGTTTGCAACAGGCAACAGGTGATTGGTGGGCAGGGCCGGATGTGAGATGAACAAGGTGCAAGGCATTTCCAAGCAACCACAGATGTGAGTGGCAGTGATGTTGGTTGAGAGCACAGGATAAGCAGCGGCGGGAAAAGATGGCCACAGACTGGCGGATGATGGCAAACTGCGCTGACAACCGCAAGAGAGGATGAGGAATAGATGAATGTGGGACAAGCAATGGCTGTGCGCTTACATATTCAAGATGATTGGCGCAATAAAACCTTCATCAAGCCGCCTGATAGGTTTTTTTTAAAGCACGGGTGAAATGATGCACGCATTCCTTGGTGTGGGGGAGGATTGAAGATGGGGGCAAAGGTCAATCCAAGTGGCTAGTTTACCACCCATCCTGCTCAGTATCTCCTTGAGTGAATTGGTTGATAGTCCAAGCAAATCAATTTTTGTTTGAGTCACTCATTGGGTCCAAGTAGATGGAGATGAATGTGAGGAGAGTGATTGAAGGGGAACTTCTGCAAGCTTCCAGGCAAAGGCACCAACCACTGCAAGCAAAAAGATGGGTGCAAGCAACCGTAGGATGATGATGACCATAGAGGTTTGGTGATCTTGACAATGGATTGAGAGTGGTGAGTGACAGATCTAGGGGATTGATTGCTTGGAAGTTGCAAATGAGGATGGGATGATGATGACTGTCAATGGCAATATCCTTTCATGACAAATGCAAGATGATTGATGCAAGATGGCTGTTGGCAAGGCCGCCTGATAGGTTATTTGGGTGATGAGTTGACAGGGATGTTGGCTGTTGGCCAGCCAAATGAAGGAGGGATCAAGTGATGGTTGTGATGGCCGTCTGTTAGTTTCCACCTTCATTTTGGCAGGTATTTTTACAGACCAAAAGTTGAAGAGGATGATTATCTTTGATGGGGATCAGGGTGATGATGATTGTGCGGGCTTGGCCAAAAATCCAGGCTGCAAGCGCAACAGGGAGGAATTGAATGTAGGATCTGGGGATTTGGAAGGCCTAAGAGAGCCCTCCCCAGTCTGCTAGGACATGAAGAAGTTTGGAGAAGGGAAAGCAGAAGAGTACCCATAGTAACAAAGGGATATATATATATTTTTTAAATTTTGCCCCTTCACTTGAGGTGTACAGAATTGGTCACCACAATGTGTCAAATTTACCTGAAAATGAATGGGTTTTTTCAAATAAAGTATTTAAAGGCCTTCACTGCCCCAACTTGTCATTTCAGATCATCACCCCTGGTTTCAACCTCTGACCTCATTGGAAAAATTCTAACTCCAACCTCATCCAAAAATTTGATTCATTTCTCTTCATCTCTTCATTGCTATCCTTGTCACTTCATCAATCTCATTGCTTCACCACCTGCATAACTTCATCCCTCATTGCTTCATCACTCTCATCATTTTCTCACACATTATTGCTTTCATCACATTCATCCTCTCATTACTTCATTGCTCCATCCCTTACTCTTTTTGAATTGCCCCTCAGCAATCCTCCCCCTGCGATTCCACTAAAAAATCCAATTCACCATAGCAAAAATCCCCCAGGAGCTCAAAATCCAACAATTGTCCCCCATCAGCTTCCAAAGGCCCAAGTGAGCTCAAGAGAGCTGATCACATCATCCTGGTACACCGGCTCAAAATTCTGTCCAACTAAAATTCTTCCTTTTGATCCAACAATGACCACAAGTTGGCTAACCTCCTTCCTCTAAGATGAATAATTATTTCCTGATTTCCAATGAACTTAAGAATAAAACCAAAGGTAGGCTGGATCTGTCATCCAAACAGATGTGTGAGCAATTCAAGAACTATCAAACCAAGTACACAAAAGCCCACTAAATGTCAATCTTTACTGGCTTTGTTATTACTGACTCCAATAAAGCAAAGGGAATCAACTCAATTTTTGATAAGTTGGACTCCATTTGTCCTTTTGATGTTCAAATGGGTGAAATCTTTGGAAAGAAGGCCAATATCAACCCTTTAGCCACTTTTGATGCCCAACAATCAGATTCAGTTGATGCTGAGGACCTGGCTGTGGATGCTCAGCCTAGTTATGAGGATCCCAATGAAACCTATGAGTGGCCCCAATCTGATGTGGAGGAGGAAATTCTGACAGAACCAGCTCCAATCATGTCTACATCAGCATTGATCAATGATTCAAACCCTTCCTTGAAAACCTCACTTCCTTCTTTTGATTGCTCTCTTCCTGGGGTGAAAGAAATTAACTAATTTGCCAATGAGGAGCAAGTTATTCATTTATTGTCACTACCATCAACATCTGCTCAAGTAATGGACCAAGTTCTTTTCTTTTCTTTCTGATTAATCCTTACTGGTTTAGGTTGTAAAAAAAGAGTCTCATCCATTCCTGAATGGCCAAATACTCAAGCCAATGGGGCCTCCCAAGTGCCCTTCAAATGAGAGCAATGGCGTTCCCACACAAAACTCCTCTGAAAAGGGAAATCAAAAGGCCTCCAATTCCTTCAACATCAACCCCAATAGACATCAAAAGAGGAGAAACACTTCAAATTTTCCTGGATTTGAGGATATCATGGAGAAACAAGATTCAAGTAAGTGAATTCATTGATTCTCCTTGCTTTCAAAATCAAGCTCATTCCTATTCCCCTGCAAAAAACAGTGAAATCACAAATTGAAACTGAGAAACTTCAATTTGAAAAGGAGAAGTGAGGTTTTCAAAAGCAGAAAGCTGATAGTTTGGCTCATAAAAAACCATTTTATGCTGAGTGGCAAATGAAACAGGCTGAGTTTTAGTTTCAAAAAGAGGAAAAGGACAAGGATCAAGAGGAAGACCAACTCCAAAATGAGAGGGAAAGGTTATCCACAGAAAAAAAAGATAGGTTATTGGTATCCATTGCTTGTATTTGTAGCGGTAGAACTGTCAATGAAATAAAGGAAATCACTCAATTGCTTGGCTTGTAAAATATTTTCTTTGATAAAAATTTGAAAACCAAAAAAAAAAATTATTTTCAAATACAGCAATTTTTGAGCCTATTTTTAACCCCACCAATGAAAATTTTTTTTTTATTTTTAGTTTGTTAGGTTTTTCACACGCACAAACCTGGAAAACACATGGTTTGGATGTCCCCACAACATCCTGCAACATCCCCCACCCATGCAGTAAACCTGGAAAAAACACAGTTTTTTGGGGTTTTCAAAAAAAAAAAATACTGGGGGACAGGGGGGCATCTCAAACCCCTGTAGAATAAATCCTAAGAATTTTGGCAATTTTTAAGGCCTTCAAAATTTCCCCCAAAAAACTGAAAACAAAAACACTCCACATCTCAAATCTTCTCACATTTTTCATCCTTTTTGGTCAATCATTTTGAAGAATCTGAAAAGACAGATGCTTTCAAATGTGGCAGGCCATTTAATTGTAATTTCTTCAGAATTTTAGTACTTCACTTTCCTGCCAGAAAATGGGATTTACACAAAAAATGAGACATTATTTTTGATTCTTTTTTTTTGTTATTTTTCCATGAGATTTTCCAAATTTTCAGTTTGAAGTATTTTAGTGGGCATTGTGAAGGACCCAAAAAAATTGTCTGGTGATTTTTTTGTAGCTTATTTTTTCCCAAATAAATCATAATCAAAAACAAAAAAGTGGTGTTTTTTGCTCATAATCAATGGTTTTTTGCTCTAAATCAATGGTTTTTTTTTGCTCTAAATCAATGATTAAAAATAAAGTTATCAAAAATTGAGTGAGAAAAAAACAGAAAAATGATTCAATCAAAATTAATTTTTACTACTCTATTATTTTTACTACAAGGAAACAAAATCTTCAAACCACGTTCCAAGTTATTATGAGTCAAATCTTCCCATTTTTGTGATTCCTTGCTAGCAAAAGCCTTCCAAAGGGGATATAATTGGGGAAAAATGAATAAAGAACTAATATGACCATTTTGATTATTGATTCCATATGTGAAAAAAGAGTTTCTTGATTCCATTATCAAAGCTTCTATGGGTGATTTTCCTTCCAGTTTTTCTTTTTTAATTTTTTATCTTTTGTCATAGATTGTGCTAAGGGTTGTGTGAACAGGAGAATTGGAGGACTGCATTAGGGAATTCAGAATTTTCAGGGGAGCAACCCCAGGTTTGCTTAAAAAATCCTTGATTACCCTGAACCCTTCTATGAACTGGATGGGTGGATGGATCAGTTGATGGTGGATGATTTTGATCAGGGCATTGGATTTTTATTTCCCAAAGACCAGACTTCTTGTGAAATCTTCCAGAGAATTTGTAGGGAAAGTTTGTTTTTCTAGTTGATGAAAGTCTTTTGCTATCCAAAGTGGTTTTATATTCCCCATATTTGTCACATTGGTAAGTTGTCACACGACCACCCCACGTACTATAGGGCAATCTTAGATGATTGTGAGAGCAAAAGGAAAGCTGAGTGCAAGGGCAAGTGCAAGGTAGTAAAGGCTAACTGCAAAGTGCAAACTTATGGTGGAGTAACTTAACACACAGCAAGAGGGATGAATGTTCCAATGGAAGGAAACCAAACCCAATCCCAATGTGATGACTGGATTTAGCAAATGCAAGAACGTATGAAATTAACTAACTGAGGAGAAAATTCTCAGGCAAGCGGAGGAGCCTTTATAAGGTAATCCAACATGACTAGATACAACCTGATGGATGGTCAACTATAGTTTTGAGCAATCAGGAAATGAATGAAATGGACAGAGTATAAAATGAAATGACATTATGAATTGTTTCCAAGGTCTTAGCATAAGTGCAAGACAATAGGGACAAATGTATTAGGAGGTAATGGTTGAGACATGAGGTCATGACCTCGGATGCAATGCAAATATGAAGGTGTAGTTTATGCAGGTTAAGGGACTAGTCAATTTGCAAACTATACAGTTGAGATGGCTTGACTAGCGTGAGTGCAAACTAGCAATAGCATGTGACCCAAAATGGGAAACCAAGGGTTATTGATACCCTGGATGAAAAGGGGGAACCCAAATGGATTGTTGACCAAGGTAGAGTTGAATGCAAGGTTTGCAAGTGGATGCCGAGTCAGTCGCCAAAAATGGAAGGTTTTTATGCGAGCCAGAGTTGATAAGCTGAAGGCACCATTGATATTGTGCTTCTAGTTTGTCACACTTATGGACTGAGGTAGATGGTACTTGAAGAAAAGAGTATGTCAAAGTGGGAGGACAATAACCCTTAATCTCAAAGCGTGACAGTTGCCCAGGTATAAAGATGCAAGCTCCTGAAAGCATTCAGACAGTTTTCCCATTGATTCCAAAGCTGTCACAATTACTTTATACCCATTAATCATTAATTCTTTTCTTTAAATAGATTCATAATTAATTATGTTGTCATCCTCATTCCAACGGTGCAAGAACTGCATTCTTTGAAACAAGCAATGTGTCCCTAGTACAGCCATGCAAGTTATTCAAGACAAGTGCAAACAATGTTGCTTGGGAAAGGTTGCTTGTACATTCCCTATAAGTAGCAAGCCCATTGTAGATGTCCCAGCAGCATCTGGAAGGGAGTTGCAAAGTCAAAGGTCTGGGTTGCAAGTTAATTATCATATACCGCCAGTGCCAGAGATTGAGTTCTTAGGTATTTGGAACCCTGGTAGGTTGAGGCTTAGAGACTAAAAATAAGTAAAAAATAAAGAAAAAGAGAAATGGAACTAATATAATCCTCATTGATGTAGTACTTCCACAATTTCAACAATGCACCACCAATACGCCACCACCGCCACCACCATATAATTGGTTGATTGGGTTGGAAGTGCAAAGTGAGGTGCAAAGTGAAGTGCAAGCCAAAGAAATGCAGACAATTGAAGAGGCAAGGGAAGAAGGAATGGCTGAAGGGGAGGTGGAACGGGAGCAAAGGGAGGAAAATGAGGAAGAAGGAAATGGAATAGAAGGAAGGAGTCAAATGGAACAGGAGGTGGAGGAAAGGGGTGAAATGGAAAGAAAGGAGATAGAAGGCCTAAATGAGGGGAGCCAAGTGCAAGTTGAAGGGCCAATTGAAACAAATGCAAGGCAATTGACTGGCAATGTTGGGGAAGGTTCTTCAAGGGGCCAAAGGAAGAGAGCTCACAAGGAACTCATGGAGGAAGGTGGATGGAATACCCAACCTAAGAGGGTTTGGACTGCAAAGTGCAAGTAAATCTTTGAGAGACATTTAGTGACACAAGTGATGATCTTGCAAAATTTGCTTCTTTGGTGGAAAAAAAAGACTTGAAAGAATTTAGGTGAATGGTAGAGGAATTGAATGAGAATTGGGAGGAAGTGCAAAGAGAAATAAAGGATAATCTGTAGAAATGTATATTTTTATTTTTATTATTTTATTATGTCATTATTATATATATATTATTCTTTTTTTTCTTTTTCTTTTTCTTTTTTTGTTTGTTTAGGAAAAAAATAGTATTTTGATTTTAAAATAAAACATGAAGGGATAAAATTTTTGAAAATAAAAAAGGGGATGGTTATGAGAAAGGGAAAGGAAATGAAATGAGGAAATGGGACAAGATTAATGGGAAGGAATGGGATGGAAGTGTGGAATGGGATGGAAGTAATGGAATGGAATGGGAGCTACAATTGGAAAGGCTTGCAAGGGTAACTTGCATGGAAGTCTTGAACCAAATTGGGAGAGTTTCAAAGTTGATGGACTGGTTCCCACAAGGGGTGATCTTCATTGTACTGGAAGCCAGTCCATTCAACAAGGTATTGAATATTTCCTTTGCCTTACCAGGAATCCAGGATATGGCTTACTTCCCACTCTAGCTGATTGTGAACTTGGACCGGTTCAGGAGGGGGATGAGTCTTGCCAGGGTATTGGACTAAAGCTGGCTCTAGGAGAGACACACAAAAGACCGGGTGGATACCTTTCCATTTTGCAGGTAAGGTAAGTTTGAAGGCGTTAGGGGAGACTATTGATTTGACTTTGAAGGGGCCAAGCTTTCTTTCAGAGATTTTACAATTTGGGCAAGTACTGCAAATATTGTGAGCATCAAGCCATACCCAATCTCCTACTGCAAAGGTTGGGGCCAAAGTGCAAAGTCAATCTGCTTGTTCCTTGTAGCCCTGGTTTGCTGCTTCAAGGTTTGTTCAAAGTTGCAATTGAAGGGATTGGATGTGGTTAAGGTAATTGGTAGCAGGTTGAGAAGGTGCTACGTGAAGGGAAGAGAAATTTGGATTTCTACCATAAAGAGTCTGGAACGGCAACTGTTTGGTGGAGGAATGAGTGGAGTTGTTGTGGGCAAATTTGGCTAATCGGAGCCATTGTGACCAGTCTTCCTGTTGGTAGGAGATTTACATTTGAAGATACTGTTCAAGGATATGATTGATCTGCTTGGTTTTCCCATCTATTTCTGGGTGGTAAGCCATTGATATGATATTCAAATGTTGACACAGCAAGTTCCAGAAGCTAGAGACAAACAAAGATCCACAGTCACTAATTATATTATCAGGGAGACCATGTTTTGAGAATACATATTCTATAAATAAATCAGCTAAGTCTTCAGAAGAGGTGGTCACATTACTGCGAAGAAATAAAGCAATCTTTGAGAAGCAATCTACTACTACTAAAATAGCATCATAACCACTAGAAATAGGTAATTGCAAAATGAAATCCATAGAAAGCAAGTGCAAAGGAATCGGCAGAACTGGAAGTGGCTGAAGCAGCCCGTACTTCCGGTGTTTTGAGGACTTGTTCTGATTGCAATCATAGCACACGTTAAAATATTCTTTTACTTCATTGGTAATAGCAGGACAATAGAAGTCTTGTGCAATCAATTGGTAGGTTTTATCCTGCCCATAATGACCAGCAAGCGGGGAATCATGCCTTGACTCAAAGATATCTAACTTAATGCAAGGATTATCTGGTACTGCTATACAATTTTTATAAACTAAATAATCATTTTTTTCAATACTATAATCACTATCTAATAAGTTTGCATTCTTGCAAAGTTTTCTACACTTGAGGTTGTTGAGTTAAGCTTGTCATAGTTTGGAAGCCAGATCTTGAAGGTGAGTGATTACCAAATTGAGTTTGGCAGACTGGGTTGAGAAAACTGTCCTAACATTTTTGGGATTGTTGTTGGCAAAGGTGCTCCCCCCTCCTGGGTGAATGTTATCCCAACATGACAAAGCATCAGGGACTACTGCTTGTTTCCCAGGACTGTACATGATTGTAAAGTTGAACTCAGAGAGGTATTTGGTCCAAAGTGCCTGTCTGCGTTTAAGGAATTTTGAGCTCATGAAATAGTTCAAAGAATTGTGATCAGTTAAGACCTCAAAAGGTTCCATAAGGCTCAAAAGGTATGAATGCCATTTTTTCAAGAAAAAAATGATTGCAAGAATTTCCTTGTCATGAATCTCATAATTAAGCTCTTCAGCGAGCAATTTGCAAGACTCAAAAGCTACGGGATGAAAAAGAGAAGAAGAGGAGGAAAACTGCAAGATTACTGCTGCAATTGCATAGTCCCTTGCATCTGTTTTGACAATAGTGCAAGCTAGCTTGTTAAAGTGAGCAAGTATTGGAGCAGTGGTAAAGGCTTTCTTTAGAGCTTTGAACTCCAAAGGAGCTTGTTCTTTGAAAACAAAATGAGTGTCTTTTTGAGGAAGGTTAGTGAGTTTTATGGTTTTCTTGGCATAATGCTCAATAAACCTCCTGTAAAAAGTACTGAAACCAAGAAAACTTGAAGGGATTTAACAGAGGAAGGTGGGAGCCAGTCCAATATGCGTTGGCTTTTGGCTGGATCCATTGATAGTCCTTGCTGCCAGACTATGACACCTAAAACTTGGAGAGAAGGGGTATGAAATTTGCACTTAGAGGCTTTTACAAACAGGTCATTCTTGCAAATTTGCTTCAGCACCTCTTGCACATGTGAAATTTAATCCTCAAAAGTTTTTTAGTAAACTAGTATATCCCCAGATACACCACAAGATATTTCTCTACAAGGTCAGAAAAAATGTCATTGACAAAATGTTGAAAAGTGAAAGGAGCATTGCAGAGGCTGAAGGGCATGATGGTATACTCATAACTGCCAAACCGTGTTCTCATTGAGGTCAAATACTTGTGGACTTTTGCAATGCAAACTAGGTTATAGGCGCCTTGAAGGTCTAACTTTGAGAAATAAGCAGCTCCATGAAAGAGAGTGAGGAGGTGCAACATAGGCGGTACTGGATAGGCATTCTTCCAGGTTACCTGGTTCATTTTCCTATAGTCAACACAAAGGCAAAGTCCACCATCTTTCTTTGGAACAAATAAGATGGGCAAACCAGTGTTTGAATTGCTTGGTTGAAGAAATCCTTTTGATACATTTTCCGCAATGTATTCTTGAAGCGCGGTTTATTCCTGCTTTGAGAGAGAGTAGACTGGTCTGGGTGCTGGTGGTGGGCCAGTAAGTTCAATCTTATGATTTCAAGAACAGAATGGAGGAAGTTTATCTGCCTTTACAGCTGAAAAGACGTCAGCAAAGTCATGATAAACAGAAGTTAAAGACTCTTGAATGATTTCTAATTCTTCAATGTTGTCATCTTCAAGCACAGGATTTGAAGTGCTTGCATGATGCAAGAGGATTAGGGAGCTCAAAATACACCATTTGGTTGGTGCCTGTTTCTCTTCAAAGAAACAAGGAAGAGGTAAGTTGGACCAATAAGCAATAACTTTTAAATCTGAAGAGGGAACTTGGGAATGAAGGTCAGGATATTGCAAATCTCCTGGCGGAAAATTGTCAGGTAGGCTGTTTAATTCCTGTTTGAGGGAAGCGTTAGTCTCCTGGGGTTTCAAGGTTTGAAGCTTAATTAATCCTTCTTGCAAATTCACATCCAGATTCCAGTGGACTAGGAAATAATGGCCTAGAATGGTATCATCCATTCCGGATATATCCAAGACAAATAAATCCCATTGGAAGCTGGGGAAATTGGAAAATGCAAAGGTCCATTTTGCCTATTGGGAAACCCAATGAGACAGCTCAGTTGCACTACTTACTAAATAGATAGGGAACTTATCTATCTTGGAACACGTAAGATTTTTGGAAGTGGCAAGGGATTCACTTATAAAAGAAACATTAGTGCCAGAATTGAGTAAAACTTGATAAGGAGAGTTTTTGGAATGGAAAAGGAAAAATCTCAAACTTGGAGCACCTAGTGACTTTCAAGTGCAAAGATTGACTTGCTGTAATTTAGATAATGTGTTGCCTTCCTTGCAAGTGTCAGGAAAACTACAAGCTAATTTTTTGACTATTTAGCCGCTTCACGTGTTAGCCACTTTGCACAACTATTGACATCTTTTTACCTCCACAATACATACATAACCCATTCTCCTACCTCCGTAACTGTTCCTCATTCCGGAGCATCCCAGTTTCTTTATCCAGGAACTTTGGAGTTTTGGAAATGGATTTTCCTTTTGGGTTTGAGTGCAAGGTTGGATTTGGTCTGGATTGCTTCAGACTCTTCAAAGATTGTTTCAAATATTTGTCTGTATTTGCAGTTGAAGTTGAAGGTTTATGGTGTTTTTGTTGAGAGCAGTTCTTGTCATCATAAACATTATCAAGCTCAATCACCCGGTCAATTAACTGTTGAAGGGAGGTTGTCTTATGTCCCCCAACTTCAAGTTGTTTGATGAGGCGTGCCGGTAAACCTTTTCAAAAATGAAATAAAAGGGCTGCCTTGTTCCATTGGATGCAAGACTGCAGAGTTTGAAAATTGGAAATATAAACGGAAGCTCTACTATTTTCCTTCATGAATAGATTGTTGAGTTTGTATTTGGCGTTTCAAACTTCATTAGGGTTGCCAAACAGGGTGAAAAGCTGTTGCTTGAACTTTTCCCAATTGTTGAGAATACAAGTGGGGATAGTGCTATCTAATAGTGTGAGGTTAGGTTGGAACCACTGCAAGGCTCTTCCACCAAGGAAGGAAGATGCATACATAACTCTAAGTCTATCAGTAGGTAAATTGTGAGGATTGTTTGAGAAGATGTTTTTTCAGGACTGTAGGTAGGATCTAACCTTATGAGGGTGTTCCCCAGTCAAGTGATCTAGCTGCTTCATGCCCGGGGTGCAAAAAATAGGACCACTTGACCCAGATTGCAAGGTAGTTTGATTAAGTGCCTGGATCAGAGTTGTGAGTAAGTTTGAGACACTGGGTTTGGGAGCATTAGTGCAAGCCTGCAATATACCACAAGTCAAGGTTTCATTGGAAGTCTTTGATTCCTTCAAGAGGGTCCACTTCCTCCCAAAAGGGAGAAAGCATATCATTAAGAGGTTCAACCAAAGGAGATTTAGAAGAAGGGACAGGATCTAAAGGTTTTCTGGCCCAAGAAACGCTGGATCTCCCTACCCAATGGAAATCATCATTATAAGGGGTGAGGGAAGCATTCCCGGTTGAGCAAGTACATTAAATTGTAAAAAGAAATCTACTATAGGTTGGAAAGCTACAATAGATGAGTTGAGTTAGTTAATTTACTGTTGCACAACCACCCCACGTACTATAGGGAAATCTTAGATAATTGTGAGCACAAAAGGAAAGCTGATTGCAAGGGCAAGTGCAAGGTAGCAAGGGCTAACTGCAAAGTGCAAACTTATGGTGGAGTAACTTAACACACAGCAAGAGGGATGAATGTTCCAATGGAAGGAAACCAAAACCAAGCCTGATGTGATGACTGGATTTAGCAAATGCAAGAAAGTATGAAATTAACTAACTGAGGAGGCAATCCTAAGGCAAATGGAGTAGCCTTTATAAGTTAATCCAAGAACACTAGATACAACCTGATGGATGGTCAACTATAGTTTTGAGCAATGAGGCAATGAATGACATGGACAGATTACAAAATGAAATGAAATTATGAATTGTTTCCAAGGTCTTAGCGTAATTGCAAGGCAATAGGGACAAATGTATTGGGAGGTGACGGTTGAGACATGAGGGAATGAATTCCGAAGCAATGCAAATATGAAGGTGTAGTTTATGCAGGGTAAGGGACTAGTCCATTTGTGAATTATACAGTTGAGATGGCTTGACTAGTGTGAGTGCAAACTAGAAATAGCATGTGACCGGAAATGGGAACCCAAGGGTTATTAATACCCAGGGTGAAAAGGGCGGAGCCCAAATGGATGGTTGACCAAGGTAGAGTTGACTGCAAGGTTTGCAAGTGGATTCTGAGTCAGTCGCCAAGAATCAATAGTTTTTATGCAAGCCAGAGTTTATAAGCGGAAGGCACCATTGATGTTGTGCTTCTAGTTTGTCACGCTTATGGAATGAGGTAGATGGTACTTGAATAAAAGAGTATGTCAAAGTGGGTGGACAATAAACCTTAAGCTCAAAGCGTGAAATAAGTATATCTTTGATTCTTAGTATTGGAGACTTTGGAAATTGCATATCCATGGGATTTAGCCCACTCTTGAACAGCATCCACAAGGTCCCCCTTTGAATGATATGATAATTCAGGTGGATGAGCCAAAGGAGTTGAATCATGGGTGTTATATAAATCATTTGAAGCAGCAGAGGCAGATAGTGGAGCAGAAGAAGAAGCAGCAGAGGCGCTTGCGCGGGCCAACCCGCTGGGACAGGAAATTACATGGTGCGCTGGGAAGATATGGACAATGCGGGGGGCTCCAAGTAGGGTGTGGCAGAGGGTTGTGTCATGAGAAGGAAAACCCGGATGTTTGTAATGGTAGGAGGGCTCAAGGGTTTGGAAGGTATGGAATGGGTTAGGGTTAGTCTAGGGTTCTGGTCTCTAGGTTTTCTTTTCTATTTGTTGTTGGGCTGTCATTGCACTTGTACTTAGGTTAGGGTTGAGGGGAAGGACATAAAGTCCATTCTCTCAGTGCCAGTGAGGAAGGGGGATAAGGAAATACATATCTTTTACTCTCTCTCTCTCTCTGTCTCTCTCTTTGAAGGAAGCATCCTTAACCTTACAGACGCTAGGACCATCAATTCCAGAACTAAGGGACAACTTTGGGAGTGCCGCTTTCTTGTTTCCACATCTGGGGGTCTGGCCGGGAAATATCTTTTTTCCTCAGTCTCTCAAAGGTACCAAAATGTGATTCCCTACCAACGCCTCCCAAAAATCACTTTCTCTCCTTTCTCTTCCTCCTTCTGCCCGGGCTGTTCTCATTGAGCTGCAGGATTACCCTTGCATTTGATTCAACACTGCAGAAGTGGAGCAATTCATCTTACAATATGAAGTAATTTCAGAATCTTAAGGCACGTTGGATTTGGACAAGGCAAGCCTTGTTGTTCTGATCATCATGTACAAGGAGAAGCTTTGGGATGTGGAAGAAAGGGAAGGCTATAGGAACCTCAACTGGCCAATGCTGAAGGCGGAAATATTGGCAAGGTGGGGAAAATGCAAACCAGGGGTCCAGGAGAGTGCCTTTGAGAGGGTGCCTTGGGGGGCAAGCGTGCATGGCAGGGTCTGGTTGCAAGCAGGATTAATGGATTATGTGGCAGCGCATGCCCCAAACCTGGTCCCACCTCCAGGAGCCTTCCCTTGGGCTAGTGAACTAGCAGACTTGGAAAGGCACCTCAAGATCTTCATGAGCCAGATGTCACAGCTCCGTTGTGGTTTGCAACCTAACCCAGAGGAGGTTTTTCAGCCATCTAGATCACTGGTGCCCCAGGAGTGCACGTATGGTGGCAATAATGGCTTTTGGAAGATAGAACACAAGAACCTGGTGGAGGATTAAACCTGCACAGGGTTGGTTTTTCCAGTGGGGACAGGATATGCGTGCCTAGCGCTTAAACGGACATCAAAAAAATTGGGTCAACCTACAACCATGAAGCAAGTGCAAAAGCAGGGAAAGGAAGTGGAATTAATGTTGCAAAGTTTTCTTGGTGTTGTCACAAGGGCTGGGTCATGGCAGCTGCTGTGATGGTCTTTTATAGACGCAAGTGGGAATTGGCTGTGCGCTGCGCGCTCAGAAGTAGCGGGGGACTCAGCAGGGGTAGCGCCCTCAGCAATGGGTGCGGCTTTGCTGCAGCATGTCACGCTGTGGGCTCAGCATCTTGAGATGCGGGATGGATTGGATTGGATTTGATGGACTGCGCGCAGATTGCACATCACAAGACGCAGATCAGATTGCGCGGATATATCTTGGATATCTGGAATTGCACATCAGGCAGATTCAGACATGCACGGGGGCTCTGAGTTGGGCGCGGCTCAAGGGCCGCTTCATGAGAAGGAAGAACCAGGTGGACGTAATGGCAGGCAGGCAATACAGATGGATATGGGGTATGGGATGGGAAGGATAGGGTTGGGGCTAGGGTTCTGTGCTTAGGGGTTGTATTTCATTATTCTTGCTTGTTTCTGGTTGAACTTAGGTTAGGGTTGAGGGGGAGGTTACTTAAAACGCACCCTCAACCCTGATGGATCATCAGGCATTGGATCAGACATTGGATCACAGAGGATCACATTGGGTCATCATAGGTTTTGAAAGGATCTTTACTCTCAATTCTCTATCTCTCAGTCAAAGGGTGAACAGTTGCGCTCAGGGTTTACAGGCGCAAGGGATTAATAACTTCCAAAATTGGGAACCATTAAAGGAGAAGTATTCTTCTGAATTTCACATCTGGGGGTCTGGCAGGGAAGTAATCTTTTGTTCCTTGTCTCTTGAAACTAGCAAGTTCTATGTCCCAGTACCACCCATCAACAGTTGCGGGGTCATCTAACATTAACCCCACTCCTCTTCCTCCTCCTCCTCCTCCTCCTCCTCCTCCAGCTTCTTGGAAGCAACCCTCATCAGGGGCGGGATACGGTGTCCCTTTTTCCAACAATGGCTTCAATCACAAGCCCATTGGCATCAGGCCACCGGACTATCCTCATATCCAATTCAACACTGAGGACTTTGAGCAATTCCTTGCGCAATACAAAGGAATCTCCAATGCAGAAGGTGCAACGGGTTTTGATAAGGCTTGGCTTGTTGTCCTCTTCATCACAGACAAAGAGAAGCTTTGGGATGTGGAGGAGATGGAAGGGTATGAGGAACTTGATTGGCCAAAACTGAAGGCGGAGATCTTGGCGCGGTGGGGAAGGCGCAAACCTTGTTTTTGGGAGAGCAACTTCAAGTGAGTTGCGGCAGAAGCAAGCGCAAATAGCGGAGTCCGGACGCAGGTGCAATTGGGGGATTATGTAGCAATGTTTGATTGTATCCATTGTTACCTGGAAAAGAACCAGGTGATATTGGGGCAGATGGGGGAAATGAAGAGGGCTTTTTTGGGAGGGCTCAGTCCCCCACTCCATGGGCGGGTGCAGCGGCACTTTTACAACAACAACTTGTTGAAGAGGTTGTTTGATAGGAGTATTGCGCTTCTTCCTGACATCCTTGTCATTTTTTGGGCGGTGGAAAGCAAGTTGGACTTGGAGGAACTGATGGAGGACACAGCAAGGTTGTTCCCAATGGGGTCAAAGAAGTCCCCTTCCCACACCCCGGCAGCACCAATGCAAGCTCTGGTTGCAGGCCCCTCAAAAACGGAGCGGGCCCCGGCAACATCACTGAAGACAGGCACAGAAGTTAGCAAGATGACAGAATTGATGAAGGATTTACAGATCTTCCTGAGTTGAATGTTGTCAGGGCCCCGCAATCCGCCTCCTCACCTTGGGGGACCGCTTCCACCGTTGAATCTGCCCGCATTGCTGTTATGCAACTACTGCAGGGACAACGGAAATTGGCGGTTGGGGTGCAATAACATGACAAAGGACCTCAAGGAAGGATTGGTTTGACCGGTGGGAATGGGATTCATGTTCCCAATGGGCAAGCGGATCTCTGCCAAACCTGGGAATCCGACTGTCATGGAGCAATTGTGCGTGCAATGAGAGGAACTGGTGGTAACTTCTCAAGCTTTGCTGGGGATTTTCACTGGTCCTGGGGTATGGCAACCTCCTCGCGTGGAGGCAGAAGTAAGGATACTGGCAACGGTGGAAAGGATGGATGTGGATGCCAAGGAAAGGGTACCCCCGGCAGCTCCTAAGCCAATTGTGTGCATTCTGGAAACGGATGTACGGCTGATGAATCCGGCATGGAAGAAGAAGCCAGTAGAAATTGTAAGCAGGGTTATGGGGAATGACATGACTATTCCCTTGACCTTGAAGGAGTTGGCGGCGTTGTTGCCAGTGGTAGTAGATGAGATGGTTCAAGCGCTGAAGGATTGCGGACACAATAGGATCCCTCCAACGGTGCAATGGGTGAACTTGGCTTGGGATGATGCGGAGCACAAGCTAGCAGGGATGAAATTGGTTTCAACTCCACTGGCTTACATTTGGATGAAGATTGCTGGAAGGAAGGTATGGGCGCTGGTGGATAGTGGTTCCATGGTGAACCTTCTTCTTTCTATGCTGGTGGATGAAATTGGATTGGTTTGGTGGAAATGGGCAATGTGGCTTTGCGCTCTTTACAGCGGGGAGTGTTGCATGGATGGGGTTGTGGAGGAGGAAGAGGTTGAGGTTGCAAGGGTCTGTAAACCACTTTATTTTCTATTTGTTGATTGCGGGGAGGCTATTTTAGGATGGCCATTCATGTTTGGGTTCCAAGTGCAAATGATGTGTGATCCAGAGGCAGGGAAGGAAGCATTGACGGTGGAAGATTTGTCCAGCGGGCAATTTGAAACCACAATCTGCAATCAGGGGTTGATTAAGTTGATGTGGGATTGGGCAAGAGAGAAGGAGGAGGACCCCGGCTTGGAGTTGGTTTTCAAGGGTGGGCCGGAGGCGGATTTTGACTAGTTGGCCAAGGATAACGCACAGAGAAAGCTACGGCTTTGTGCGGGCGGTTGACCAGTGAGGAGCAGGTGGGAAGAAGGGAGGAAGCGTGGGACGCGCAAGCGCTGGAAGTAAGTCCCTTTCCCCATTGTGCATTGCTGGGAGATACTTTTCAAAAACACTATCATTGTTCCATGCTTGTGAGAAAAGGCAAAATCCGTGGTTTGGTTTTGACTAGGACCTATGGTAAAAAATGTGTGCAGATGGCGCAGTGCAATTTTGGGAAGTTTAAGCCAGTCGCGCGTAAAGTCCATCCCCGGAACAAAGCAATGCTGGAGGATCTGAACGGACCACTCCGACCAATCCCTTGGTTGCAGGACCCTTGGAAATCTTCACTGAAGGTGTCAGGATGGGTAAGGCAATTGGAGAGGATTACGGATGAGTTGTTTGTGGCCCTTAACTTGGGACTGCCGGGCTGGTTGAGCGTGGAGGAATGGGATTTTCTGACGTCAGTACTTGTCCTCCGGGAAAGAACGCTTGCGTTTGGACCTGAAGAGTGGGGACTGTTAAAGAGTGAGATAGGAGGCCTTTATGTGATTCCAACGGTTCTGCAAAAACATTGGCAGATCAAGCCAATTCCGATTCCACGGGCAGTTTGGGGGCCCTTATTGGAACTGGTGCTCAAGCGTTTGGGGACAGGCCTTTACAAGCAATCAACATCAAGTTACTTGAGTCCAATCTTTTCAGTGTTTAAGCAGGATGGGAAGTCATTACAGATTGTTCATGATCTGCAGTGACTCAATTTGTTGACAATCCAAGACGCGGGACAACCTCTGCGCATGGAAAAGTTCAGGGAATCTATGGCAGGGCGCGTGTGCTACGGGTTGGTGGATGTGATGAGGAGATATGATCAGCGTAAACTTGATTGGAGTTTGCATCCAATGACTGCCTTTGAAACTGGATTGGGAAGGATGCAACTGACGCGGCTGCCGCAAGGTGCAACTAACTTGGTTGCGGTTTACCCAGCGCAGATGACCTGTATTCTGAAGGAAGATCTTCTGGAGGGGGTGCAGAATTGAAATTGATGACGCGGGCATCAAAGGCCCAAAGATGGATTATGGAGGTCACACACTTATAGACGCTCCAGAAATTTGCCAATTTTTCTGGCAGTACGGGCAAACCCTGGAGCAGATCTTTTTCCGGATTGAGAAAGTGGGGCTTACAGTGTTGGGGAAAAATTTAGCGGTCTGCGTACCCGCGCTGGAGGTTGTAGGAAATGTGGTGACTTCCAACAGAAGGTGGATTGCAGAACAGAAACGCAACAAAGTCCTTGAGTGGCCAACACCAAAGACTGTATTGCACATTCTCCAGTTCCTGGGATTGTGTAGCTGTGTATGGATTTTCATTGAGCGGTTTGCAGAGGTTTCTAGCCCATCGCAGGCATTGACGCATAAGGGCACAGAATGGTTCTGGGGTTCAAACTGTGATGTTGCCTTTGACAAACTCAAGGAGATTTTTGGGCGCAATATTGTACTGCGGGACTTGGATTATGAAGCTGGAGGAATAAAATTGGCCGTGGATTTTAGAAAGATTGGCGCGGGGGCGGTGCTGACACAGGAGGATGAGGGGAAAGATCATCCGGTTCTTTACGAGTCCATTACATTTACGCCAATGGAGAGTTGGTATTTTCAGCCAAATTTGGAGCTTTGAGGGGTCACTAAGACCGTGCAGAGGTTGCAGCATTTGCTCTGGGGAACTCACTTCATGCTTCTGGCTGATGCAGAGGCTCTGGAGCCAATGATCAATTTGCCAATGCTTCCAAAGGCGCCTATGACCAGGTGGGTTGCATTCCTTGAGTTTCTCTCTTTCACGGTGGCACATGTTCCAGGGAAGGCCTTTACAATGCCAGAAGTGCTTTCTTGGTATCTGCGCAATGATCTATCCAAAGGCACAGAACCACTGGATGTGGAGGCTCCAACGGTTAAGGCAGGAGTGGTGGAAGTAGGTGTGCAACTTCCGCTCCAGCAGTCTGGGAGGTACGTGTTCCTCAGTTTGTATTTGCAGGATCTTTGGTTTCCGGATGATACGCCAGCCAAGATTTTTAGATGTATTTGGCAGAGAATGGGAAATTTCTACCTGCAGGAAGGACAGCTGTGGTGGTGGAGCCCGCCAGTACCACTTGTGGTCAGCACGTTGAGGACGGATCAGGAGGTAATCCTAGGAAGTCTGCATGACAATCTTGGTCATTGCAGCAAACTTGAAACACGGAAGCGGGTGCAGGCAAGGTTCTGGTGGCCAGGTGTAGTACGCGCGGTGCAGGAGTGGGTACGGTTGTGCAAAGCGTGTCAGAAGCGGAGTGTGGCGTTACCTTGCAAAGTGGGTATCCCCACTGGGGAGGATGCCTTGTTTGGGTGGGTTTCTCTGGATGTTGTGCACATAAAGGCAGGGAAGTTTACTTACCTCCTTGTTGCACAGGACAATATGTTTGGTTGGATGGAAGCGCGGCCGCTGGTGAAGCTTTTGGAGGAAAAAGTTGGGCAGTTTCTGGAGGAAGATTGGTTTGTGCGTTACAGATCACTTTGGCTGGTAACGGTCGATGGGGGTGCGGAGTTCCAGGGACGTTTGGCAGAGTTAGTGCAAAGTTGCAGAGCAATGTTTGGGCAAGTGACAGATTACTATCTGGAAGGCGCGGGAATGATTGAGCGCGGTCGCCAGCCAATCAAGGATGCAATGGTGAAGATGTGCGGCAAGGATGGTAAGAAGTGGCAGGAAACCCTTCTGGTAGTTCTTTTTGTTGATTGTATTTTGGTAAAGAGATTGACGGTTTATTTTCTGTACAAGCTGCTATTTGGGCAGCAACCTGTGCTGCCAATTGAAATTGAGCTGGAAACCATTCTGGGTATTGATTAGTGGAAGGTTAAGATGGCGGCAGATCTAGTCAAGGCCCGCACCAAGTAACCCCTGTGATGGGACAAGATGTTGGAGAAAGCGGCTGGAAGGCTGAATGCTACCCGCACAAAGTCTGTCCGCTACTGGGACAAGCACTGCGCGCATAAACTCCGGGATCCATTGCGGAAGGGGGACTTGGTTCTGCTTTACAAACAGAGCCTGGAAACTCAATGGGGGAAGCCGTTTGCTAATCAATGGAACGGTCCTTTCTGTGTGAAGTCCAAGTTCACTGGAGGTAGCTACCAGTTGGAGGAATTGGATGGAACTCTGCTCAAATGGAAGGCCGTGGCTTTGCACGTGAAACGGTTTTTTGCGCAGGGCTCAACTTCATTCAACAAGACAGTTGGTTTGGATAGCAAAGGGGACAACAAAACGGATCCTTCTTCCAAAGACAAGCCTGCGCGCGATTTGCGTCCGGTGGAGTAAACAACTGCAGACTGCTGGGGACAGCAGCCAAGTTGGAGGTGAACAATGAGTGAATAGGGGATAGGATTGGATTTGGTGAGGGGGTGTTCTAGCTGGTTCACAGCGGGAATAACTAGACACCCCAGAATATTTGTTTACTTATTTTCTTCTATCTGGATTGGCTTTTGGGATTATTGCTGGCTATGGATGGTTTCTTTTAGGTGTGGGCACGGTGCAAAGCTGGGTCCTCTGACACAAGGACAAGCCCTGCATTCGGGAAGCAAAAGCACAAACAATGTCTGATGGATGATTAAGGGAAATAGGAAAGCGCGTGGCACGGAACAGATGTGGTTCAAAGAGAAAAGGCGCAGGCTTGGAAATTGGTTGGTTCTTAAAAAAAAAAGAAAGAAAGAAAATCTCTTTTTAAGTTTTCTTTGGTTATCCAATAGATGGAAGGTGTGGATGGGTTGGGCGGATAATCTTTTTATTTCTCTCTCTCAAGGATGTGCACGCGCCGCTGGTTTTCTTTGTACTCTCTCTGTTCTGTAGATGTGTACAGGGTGTTGAAATATGAGGCGCGACGAGATGAACAAGAAGGGATTGGATTCAAGAGGCAGATGGTGGAGGAGATTACAATCCGACTTAAGGGGTCCAGAAGGGACCAGATTCAGATGGGCTTCAGTAAGTTGGCCCGGATGAAAAGGGTAAGAATCTGATTATTTTTCATTGAAGGATCAGAAAGTAAAGAATATTTATAGACAACTAGAGAACCACAAATGGGTCTTTGAATAAGGAAGAATATTCAATAAGGTGAGACAGGATAAAATGGTTGAGGATAGGAAGTTTAACATGAGTTTCACAGAGGCTGAGAGTAATGACATTTGAGTATCAAGAGCTTGTGAAATAAATAGGATAAGGTGGCCAGTAGACTAAAAGTACCAGACATACAATAATAATGTGGCCTGGATAACTACAAGTATCAGGACATATAATGGTGGTTGAGACAGCTAAAAGTATCTCAAGCAAACATAAGATATATATAAAGCGGTCAGAACAAGCTAAATGTATTCCAAACATACATTTTAATAAAACTAAATATAAATGCACTGAGAGAGGGAGGTGAGCAGACATGATGATGAGGTCCAAAACTCAACACAGGTAACTGTGTGGCAGTTTGTCTGGGGCGGTCCATGTACCTTGAGCCAATACTTCTCACTCCTTCAGGTTGCTCTCAAAGCATGGATCTTGCAGGCAGATGTTCTCACTCTCACCAGATACTCTCAGTGGCTTGGATTCCTCACTCTTGTGGGTTGCTCTCAAAGAGAGGATCTTGCGCGCGGCTCTTATTTCTCTCAAGGTTCTAACAAAGCCCAAAGGCTGCTCAAGATGGAGCAGCAAAAGTCCTTATCTTTGCATAGGCAGGGGGATGAAAACAAGATGGAAGGAAGAAATGAAGAAAAGGGGGGCAATCCGCCTACATCAGTCAAGTCCTCATCACTTCCTCCGCGTCCAGGCAAGCCGCCAAGACCTTTTGTTGCACATTGGCAGTGTTCGCGTAGGGAACCGCTAGAAATTGCCAGAGTAGTTTGTCTGCGTAGTTTTCAAACCCTGCCAAGGGAAATGCAGGAACTAGAGGGATCTCCAGGATCTCAGGAGTCGCAGCCGCGAGTTCCAGTGGCAAATCAATCACCACGGGAGACGGCGCGCACGCAGGCTCCAGTTATGGTGATGGCAGCAGAGGAGATGAAACCAACGGAGGAGCTGGTCTTGGAGGAGTAGGGGGACGCGGTGGCGGCAGAGGAGATGAAACCGGAGGAGGGGCTGGTCTTTGAAGAGTAGGAAGACAGTGGCGGCAGAGGAGGAGCTGGACTTGGTGGCTGTGGAGGAGGTGCGGCCAGATGGTTTGGGATCCTTGGTTCAATTGCTGGTACAATCATTTTTACCCGCGCAGCCCACTCATGGGCATCATTCCGGAGGGCCACAAAGTCCAGAAAGTCCTGGGGCCTTGGAGGTCCAGCCTGGCGGAATGGTGAGCCCAAGTTGTGACTCCGCGCAATGGAGGATTCTGGGCGGCGCGTTGCAAACAGTTGCAAGGTGAGCTGGGCAGGGTCCACTTGTTGGTTGAGATTTCCTTGTTTCTTGAGATCACAAAGGAGTCGCGCCGGGTCCTCTTGCGTGGGCGACCTTGAGGGCAGTTGGGTGGCATGCCCTCCAATAGGGAGCAGCAGCGGTGTCTGGCTTGGCATGGGACACAGGCATGCCGGCCCAGAAGGATATGGCACAAAAGGCCGTTCAAGCTGCAGTATGTGCAGGAAATGGCTGGAAAAGAGTGGGGGATGAGGTGTTTTCTTTCTTTGGTGTGATGAAGGGGTGCGGAGGGGAAGGTGGGACAACTGTGGTATAGTGTTGGTGGGGATGTGGTGGTCTTTTATAGACGCAAGTCAAAATTGGCTGCGCGCAGCAGGGGTAGCGCGCTCAGCAATGGGTGAGGCTTTGCTGCAGAAAGTCGCGCTGCGGGCTCAGAAGCAGTCAACTTGGGCTCAGCATCTGGAGACATGGGATGGATTTGATTGGATTGGATGGACCGCACCTGGATTCCGCATTGTAAGAAGCGGATGGGATTGCGCGGATATATCTTGGATATCTTGAATGGCGCGTTGGGTGGATGCGGACATGCGTGGGGGGTTCCAAGTTGGTCATGGCACAAGGGCTGCGTCATGAGAAGGAAAAACTGGGTGGACATAATGGCAGGCAGGCAATATGGATGGAGATGGGGTATGGGATGTGGATTATGGGATGGGAAGGCTAGGATTCTGTGGTTAGGGGTTTTATTTCATTATTCTTGCTTGTTTCTGGTTGTAGTTAGGTTAGGGTTGAGGGGGAGGTTACTTAAACTGCACCCTCAACCCGGATGGATCATCAGGCATTGAATCAGAAATTGGATCATGGAGCGTCACATTGGGTCATCATAGGTTTTGGAAGGATCTTTACTCTCAATTCTCTATCTCTCAGTTGAAGGGTGAACAGTTGCACTCAGGGTTTACAGACGCAAGGGATAAATAACTTCCAAACTTGGAAACCATTAAAGGAGAAGTCTTCTTCTGAATTCCACACCACGGTGGGCGGCCAAGGCACAGACGGGGTCATGTGGCAAAGAAGGAAGCAGCGGATATTGCGTGCAGCTTGGGAACCTAATGGGCAGTGGATGGGTCTTGCCAAGAAGGAGGAAGCAGTGGATATTGCGTGTGGTTTTGGAACAGATGGGCGGACGGGTCTTGTGGAGAGGAAGGGGGGCAGTGGTTATTGTGCAAGGGGGGACAGGAAACAGGATTCTGGAGTTGGCCGTGGTAGAATGGATGGTTCAGTATCAAAGGATGGCAACCAAAGTTGGGCCCTTTTGGCGTCAAGGAGTATGCATGTGGTGCCAAAGGGAGTGGAGCGCATGGAGTGCGTAGAAGATGGAACAACGGACAACGTGTTGCAATTGCAGCTAGCAAGGGATTTGGAATTGGTGCAATGGACATGCGGGACAAAGCTTCAGGAGTGGAACAGGGAGGGATTGGATATCAATATTTTGGTTGGGAAAGGAGATTATTGGGGTGTGTGGGTT